>JAQMRL010000012.1:6614762-7214762 GCA_035578175.1 Catonia carolina
CGAAATCGAGTTTTCACCGGATCTACACGTTTACAGACCCCCTGAACCCAAAAAAACATGTTTTTAGCGATTGGTGTGTGTGTGTGTGTGTGTGTGCGTGCGCGCGCGCGCGCGCGCGCGTGTGTGTGTGTGAACAAAATATCTCAAAAACGAAACATTGTACGAACTTAAAACTTGAAATTTAAGTTAGATACCACTACCGGACCCGACACGAACATTTTCATGCATACGAACATGCTCTACAAGATAGGGTAGGCGCCATGTTTGCTGAAATTCTTGGTGAGGTTGTTTTATCGTAAATTAAAAGATGTACAACTATTATGTGGAGCATTTTTCTCTACAGAGCCTAGCATGAAAGAGTTTAGCGTGAAAGAGTGATTCTCCGTATTTTTAAGCCAAACTGAGGTTGATTTTCATTTTGCGTCTTTCACTCATGATTAAAATTAGGTTAATTATTTGTTAATTATTGGTATTGGCAAGAGAAAGTCGTGTGAGTGTTTCACACCAGATTTTTAGAATATAATAGCAATGAAGTCCAATCAGAGCAAAATTCCACTAAATAATTAATTCACAAAACAATTATGTATTTTGTATCTAATATTACTTTATGAGTAAAGAAATAAACAAAGATTTACTTTCATACAAGTTTTCACTTCTGTCATGTGGTTATTTGCACAAAAATGGTTTTATCGGTTTTATCCAGCTCTTCACCTATTTTTGAAGGCATGGGCCACAATTGTACTTATTTGATAGCACACTATCATTGTAAATGAGTATTAGCCAGTAACTGATGAATTTTATTTGGACAAATAAATTTAGAATAATTTAAATTAAAAAAAATCATTTTTTATTTTTCCCACAGATTTTCAAACAAATACATAGGAAACCTAATACATAAAAAGTTATGTATAATAACACCATGCTGATTACATCTTTCCAAAAATTGTCGGGTGAAAAACTGAATCGTTCCAAAACGTCTAATCCTGAATTTAGACATGGTAAGTCGACCCTGTTTGTTTCACATGCTGAAAAAAGAGAACAATAACATAAATATAAAAACAATTAAATAAAAAAAATCTTGTGACAAGATTTTCGTGTGAAACACTCACACGACTTTATCTTGCCAGTGTAGATAATTAACGATATAACCAAAGTTTAATCTTGAGTAAACAATGCACACTGTAAAATATAACCTAATTAGTTTAATTATGAATGAATGATGCAAAATGAAAATCAATCTCTGTAGAACTTAAAAATTAGTAGCATATGCATGAAAAGTTTAGATAGTTAAATGCAAAAAAATTGCTGAAGTCTTTCATTAATCAACAAATTTAAACTCAACAATATGGGAAATAATAAACATTAATCAAAGTGTACTTAGCAACAAATAATTTGCAGATATAGGCTACTAAAATTTGTTAACACTAATAATGAATTTATTGAGAATGATTTAGAAATAAGTAGTCTAATTATTTTAACTAATATTATAAGGGAGTTGCAACAAAACTTAACCATTTTGGCATCCTTGCCAAACTCCTTTATTCGTTCCGTATCTCCGTTGTCAGTTTTACATCTACTATATCTATAAACAACACGTACTTTTATGCAAATTGATGTATTTTTGTGCTATCTATCAAGTGTTTAAAGAATTTTAATTTTTTTATCAAAAAATATTTCACAGCACTGGCGCACAATAAAGACATTTCAATTGTTCCAAGCTGTTAATCCTGAATACAATGTTGCCAACGGACATGTAAGGAGACATGAAATTTACCGATATGTTACTTCTACCATCTGAATGTGACGGTTGCATCCTTTTTAAAACAGTCTTTATTAGTAGTGTTACGTCCCAGGTTCGTGAAATAAAATTCAAAAGCTTTTATCGAAAATCCAACTAGTGTTTTGTTTTATTCAAAAAAAAAAAATCTTATCAGATCCAATGTTGAAATATTTAAAACAATTAAAATTCTTAAAACAATTAAAATTCTTAAAAAAAATTAAAATTCTTTAAATTCAGTTGGAGTAATTATTAAATCTTCTAAAATACTTTCATCAAAATAAAGTTGAAAAAAAAATTAATAAATTATTAATATTTTGTTTTCTGTTTTTTTTATAAAAATTGTATATCACCTATCCCTTTAAAAGTTTTAAAAGAGAGTGAGGACAACAATCCAATTTATTTAAATTAAGAAAATTGTCTTTTTCTTTTTTTTTTGTACTCACATCTGACGTTGTGTAAATAAGATCATCTGGTGGTACATTGATGTTGATGCTGTAAGAGTGTTCATGTTTACGTTGGAATGTCGTTACGTGCGTACTATGTTTTGTTTGTGTGTTATGTTTTGTTTTGTTTTGTGCGTACTGTTCGTTATGTTTTGTTTCCACTGTCCGTTATGCGTTAGGTGTTCGTATGTGTATCTCCTATTACAATCCTATTACAATCTTCCCCTCCCCCCGGAGAGTAAAGAGAAGCACACAGTACGTGTAAGCAAAATAAAGGGGGTGAGTGTTAAAATGAAAAAGAGAAGATGAGTATGTAGCAGTTGTCGGCTTGAGATGGTAATATACATTCATTTGGGGCCCCATTCAATAAAACATTCAAACAGCATGCAAACAGCATTTTTTTTTTTATTACAATCATCCCAAACTCGAGGATCGCTACAGACAGCACCGAAAAATAAATTATGTAATTTATGAGTATACTATTTAACTTTTTTAATATTAGAAATATGTTCTTTAGTGATATCTCCTCCTACAGTCTTAAGAAGTAATGCTGTAACTGGAGTAGAGAAGCCGATGATATAAAAAGGTTCAGACCATCGATACGCCATTTTGGCACAAATATTTTTTCGTTTTGAACTAACGGGGTGAGTTTTTAGCAGAACTTTATCTCCCACTGAAAATGGATTGGGATGGCGTGTAGCATTATATCGACGTGCCATATCATTATGTGATTTAACTAGTTTTCTTCTAATATCACACATCATATTACTAGAACGTATAGGATTTCTATGGAGGATATCTTGGATATTCCATGCTCTATCTAATGGAGTGTGAGCTGGAAAAGTATGCAATATGTCAAATGGGCATTTCCCATGAGCATTATGTTGAGCCATATTGAAAGCTAATTGAAACCAAAATAAAGATTTGTCCCAAGTTGCTTGAGTCTTTGCATGATACGCAATAAGGATAGACCTAAGATTTCGGTTTAAACGTTCTGCATGCGATGGTTGAGGGTGATAGGGTGAGAGGGTGGTTCGTTTTATGCCTAAATTGAAACAAAAGTTTTTAAACATTATGGAATTAAAATTTTTAGCATTATCTGTGACAATCAATCTTGGAATAGAATAACTTTGGAAAATACGTTTTAATTCATGTATAATAGAGGATGTATTAGTGTTTTTTAACGGGGCTAACCATGTGAATTTTGAGAAACTATCGACTACCACTAGAATATATTTATATCCTTGATTGGTTTTTGCTAGGCTACCGACGGTATCAATAAACAGTGTGTCAAATGGCGCTGTCGGAACTCTGGAACTGAGATTTCCCCATTTATAATTTATCCCAGGTTTGCTTCGTTGGCAGGTCGTACAAGCCTTGACTTTCAGAGGAATTTCTCGATATATAGCTGGCCAATAAAAATATCGTGTGATTTTGTGTATAGTTTTCTCAACACCTAAGTGTCCACCAATCTCCGAATCATGAAAATATTTAAATACTAAATCTTTTAAAGAGTCGGGAAGTACGATTTTGGTTGGATTATTATGTTTATTTTTTGAACATAGGACTCCTTTGGATAAACAAAATTTACTATTCCTTTGTTGTTTTTGTTGTAGGATAAAGGTATCCTGTTCCTGATGTAGTTTGACGTCTGTAAAAGATAGGGGGAATTGTGACAATAAACTATTAATATAAGTTATATCCTGCGGAATATCTTCGTTATTTAGATCATACATCCTCGATAATGCATCGGCAACATTATTATCTGAACCACGGATGTGATTAATTTTAAATTTAAAGACAGATATTCGGAGTAACCATCTAGCTAATCTACCTAACTGTTTTGGTTTGGAAAGAAGCCAGGCTAAGGCTTGATTATCAGTTTCTAAAAGAAATTCGCGATGTGTTAAATAGGTCCTGAAATGATCCGTTGCGAAAACAACTGCAAGACACTCTCTTTCATATGCTGAAAACTTTCGTTCTGCTTCTGTTAGTGTTTTAGAAGCATACGCTATAGGTTTCCTAGATCCTTCTTGTTCCTGAAGTAGGACAGCTCCTAGACCTGTATCAGACGCATCCGTCTGTAAAATGAAAGTTTTGGAAAAGTCTGGAATTGCTAATACCGGTGGATTAGCGATTGCCTGTTTGAGATCTTCAAACGCAAGTTTTTGAACGTCGTGCCAGATAAACGGAGTGTTTTTGCGACGTAATTTATTTAGTGGTTCAATTCTATCAGCATAATTTTTGATAAATTTGGAAAAATAATTAACCATACCACAAAATCGATGTACTTGTTTTACTGTCATAGGCTGTGGGTACTGTAATATTTTTTGTGTCCTATTTGAGTCTATAGAGACTCCTTTGTACGACAATACATGTCCGAGAAACGGTATTTCATTTACAGCAAATGTCACTTTATCAGGATTAACTGTAATGCCAGCTTTCCGTAAAATTGACAATACTATTTTGATATGTTTAACATGCTCTGTAAAACTTTTTGAATATATTAATATATCATCCATATAATTAAATACAAATTTATATTTAATATTTTTGAATAATGTATTCATAAGGCGAGTTAAAACTTGCGCACCAGTCGACAAACCAAAAGGTAACCTTTCATATTCGTACAAACCATCTGGTGTACAAAATGCAGTAATTTGACGAGATTTTTCTGTCAATGGGATCTGATGGTACGCTTGTGCTAAATCTAACGTACTAAACCATCTTGCATTGGAAAACCATTGGAACGCATGATTTATATTCGGCAAAGGTTGTGCCTCTGAATCAATTATTAGGTTAACTTGACGATAATCTACAACTAGACGACTAGTTCCGTTTGGTTTCGGAATTAAAAATGCTGGGGAAGAATAGGGGGAAATACTTTCTCGAATTACCTTATCTTTTAATAATTTGTCAATTTGTTGTTTCATTTGAAACGTTTTTATCGGATTTAAAGGATAGGGTCTAGATTTAATAATTTCATTATTTTTAAGTACAATATCGTATTTCAATACATGAGTACAACCTAATTTAGTTGTAAGAACATCAGGAAATTCTTTACATAAATCATTAATTGTATTTTTAATATACTCACTTTGTTCCACGTTGTTAATTTGTTCTGGAGATAGGTCGGTTAAGTGAAATTGTTTACCTCTTGCCCAATCAAAAGTTATGAAAGATTTTGTTGGGTTAACTATTGCGCGGGTTGTTTGTAAAAAATTCATCCCGAGTATTATTCGGTGTTGTAATTTGGATAATATTTTAAAATTCACTTTCCATGATAATTTTTGAAGATTAACCTTAATCCAAATTTGTTTATTTATTTTTAAAGGAAATCGATCAGCTGTGAGACAAATTGTATTAATGTTTTCTTCCTCTATAATTGCCTTTTTATTTTTTAAAAATGTATACAGTTGTTGATTTATAATATTATGGGTGGAACCTGAATCGATAAGGGCATTAAATATGTTATTTTTAATTTTTATTGGTAATGTTTTTAAAGAATAATTACAATTTAACTTATTTTCCTTCAACTTTAAATATTTACTTGAATTATTTTTACAAATGCACATCATATGTTTATGGTCAGTACATTTGTAAACATTTAGTTTTTTGAAACATTATTATTTCCTTTTTGTTGTAAAAGTTTACAATTTCGTTTGATATGACCTAATTTATGGCAATAGAAACATTTTAAAGTGGTTGCAGGCATTTGTGATCTAACGGTGTTGTAAGTTGTATCTTTTAATATATTTTGTTTACCTCGTGAAGGTACCATGCTATTTATATCTTGTATTACGCTCGTATCACTTATTTTAGATACGCCGATGTCATTCAGAGTCCTAGCATAAACTCTCTCATAGACATAGGTATCTAGTTTATTGAAATCTTGTAAGTTACGAGGTTGGCCAATTATACCTATATGTGCGGCGTATACTTCATTTAAACCGGTTAAAATTATATTAATTAACTCACCTTCTGTTAGATCTAATCTTAATACCTCATGGTGTTCTAAAATTTCTTTTATGTATTCATTAAGTGTCTCTGTTTGCGACTGATTTCGGTACAACAATTTGAGTTTTAATATTTCTTTCATTTTTGGCGTTATTAATTTGTTGACTAAATCTCTATGAAATTGATCGAAATTATGATTATTTTTAATTGAATTCTCAAAGATTTGTTCAGTAAAGCCTGTCATAAATTGAGTTAACAATACTAAAGGTAAATCTACTGCATAGCGTTTCTGAATTTGTTTAATTATTTTGATATTTCGTACTAGTATATCAATATCACGTCCATCAGTTATAGTTAATTGCTTTAATTCATTTTCAATTGGATTTGCAATTTTCGTCCAATTGAAGTTTAATTCACGATTAAAATAGGCTGGATTATGATTACCTACTGCATTCGGTATTAATATATCAGGAGTTTCGTTTCTAAGAACAGGATTTTGCATTACTGGGGAATGTAAAATATTAATATGGTTAACACCAAAATTTTCTTGTTGATCAAGTAAGAAATCATTTCCTAAATGTGCGTTTTCAATATTTATGTTGTTTTGTTCTAAATTAGGCTCAATTTCGAAATTTTGTAACCTATTAAGTTTCCAAATATCAAATTCTCCCTTTAAATTTTGAAATCCTACAAGTTTATCTGGTTTATTAGTTAATATGAATGTTAATAATTTATTAAGCCTATCATCAAATGTTTCGGCATTATACTTTTCTACTTCAGTTAAATTTTCTAGGTTTCGTAACTTTACCAAATAGTTTTGACACTCCGTCAGTTGTTTGTCTATGTCAAACCTATGTAGCGTAGTTAAGTCAATTTGTCGTCCATTATTTAAGAGTTTTTGTAACCTTTGTCTTTTTTGTCTTACGTTTCCTGTTGTTGTACTTTTTCGTATTCGTAATTGGAAATTAACGTTTGTTTCGTCTAATTTAGTGGGGTCAAGAATTGGTGCTACTTGTCTATCCATGTTTCTACCTGTTTATTGTTTTCTGTAATGATGACTATTTAAATGTATGTAAACAATGCCTTACCAGATAATTTCAATACACTTGCCAGATGTGAGATTGTTACGTTTTTTGAAATTGTTATTGATAATTGATTTTTATGAATTTTAGAAGATTTACTGATGTTATTTATTGAATTTTTGTTTTAGTTTTTATGATATTCTGATTTATATCCTGGTTTATCCTTGTCGTATCTTGGTTTATGCTTGTTTAATTTCCCGGTCGATGCACCATTTTTGTTACGTCCCAGGTTCGTGAAATAAAATTCAAAAGCTTTTATCGAAAATCCAACTAGTGTTTTGTTTTATTCAAAAAAAAAAAATCTTATCAGATCCAATGTTGAAATATTTAAAACAATTAAAATTCTTAAAACAATTAAAATTCTTAAAAAAAATTAAAATTCTTTAAATTCAGTTGGAGTAATTATTAAATCTTCTAAAATACTTTCATCAAAATAAAGTTGAAAAAAAAATTAATAAATTATTAATATTTTGTTTTCTGTTTTTTTTATAAAAATTGTATATCACCTATCCCTTTAAAAGTTTTAAAAGAGAGTGAGGACAACAATCCAATTTATTTAAATTAAGAAAATTGTCTTTTTCTTTTTTTTTTGTACTCACATCTGACGTTGTGTAAATAAGATCATCTGGTGGTACATTGATGTTGATGCTGTAAGAGTGTTCATGTTTACGTTGGAATGTCGTTACGTGCGTACTGTTCGTTATGTTTTGTTTTGTTTTGTGCGTACTGTTCGTTATGTTTTGTTTCCACTGTCCGTTATGCGTTAGGTGTTCGTATGTGTATCTCCTATTACAATCCTATTACAGTAGTACACTTTGCTGTTTATGTCATTAGCTGAAAGGGTGGTTTCAAACTCTAGAGGCTTGACTAAGTAAAACAAGGAGTTAGGTGGTTTATATTTGCCTTACTCACAGAGTGGAAAAGTCTGTTTATCAGCATGCCCGGCCCTCTGAAAACTATCTACTTTTACCCTGCAAATGACACCTTCACTTCATTTACCATAGGGTCTGGCTGTATATTGAAATTCATTACTCTCAGAGGAGATAACTCTGACTAGTGTCGTTTACACCTCTACCTCTGCTGTTCGTAAGTTATTCAGTCATTTTATTCACTGACCATGTGATAAAAAATAACTATTTTTGTAGCCCTGGAGCTAACAGATCGAGTGCAAATAATTTAAGACTCCATCTGTCTGTTATGGGCAGTATTAGTAGCTTAAGAGGGGAGACCCAAAAATAACCGGACTGAGAGCGCGCTGCCATTCGTAGACGTTGTTGAGAGTTCTTCCGCTACATGGGATTATTAGAGACCTTCAGCAAGCTACTGCCCAGGCGGCGTCAGTTTAAAGGTTAACGTTTAACCGTAGTGGTGTGTTTCCCTTACTGTTGTCATGTTCTGCCTGAACGTCATCAAGCGTCAAGCCAATCTTCCGCTTGACACATGCTTGGTTTTGGGTCATACCCGTAACACCAACTCTCATCACTTGTAAATGACTTTGGTCAAAAATTTTGAATCACTTTTAACCTTGTTTTTCCAGTCCTGACGCAAATTCAATCAAAATTTTGATCCTGTTTGAGAAGGTGAGGAACAAATTTAGCGGCAACATGTCTCAGTCAAAATCCGGTGGCACGAGCTCCAACTCACGCCTGTCTCTTCAGAAATTTTTTCGTTCGTGAAACGACGGAACTCGTTGATTTTTTGGAGGATTTTTTCAAGTGTTCATCGTTTCAAAACGTTGAACGACGCCCAGAACCAACGTGGCCGTCACCACTCATCTCACCATGTTTAAAGCACCCAAACCACTTGATAACTCGTGTGCGGCTCATAGCATCCTCCATGAAAGCCTGTTCAAGCATTTGGTAAGCTTACTTTGTTAACTTTTTAAGCAGGAATCAAAATTTCATATACACTCTTTGTTCTTTTAAATCTGCTCTAACACGTCTCAGACGGAACAAGACAACAAGTGAAACATGACACTACAATTAACGTTAACATACAAACTGACGCCGTCTGAACAGTTGTTGTTAAAGGTCTCTACTAACCCCAGGCAGCGGGAGAACTCTACCACATATACGAATTGCAGCACACTCTCAGTCCGGTTATTTTTGGGTCCCGCTCATTAACATTAAAATAAATGCATAAATAGCGTACTTATGTTATGGACATTATTCCACTGTAGAATATTTAACGCCTCGTTTGCATACATCATCCACGATACGTTTTGCATCCAACTCACGTACTGCGGAAGAGTACTGGAAAAACAAAAACGAAAAACATTGAAACTTCAAAAAAAAACAGACAACACAAGCTACGTTAGTAAAATTTTCTGAAAAAATATAAATCTAATACTTTCTTTTGCCTATATTAATATTATTAGGAAGGAAAGAATTGTTTTTGTCGATTTTCCAAAACCGGGTTTTTACCGGACGTACACGTTGTCAGACCCATTGAACCCAAAAACATGTTTTTAGTGATTGGTTTGTGTGTATAAACAAAATATCTCAAGAACGGAACATCGTAGGAAGTTGAAACATAAACTTAAGTTAGGTACGACTAGAGGACCCGACTCAAACACTTTCATCAAAACGATGAAATGTTGATCATTAGCGATTACAATGGGTTAAGAAACTGTAATGGTGGATTTTGGCATGTAATAATTCAGATTCTAGCTGGAAATCGAACCAACCTCCGCTGGCTGACGTAGAAGATTGCGCACTAGCCTATTATAGCGTGCAATTCACAACAGTAGGTATAAAATGGGGAAACAGAACAAAACCCAACATTTTGCACTTGCAGCAACATATTTTAAGCGTTTATAAAATGTGTCCCAATATCGACAGGACGGAATTGTTACCAATAAATCAGGGCAACCCCAACATTTTGCACTTGCAGAAGCATATTTTAAAATTTGTCCCAATATTGTCAGGACAATATGGTCACCGGGAACCAGGACAAAAAATCTGTCCCAATACGTCAGGAAAAACGTATCACCACTACAGTAGGTATAAAATGGGGAAACCAGAACAAACAGCAATATTTTGTACTTGCATGAGCATATATTAAGCGTTTTTAAAATCTGTCCCAATATCGTCAGGACAAAATTATCACCAATGAATCAGGACAGTCAGACGTAAAAACCCAAAAAAAAACAATCAAAATAAACAAAAAATAATTAGGACAGCCCCAACATTTGCTCTTGCCAAAACACACCGTCTACTTTCAACGCGTTTTACAGCGTACCCCAGAGTCTTCAACTCATTTCACAGTGTACCCCAGCCTTTGCAAAAACTTTACATTTTTCTCAGTCTCCAAAATAATTGTTTTCTAGACGCGCACTTATTACTGTCGAAAATCAGCATGTCTATTAAAGTTGAACCAAACTTGTTTCAATACCGTACTCTTCTAAATTCCAATCGAAAACTGACCGGTTCATTTCGTAGGTTAAACAGTCTATCGTTTCATCGGTGAATCGTATCTCAAACTCGGCTATCGTAGGTGTGCTGAACGGCAAGTATATGAAGTTCCATGGCGATTCATCATATCACCCGGATAAGCCGACAATGGCAGATCCTGTCTTGTTTACCGTTGGAGACAACTCAAAAGCCACGCACGCCCGCCTGGTCAGCAACGCGCCGCCTTTATTTTCGATGAATTACATTGCGAGCTGAACGGTCACGAAGTAGCCAGACTCAGGAATGTAGGTGTGACGAGCACTATAAAAAACATTCTATCACTGACAGACTGGCGGCAAAAGTCGGTGTCC
Organism: Catonia carolina; assembly: GCA_035578175.1. NCBI lineage: Eukaryota > Metazoa > Arthropoda > Insecta > Hemiptera > Achilidae > Catonia > Catonia carolina. The sequence continues at coordinate 6,625,788 of JAQMRL010000012.1, forward strand.
AGCACCGGGTGGGTGTTTGGAGACAACACGATAAATTTAGATGAGAAAGGAAAGTACCACCTGGACGTTTCGTTAAAAATCTGCTGATTGACTACAAATTACTTTCAGGTAATTTTAGAGAGAAAACTGTAAAATAAGGATTTAAAAATATTTTTCCTTTCTCTCTTGCTCTATAAGTACGAGGGTTATTCGAAAAAATGTCCGAATCGCTGTAACTAATCGAATATCGTGCGAACATTGAAACGCGCGCACATATCCACCGATTCCCTGCATGGTTTGTTCGTCAAACGACGCTATTTGCATTGGTATTTTTACAGTGTGCTGTTAAGAATATCAGTTCAAAATTTTTAAAACACTTGAACATCCCGCCGACTGTAAATTCGGTCAGACATAAGGTTTTTGACAGTAAGGAACATTTCAGCAGCGGGCATTTATGGACAGATAAGAAAAGTGTATGATCCCGATGCGATTAAGTGCCAACAAAGTGCGTAAGTGTGTGAGAACTTTCAAGGACGACCGGAAAATGTCCGTGATGAACCGCGATCAGGGCCCCCGTCAATGAACACAGAAGATTTAGTCAATGTCATGGACGAAAAGATTCGTGAAGATCGACGATTCACAATTTTACTTTAACATTGGAATTTCTGAATGTGGGTAGATCTAGAAAAAGCGCTTCGCCATAGACGACGAGGTGAGAAAAGCAGTTAAAAATTGGTTATTCCCACAGATGGCAGATGTCTATAGCTTAGACATACGTACAATAGTTTGTCGATTGTTATGAGAAAAATGTTTAAACAAATAAGGAAACTACATAGAAAAATAGATAACCATAAACAAAGAAAATTGTATAAAAAAAGTTTTTTTAAAAAATCTGTGACGGTTTATGTTTTATTAGAAATCGGACCTGTAAGGAGTTTCAAAATCTTTGAAACCCCTTAGAATTTTGTTTTAAAAAAATTTTGCGTTTTTTTTTTTTAAATGAAAAATTTTGCTATTATTTTCAAGTCGTATGTTCACCTTACTTTTGGAACATACTGTAGTGATTTTATAAATTTTTTTCATTAACATTATTATAAAAACCTTTATTTAAAAATTAATTTTTCTTTAAAAGAATTTCATCGTATGATTGTTATTTATGCATTTCCGGTCTCAAAGTTCATTTTTAATTCAACTGCGTATTTTATTGAAATATTTTCCTTGTATTTAATTTAATTATTTTCAATCTCAATAAATCACATTAGTTCTATTTGACACGCGCGATTTACATTCTATTCACTTTTTTCGCTGAGTCCGCTGACTTGGGGTATTGGCCTCCTGCAGTAGGAGAGGGGAGTATGGTCATTTTTTACGTTTTTCTTATGCGTGTGAAGTTTTTCACTTTCGACTTGGGAATCTTTGACGACTGTTTCACCTAGAATTTTTTCAGGTAATTTTTTTTCCATTATGAACTTCATTATTGAATTTCTTAGATTTAAATATCGAAATTTTTAATTTAAATTTTGGTTCGGAATTTTGGTTTTTTTAATATTTTGGTTTGTCTGTTTTCTTGATCTTTTCGGTTAACAATTAATACGGTGTTTGATGTAAATTTATATTTCCTAAATTTTCTCATTAATTTAAATAATTTAATGTAAATTTTTATTTCCTAATTTTCCTCATTAATTTAAATAATTTAATGTAAATTTTTATTTCCTAATTTTCTCATTAATTTAAATAATTTAATGTAAATTTTTATTTCCTAATTTTTCTCATTAATTTAAATAATTTAATGTAAATTTTTATTTCCTAATTTTCCTCATTAATTTAAATAATTTAATGTAAATTTTTTTATTTCCTAATTTTCTCATTAATTTAAATAATTTAATGTAAATTTTTAGTTCCTAATGTTTCTCTTTAATTTAAATAATTTGATTAAATTTTTATTTCCTATTATTTTCGGGGATGTACGGTTTAACTGTAACTAAAACCTACACCCGACACTAAGTCATTGTTCAGGATATTCGTGTATCCTTTTCGCAGTTTCAGTCTTTCTTTTTTTTGGACTTTAAATTTAATTAATTAATAAATTTAATTAATGTAATATGTTTAATTTGATTATTTTAAAAATAGGAATCAAACTAAGATTTAGTTTATTCTATGTTCTTTGGTAAATCACCCGAATTTTTGTTTTACGTAATTTCCATTCTAAATCTTGGATCTCTTTTATTCCGTTTTATTTTTTTCTTTAAAATTTTGTTTCCATTTTTTTAAATTCAGTTTTATTCACTTTAGAACATTTTTATTTTGTTAATATTCTGTAACCCTGTGGTCCCCTTCCTAATTCTTTTGTTAGGACTGGTGTGTTTTGTTTTGATTTGTTTTTTCGGATGATTTGCCAATGAACATGAATAACCATATATTTTTTTTTCATTTTGTTTTTTTTTTAAACCATTAAAGTAAATTTTTTAAATAAAGTAATATCTAATGTTCATTACGTAAAAGTTTTTTTTTATTATTAATATTTGTTTAAGTAAAGATTTTGTTAGTTTCCCTACTTATTTAATTAATGTATATTTCCGTACAAAAATTCATTCCAAAAATATTAATTCGTATTTACATTCTGTTTTTCTTTATTGATAATTTAACATTTCTAAGAACTTGTTTCTGTTTCGTAATTAAAAGTTTTATGTACGTTTAAATATTTTATTTGATCATTACCTATTGTTAGTTTATAAGTTTATTTTATTCACTAGGCTATTATTGATTTTTACGTTTTAGGCCAGCTCAGTTTTGGGCTAATAATTTTTCGTTATTATTTGTTTTTATTAATAAATACATTTAAGTCACTCATATTCTTGTGTTGTGTAATGAATCATTTTTCTGACCCGGCATCGATTGTATTATCTCGCCTCCGCATTTTAGTGTTGTGTTGCTCTACTGTAAATTCTAGCTTTTGGGGTATGGTTTCTCCTGGCCGTTTCCATACCTGGTTCTTCTGACCATGGTGGTGGAGATTTTGTTTGCACCTTGTGCTACAGCCCCCGAATGTATCAGTTTTGAGGTATTTCATTTCAGCTGGCTGGTGGGATACGTCTTGACTGGTACAACTCTTTTTTTTTGTTTAGTTATTTTTTTTTATTTTATGTCCGGAGACGTTTGTTTCCTTTACATATTGGTGAAGACACCGTGTGGTGACCTCATTATACCTTGCAGACCTTACTTTGGGAATAACACTCATATTACTATGGAATAACATACTATAAAGGGAAGGAAAGTATTGTAATGCGGACCGTACAAGACCAATAATATTTACAATATATTACCATAAATTGACAATAGCATTGACCGTGTTAGGTGAATAATTTGGATTGACGGTCGATATTGATGCAGAATTGACAGAAATCCGGATTTACTGATTTTCGAGCATCAATACTGGAAATTGGAGGGAATATTGTCAATATTATTGACCGTGTAGGAGCGTGTAAACTTTTGTCTTTATTAATTCCAAATTTCGCCTTTGGTTAGAAATGTTTGTTTCTAATCTTCCTAGACCTTTGGAGTTGATCAAAATAGGTTTTCTTTAAAACAATTAAATGGTGTTTTTTCTTTATTTGATAACAACACAAAAAACATCATTTTTTTAAAAACTTTATAATATTACATTACAATTCTTTTTAATAATATTTATTATTTCATAAAGAAATCACGTTTACTTAGTGTTATACACGCCGGTTATTTTCCATGGTGTCGGATGTACTTACATCGAGATCTTACATGGGAAATAAAGAGCGTAAACGGCCTATTTTCAGTTCTCACTGTGTAAAACCTTTATCTTGCAGTTCCGACCCTGGGAAGATTTTTCTGTTCCATCTCTACGAACTTTCTGTAGAGGAGTCTTTGGCTTCTTCAGCACTTTGTGCGGCCCTTAAACGCATTTGTTTTACGCCGGTTTGTCCACGGTTGTCATAACGGCTAGCGTGATTGGGGTTTCACCTTACTATACGCTTGTAACAAGCATCGCGATCGGATGTGTGTGTGTAAAAAATAATCGCCAGTCTATCTCTATACTTGTCCAGTCTTGTTTGACTAGTGGTAAAAGGTGCTGGTTTCCCTTTAGGATTGGATAGAAGGTAATTATAAAACCTTTTGTATTTTAGATTATAAACATGAGACGAAAGCGTAGGAAATAACTGATTTCAACACATAAAATATGTTATTTATTTAAATAAAATAAAACCAGTAATATCTAGAAAAATATGGATTAAATGTAGGATAAATCTAAAATTGTTTTAACGCAGAATTATTGTAGGGATACTAAATTTAAACACCTAATAATTTATACACCATTAAAATGGTAAGTGTTGTTGGTGAATTTCCGAGTCGACGGAGTGCTGAGGAGGAGCAGTGCGAGGCAGTCTCCAGCTTGGCTTTTAGCCTTGGCACTTAAACTAATTCACACGAACAACATAAGCACTTACTTGTTTAGCTCATCAATAATGTTTAAAAAAATTCCTTTACGTGAGGACACACATGAAATCTCGTGTTAAGCACACGAAACAGAACGCTAATTAATTTTCCATTACAGATTTTGGATGAAAATTCACTTTAACTAGTTAAAACAAACGTTTTTTAATTCAGGAACAATTTAATTTACTTTTGTGCTACGTTTTCTTAGATACCATGGACAACAATTAATTTATGAGAAATCCAATAATAACACTTTCTTTTACGTTGTGACCACTGCATCACCCCAAAGGTTCAAGGTCTTGGGCATCATGGTATTCTAATTAATAGAATTTAAATTTAAACCCCTTTTATTTACAGCCTTTATTCTTATCAAGCTAGCATGATAGGGCGGCGTCAATATATTCATCAATACGCATTTCTGTTTAAGTCGCGCCCTGGAAAAGAGCAAGTGGTGAAAATGACCGACCTGTTTACTAAATATAATTTATAAAATTTATTCCTGCGGCTATGTACCTCAGAGTTCAGGCTAATCCCTTAACACTTACTTTGTCTCTTATTCGTGTCCTGTCTTTTCATAAATGGTTCAATCATCTGTGACAATTTGTTAATGGTACTTTCCTCCATCCGAAAAAGTTCTTGAAATCGTCAGCATCGTTGAGACTGATTTCCTTTAACAGTTCTTGATGAGAATGTTCATTTCTCTCTTTCAACCATTCTATTATCCAGCGTTTTTGTTTCAGTTGACGAGTAGTTTTAAGCGCAAAATAATAGGTATGCATGCTTTTTTACAATTATTCGTGTTTGGAAGGTAGATTCGGCAAATAACCGAACAAAACCACGACAATACACCCTGCTCGTGGAAAAAAAGGTAAGTACTGAGGAAACTTATTGACAAACAGTTTGTCAATAATATTGACCGTGTACGGTAGAAAAGTATTGAGGCTGGTTATTACAAGTGTTGATGAAACTATTGTCAATACTGATGTTGTCTATATTACTGATCGTGTAAGGTCCGCAAAAGTTTGTAATATTCTAGAAATTATTGATGAAATTGATTGTTTATTGTAAGAACTGTGAATTGCATGGAATGGAGTGTGCTGGACGAGAATAGTAAATTGCGGTAGATTTTTTTAATAGGAATTCTAGAAAATTGAAATTAATAGAAATGTTTATTTTTATTTTTATTCATTTTACTATGTTCCAGATTAGCGATAAATTTATTAAAATAGTGGTTTTTTTAAAACTATCATATCGCGGGTACAAAAACAATTAGCGTCGTTGTAGTCAAAGTGAATAAATGAATTGTGAATGCAAAGTGTTATCGGGCATTTCAAAAGAATGTGGCTACGGAACTGGTTCTAAATTACGTTAATAGCGCGTGTACGTACGGATAGAAGCAACTGGTTATAGACAAGTAAATCAATTGTTTTAATTGTTAAACGACAGTCTATTTATTCTTATAGTTAAAATTAGTGTTTAATTCAATTGACCTAATCTAATTGTGACCGCCCATAGGAAAAAGGATCTTATCGTCATTAAGCAAAATTTTCAGAACAGCAACATAAATGAATTTAGGTCAAAAAGTATTTTTATTTTGTTTAAAATTTTTCTAGTTCTTTTCTGTGTATAAAAATAACCCGAGTTTATTTAATTTCGTATTTCAAACCTGATTAAACTCCCAAAAATAGACAGTATGTCAAGTAGGGAAAACAGACTTTAGCTTCACCTGTATTTCTTATTGGTGATGTTAAGGTCCCTTTTCTGTTGAATATTTAAAAAAAAATAAAAAGTCTGGCTCTAAACACGAAAAAATAAAAAAGCACTGGAGAATATTCTTGCAAGAAAATAGCCAAGATTAGTGTCTCCACACTTAACAAGAAAATTAATAAAATTCTCAGAATGTAAATTTTTAGTTTAGGCCTATTTCCAGTATCATGAGTTTGAATCTCATTCAGGCACGGCATATTTTCATACGTTACAAAAACCATTTCGTCATTTACCGTCTGCATTAGTAGTAATAATTGCAGAACAGTCGGACGTTAAACCAAAAAAAAATAAAAAAATAAAAAAAATCGGTACCTATAATTATATTTTTATTTTCATTTTTTTATACAACTTTCCTTCGTATTATTTCAATTGCAAATGCAATTTGTTAGAAGAGAAAAAATATTTCATAATGTTTTATCTTTGTTTTATGTTCAAATTTTTCAACTGTTTGTCCGTCCGTGAATTTTTAAATTTGACATGATCTCAGAAAATCTATTAAAGAATTTGAAATATTTCAAATATCAATTATTTGAAGAAATCACTGGATTCAGCACAAAATTTTACATAAGTAAGACGTTATGCCCATAACGGGCAGGTGGAGTGTTAAATTAATTGCACTCGATCTGCTAGTTCCAGGGCTACAAAAAAAGTTCTGTTTCTTAGCATATAATCAGCCAATTTATGGCTGAACTATTGAAGAACACAAGAAGGTAGAGGTGTAAATGACTACTCAGAGTTATCTCCTCTGAGAGTACTGAATTTCGCTGTACAGCCAGACCCTGTAGTGAATGAAGTAAAGGTGTCATTTATAGGGTGGAAAGTCCTTTTTGGACGGCCTGGCATTCTGATAAGCATACTCTTTCAACTCGGTGAGGAAGGCAATAGTAAACCACCTCACTCCACGTTTTTACTTAGTAATTCTCAAGAGGTTCAAACCAGCTTTTCGGCTGTTGACCTAACAACAAGTAAGACATGACGTCTGACAAAGCCAAGGAAAGTAAATATTAGTAGAAATATACTAATTGAACAATACTATCACTAAAATATTAACTAACTATAATTGAAATTTCCCGAAAACAAGTGATTCTTAAACTTCATTTTTTAAATTCTGTAACTTTTTATAAATAACGATAAGAAATGTAAAAATATCGTTGTTTTCAGCATTAAATTGTCTGTAAGAAACACTCATAACCTCACTTTTTACTTGGGTGAAGATAAGGTACCTTTTCCTATGGCGGTCACAATTGTATTTGTTAGTAATCAAATGTTAATTATTGATTGTAAAGGCCATTCCACACAGCACGTGGCGTGTGTGTTTGAACGTACGTTAGCCACTTTTAAAAATATCGCTTCCCTGCTTATCAAATGAGACTGTTTAAACTTCACGACCATGACCACGCGCCACGTGATACAATGGGCACATGTGGTTACCGTTCGTTCCCTGAGCGATATTTTAAACATCGCGGGCACATTTTTAGCCCGCACACACGCAAAGTGAAGGCTAAACCTTTTGGCAACGCCAAGTACACTCCCTGCACTCCCTGCACTCCCTGTAGCTGATGGCGTTTCTCCTTACGACACCATCAACCATTGTAAAGACCTCATTGAACAGTTATAAGTCGTTCTTTTCCTATAGATTGGGTATATCCACTCATTTGTGGATGTCAAAGAATAGGGCTACAACAAAACCAGCTCATCACCAGTTCTGCTGCTGCTGAAGTCATCAAACCAAAGTAAGCCGCACGAAAACCCAGATTCTCATCTCTGGATCGTCGAAGCTGACATCTTTCTGAATAATGATGAAAAACGTGGCCGGTATAGCATCGCAAAAAGTCACTGCTATGTGAATTAGCACGTAGCGTGGCCGGCGTGGCATGCATCCAGAATAAGCACGCTACGTGCTGTGTAGAATGTCCTTAACTATTAATTGTGTAAATAAATAATGAACTGTTATAAATTTTTTCATTATCTAATATACCCTGATCCCGAACGAACCTAGATTTTGGTGTTACAGTATTCTTTTCATATCAATTTTTCGAAATCGAGTTTTCACCCGAAATACACATTTTTAGTTCCCTTGAACAAAACACTTCTTATTTTACCCATTGGAGTACTGTACGTGTGTAAACGAAATATTTTGAGAAAAAAAATTGTACAAAGTTAAAACTTAGAACTTAAATTAAATACTATTAGATAACCGGACATGAACATATTCATCAAAATCAATCAACCAGAAGTAGAAGTTTATTCGTGAAATATTTCACTTTTCACCATCTCAAAACCGGCTCCTTTGGGGTTGTTTTATATTGACTTATTAACTACATTTTTTTGCTCTACAAGATCGGGTGTGTCATTTTTTATGAATTCGTGGCAATTTTATTTTAGGATTGCAACCTTATTTTAGAGCATTAAAGTAAACGTGCATTATAACAATTATAGTTGTAGCATATCAAAAAAACTTATAGATTTTATTACAAGCATTTTATTCTGCAACGCTTAGTATTTTTTGGATTTTATGTAGGTATTTTGCTTGTTAAAACCAGCGACCTAGGCCTACCCAGTGACCCACTGGGTAGGTCTAGAGGTAAAGTTATCGTCGCGTGTTTAACAGCTGATTTTTGGAGATGAAGGTCCCTGGTTCAAATCCTAGTAAAGCTAGTTACTTTTAAATGGATTTGAATACTAGACAGTGGTTACCGGTGTTCTTTGATGATTGTAGTTAAATTAACCATACTCTCTCAGGAATGCTTGGCCTTGGATTGTACAAATCTACACTTCATTTACACGTCATACACATCATTCTCGTTTGATTGGGTCATGGGGTTGCTTATTGTTTTTAAATTGAACAGATTTCTACGAGCACACATAAGGGATTAAAAAGACGGTAAATGTGAGATGTTATGAGATTGCTAATACATACCTCAATTTGATGAACAAGCCAGATGTTATCATTAAGCAATAATCAAATGGAACTAGATAAGTCATAGCTATAGGTACCGAATCGAAAGCAGTCGAAAAGAATACACCTGCAATAACAATAACAATGCATTAGAGAGAAACTATCAATAATGCATTTACCCAAAGAAACAAGTTAAAAACTATATTTTTTTAAATTAAAGAAGAAGTAGGAAGAGATGGAAGAAGTGAGCAAACAGGGGGAAATGAAGAAGCAGCAGGAGGAAGAAGAGAAGGATAAGAAGATGAAGGAACAAAAGGAGGTAGGAGAAGTGTCAGAAGAAGAATATGATTGAAATGAAGTAGGAAGAGGAGAAAATAGAAGAAGGAGATTAAGAGGCAGGTGGAAGAAGAGGTGATGTAGAAGCAAGAAGAGGAAGGAGAAGGGGTAGAAGAAGGAGATGAAGGAGGAAGTGGTGGATAAGGAGGAGAAGAAGAACATTGGAAATGAGAAGATATTTCCTTTTCCTATTACCTCTTGGTAATAGGAGAAGTAAATAAAGATGAAAGAGGTGAAAGGGTAGAAGTAGAAGAAGGGGAGGAGAAGGAGGAGAAAGGCGAAAGAGAATAATAACCAGGTGGAGGAGGGTGAGAAGAAGATGGAGGTGAAAGAGGTGAAGAAGTAGCAGGGGGAGGAAAATGATGAAGAAGAAGGTGAAGAAGCAAGAGGAGGAAGGAATAAGGGGTAGAAGAAGGAGGTGAAAGGAAAAGCAGATTAAGAAACGGGTGGAAGATGAGAAGAAGGAGGAGAGAAAAACAGAAAAAGGAAAATAAAAGGAAAAAGAGGCAGGAGAAGAAGTAAGAGAGACGGACAAGGAGGAGGAAAACAGAAGAAGGAGAGATGAAAAAGCAGAAGGAAAAGAAGGGAAAGGAGTAAGAGGAGGAAGGGAAAAAGGTGACGATGAATTTGAATGAGATGGTGGAGGAAGAGAAGAAGACAACACGGAAAAGACAATGAGAAGAAGAAGAAGAAGTTCTGGGAGGAAGAGGAGGAGGTGGAGGTTCCTGTAGAACTATAAAACTAATAGCTTAGTCCGACAAAATTTTTTAACTCCTAGCCTAAGTACAGTGTAGTGAACTTACCACAAGCAGTTGATACATTGATACATAGAATAATGATTAAAATTGATAACAGAAACACTTCAATGGTTGTTTGTACACCTGATATCCAGAAGAGAACACTTACAAAAATTACTGGTTCTATTATTAAGCCAGGTATCTGAAACAAAAATTATATAACTATACAGAACATAAGACACTGGTACACTCTTACTAAGCCCATAACAGGCAGGTGTAGTGTTAAATAATTTGCACTCGATCTGCTAGTTCCAGGGTTATAAAAAAGGTCTGTTTGTTGTCACACGGTCAGCTAATTGAAGCATTAGCGGTTGCTGAAGCATTTAAGAACGGAAGAGGTAGAGGTATAAAATACACAAGTCAGAGTTATCTCCTCTGAGAGTAATGTATTTCCTCATACAGCCAAACCTTGTGGTGAATGACGTGAAAAAGTCATTTGCAGGATGGAAAGTTGATGCTTTTCAAAGAGCGTACTGATAAGCATTCTTTTCCACTCAGCGAGGAAGGCAGGCAAACCACTTACTTCTCGTTTTACGTAGTAAAGCCTGTAGAGATTCAAACCAGCCTTTTGGCTGATGACCTAAACAACATACATAATGTACATTATAACGTGACAATAAATTTTATTTATTTATTTAATTACAGTAGCGTGCAAATTAATCCGAACACAGATGTTATGTAATGAAAAGTTACTTTATTTTTGAAAAAATGTATATACATTCTATTTGTTAATATTTAATAACTAATATAACCACTTTTATTGTGTATCAGTTCACGTATGCGATTTGGCCTAATTCATTAGTGTACTGCACATTTTTTAAATTTCTTCATCACGAAACCGTACCAATATTATAGCTGCAGTGAGGTTATTTTTTGTAGTACAATCCATTTTTGAGAGTCATTTTTTCACTATTGCCCAAAGATTTTCAATCGGGCTTATATCTGGGGAATTACCTGGCCATGTCAACACTTTAAAGTTTTCTTGTTCGAAAAATGCTTTCACTTTTTTGGCAGTATGGCATGACGCTAAATCTTGTTGAAACACTCCATTGCCATGTGGAAATTTTGTTTGCAGTTGTGGCACAACCTTTGACTTGAGAATTTGGATATATTCATCGCTTTTTAACATACCATTTACTGGGACTAATGAACAAGGACCTTCAAATGTGAAACAACCGCAAAACATTTTTTTCTGGGGATGTTTAACTGATTGCTTGATATGAGCCGGTGATGTTCTTTCATCTGCTGATTTCTGAACGTAAGAAACCTTTTGCCCCTGAACGTAAAAATAGGATTCATCGGAGAACATTACATTTTTCCAGTCTTCAACAATCCACTTAGCATGTGCTTTGGCCCACAATAACTGTTTTTGCACATTGCTTTGGTCAAAAGTTGTTTTTTAGTCGATCGACGAGCTTTCCATCCAGCATCAAGAAGTCGCCGTCTAACAGTTGTCACATGCAAATTCGTTCCACTGGCTGCAAGCTGTCGATTTAAGTCCACAGCACTTAATTTTTGATTTACTTTACTTGTTTTCACTAATAACCGATCCTGAGTCACAGTGGTTTTCCTTTTACAGTCGTATTTTCCTTTCCTTTGAAGTGAAAAGGAACGAAGTTGTTTTAATATAGCATTCACTGTCCCTAGTCCAATGCCACACTCTGAAGCTATTTGTCATTGTGTCATACCGGTATACTCAGAGAGAGAAACAATTTTGAATGTTTTCGTGGAGTTACATCCACTGTTACAATATATTACGTAACAGACACAAAAACAGTATATAAATTTGTCATAAAAAAATTAAATACACTTGTATAAACCACTACTTATGTCACGAAATTGCTATAGAGATAAAGAACAACAACTTCACACTGCACAGACAGCTTACAGAGTGTGTGTGGTTAGCAGTGTAGCCACAACATAGAAAAAAACAAAAAATTCCCTGTGTTCGGATTAATTTGCACGCTACTGTACTTACCATAGAAATAATGCTAGCCAAATAAAACTGAAGCGGAGAAGTAATGCCATTCTGAAATTCTCTAACAAATAAAGGTATTTGCGTTGGAAAAAATGCTAAAACTGCATACATCGGTGAAAATGTATTTTCAGTAACAAGCATAAAAAGTGCGCCTTGAATCGATTGTATACCTTTTTGATCTAAATTTAATGTACCCATAAAACACAAGCCGACCATTAAGGCAAGACCCTGAAACAGAAAAGAAATTTCAATTCAGAATTAGCCAACATATTTACTTTCTGCTACCCTACACGAAATATTGGTCAGTAAAGTTTCCATACAAATTTTTTGAAATAAAATTTCACCGGAAATTTGCGTTTTCAGTTCCCCTTAAGAAAAAAAATGTTTTCACCGATCGTCGGGGTGAACTTTTTAATAAGGTATAATGGTATTGCAATCACTTTTTTTAAGTGTAATTATAAAGTTTAAACAACGTTCATATAATATCGTTTTTAAATGAAAAAAATAAAACACATTCCATTGTGAGTTTTATAAATAAAAAAAATACTAAACTCTGAACAAAAAAAACTGAACTTGACTCTAAACTGAGCATTAATATCTTGAGATTTGAAAAAGTCAAAGGTGAATATGATGATGATGATGGAGATGATAATGATACCGATTACGAGATGACGATGGTTGTAGTAGAAGTAAAAAAATCTGGTGTGAAACACTCACACGACTTTCTCTTAGGAATGTAAACAATGAAAAACATAATCTAGCTTTAATCATGAGTGAATGACCCTAAATGAAAATCAACCTCTGTTTGGCTTAAAACTACGGAAAATCAGTAATTGACGCGAAACTAAACTAAACCTATCCCTTCGTCATCAAATACATAGGCTACTTAAGGCCGCAATCTTAAAAAGTCCGGTTTTATTACTGATTTATATGAGGAAGATACAGAAAAATACTAAACTTAGCGTTGCAACAAAAAGCTCAGAATAAAATTTGTAAAGTTTCTTAATTTTCTACAACTTTCATTTCACATACCTACACTTTTGCCCATAACAGGCAGGTCGAGGGTTAAATTATTATTTGCACTCGATCTGCTAGTTCCGGGCTACAAAAGATAGTTGTGTTTCTTATCACATGGTCAGATATTTATATCTATATGACCGAAGCATTTAAGAACAGAAGGGGTAGAAGTGTAGAAGACACTAGTAAGAGTAATAAATTTCATTCTATACAGCCAGATCCTGTTGTTAATGAGTGAAGGTGTCATTTGCAGGGTGGAAAGTAGATACTTTTCAGAAAGCCTGATATGCTGATAGGCATACATTTCCATTTATGGAGAAAGGCAATGGTAAACCACCTCACTCCTTTTTACTTAGTAAAACCTTTAGAGGTTCAAACCAGCCTTTCGGCTGATGACCTAAACAACAACAACAATTTTGCTCTAAAATGCAAACGCCTACTAAGACAGCAATCTGAATAAATAACCATTTTACCACAAAAGCACAGCTCTCCTAGAATTTCAGTAGACATGACGACTACCCTATCTTGTAAAGAATGAAAATTATAGTAAATGAGCCGATTTAAAAAAAATCGTAGCAACCGTTTTGGACAAAATCGCAAAAAAGTGAAAAAACACACGAATAAACTACAACTTCCGGTTTGCTGATTTTGATGTCAATTTTCGCGTCAGATTGTTTTATGGTAGCTAACTTAAAATCCCACTTTCAACTTACACGCTATTTTTGTCCTAGAGATATTTTGTTCACACACACACACAGACCAATCGCCTGAAACCAAGGGGTCTGAAAACGTGTATATCCGGTGAAAACTCGATTCAAAAAATTACAAAAAATACTTCCCTTTCCTTTACTCATACAGGGTGAACCAATCTGTATTTTTAGATGAGCATTTAGACTATTTAATTACTCTAAACATTACTTGAATAAAACAAAATATATTCATTAACACAGTACATTTAAACACACTATTTATTTATACTTAATTCAGATTAATGTCTTCATACATTTTTATAATTAATGTTTTAATTAGTTTGTTATATATTTCTTTTCCTCAATCAGCTGAGTTTAATTATTTTTATTAAGGTAATTTAGACATTTATTAAATTCTACAAAACAAATTGTTTACAACCAACTATTAATTATTCATTTTTTTCATTAATCCGCATTTTATGTAGCATTTATAACATGCTACCAGGGCAAGACAAAGTATAAATTATTTAATTAAACAACTAACAACCGTAATTTTGAGCAGCATTTGTACAATGCTTATATTTCCGTCGATTAGTAATTCCCCATAGTTAAATCAGTCATTTTAGAAAGTCCATAAAACAAATTGTTTCCTTTTTTTGGTTTATTTCATTTTTGGACTAATTGAATGTAAACACGCATTCCCTAAAAATGTCGCTTATGTTTGGCTTGGCTCACCGGGTTGGTCTACAGGTAAAGTAGTCACCGCGAGTCTGCTGATTTTCGAAGACGAAGGTTTCTAGTTCAAATCCTAGTAAAGATAGTTACTTTTATACGGATTTGAATACTAGACAGTGGTAACCGGTGTACTTTGACGATTAAGGTTCAATTAAACATACTTTTTCAGTAATAGTCGGCCTGAGTCTGTACAAGACTACCCCTAATTTACACGTCATACACATCATCATCATCAGGACGTAAAGTTTCTATGCAAAATCGTTCTTTGGGATATAACCACTGTTGGTGACAACGACAAATAATGTATAAGTTTCCGAAAACCCAACATTTTTCTTGAAAGTCAAGAACTTCAATTTTAATTTTTGTGAAAAACTTCCATAAGTCATTCATATAAACTAGTATAATGCAATGTTATTGAACAATATAATTTTTTGTGGTTATTTAGCAACACATTTTGTACAGATATAAGAAGTTAACAATTGGATTCTTTTTACTTTAGGAACATCATGTCAAAATTAAATATTTTTAACTCGTGTGGCTTATTTACAAGAAATACTTTAGTTAACATTATATTACAGGTAAAAGCCCTGTTCGCAAATTATATTTTTTGATAATTTTTATCATAATAAGTAATGAGTAGGTTTTTAAATCCTCAGAAGTTAAGTCTTTTTGAATTAGGGGTTTTCTGATATGACTGATTCAGTTTCTCCTAAAAATAAAGGTTGAACAGAGGTTGATTTTCATAATGCTCCATTTAGTACTCATGATTCAAATTAATTTAGTCTATATAATTAGTTATTTACATTGGCAAGAGAACATTGTGTGAGTATTTCAGAAGAGATGTTTTTAATATGGTCATGAAACGAAAAAAATGTTTTTAGTGACTTAAAATGGACTAACAATTTTGCGTTCTTTGTAGTAGTATAATATTCTTCTCAAACCCAAATGTTTGACTTGTCATGTACCTTTTTATGTTGTTTTATGTGACAATGAATTTAATATAAGCTATTTTTTTTATTATTATAAAAATATACTATTTACGTCACACAACAGTAGATACAAACGACATAGTATGCCTAAATGAGTATTAAAGAGGTTTGAACTTACTTTCATACAACGCATCTGTGAACATAAATTTTGATACTCGTTTGATTATAATGTAAAAAATCTGGTATGAAACACTCACACGTCTTTCTCTTGCCAAGGTAAATAATGAAAAATATAACCTATATTTAACCACAAGTAAACAATATAACTTAATATAAAAAACAGAACCTTATTTTAATCATGAGTGAATGACACAAAATGAAAATTGACCTCCGTAGAACTTAAAAATACGGAAAATCAGTTATTACCCCTTGTTTAAGCAATAAAGAACAAGCCTTAAAACGAGACGGGAAGCAATGCTAGCGCCATTCGAGACGCCAACCGAGAGAGCCACGACGAAAGCACAACCGCACACGACACGACACAATTTACGAGTGTCCAACAAAGGGAAGAAGAAGGAAGAAATAGCAAAGAGGTCCACAAGACAGTGCAAACCCCGGTGCACAATGCCTTAACATAACCGCCCGCCAAATCATTGACAAATGATTTCCAAAACGACGAACAATAACGGGGCCGCCCGCCCTGAACCAACGCAGGGCGCGGAAACGAAGCAACTAAAAGCCAAAACGAACGAGAAGCCTAGCACACAAACAAAAGCCTTGAAAACCCGCCCGCCGTGGAAGTCCCACGGGAGGTAATAAGCGAAGCAGCGAAGAAGAAGCCTGGAGACGAAACGAAGCCTGATGACGAAGCCTGAAGACGAAGCCAGAAGACGAAGCCTCAAGACGAAGTAGCAGAACGGAACATTTTGATGTGGCGTGATGCACGCGCGGGTGCACCCGGCCGACGTCGAACGGACATTTTCCACAGCCTGCGCGGAGGCAAACGGAAGCGGAGTATCTTGATGTGATCACCAGCGAGGGCTGGCAACCAGTAACGACGCAAAAAACAAAAAAAAAACAAAATGAAACGAAGAACGAAGAAAACAGCAGAAGAACGAAGAAAGCAAACGAAGAACGAAAACGAATGGAGATGAAACTGAATCTAATTGTCTGGTAAGACAATCAGTTTCGAGACGGGCCGAACGTAAATGCCCTGTACGGTTTTAATTTCAGCAGTGCGAATAGTGTTGTCTTTGCCGGGAAAAACGTTAGTAATTATGCCCAGTGGCCATAAAGCAGGAGCAGTATTTAAATTTTGCACAATAACTGTGCAACCGATTTTAACGTTGGCACAAGCGCGCGACCATTTGTGGCGCTGTGTTTGGGTATGTAAATAGTTACGAGACCATTGTTTCCAAAACGAGCGAACGAGTGTTTTGAGTTGTTCCCATCTGGATGAAGGTTGCAACTGGTCTGGAGCGGTGCCTTCGGGAGGTTGAAGTAATGAAGTTCCGGTGATGAAATGTCCAGGAGTCAGCATTAATTTTTCTTCGCAGGGATCCGAAGAAAATTGAAACAACGGCCTGCTGTTTAGTACAGCTTCGATACGAGCGAAGAGAGTAATATACTCTTCGAAGAGCAAAGGTTTATCGCCGATGAGTCGATTTAAGCAATGTTTTGCAGATTTGACAGCTGCCTCCCACAAGCCTCCAAAATTAGGTGCGGATGGTGGGTTGAAATGCCAGTTAACTTTCAATAAGGCAAGGTGATCGCCTATCGCAGTAGATGAGGCGCGAATTTGTTGATAGATTTCGGCTAACTTATTTTTAGCGCCGACGAAATTTGTACCATTGTCCGAGTAAATGTGAGAGGGCAAACCTCGACGAGAAACGAAGCGGTCTAAAGCCGCGAGAAAGGCATCTGTTGATAAGTCTGACACGAATTCAAGGTGTACAGCCTTAGTAGACATGCAAACAAATATACATAAATAGCCTTTAGAAATTGATGACTTTCGCAATCGATTATTTTTCACAAAGAATGGACCTGCATAGTCAACTCCCGTTGATGAGAATGTTCGGGCAACAGCAACACGAGAAGCAGGCAAATTAGACATAATTGGCTGTGAAGGGCGTCCGCCGTATCTGATGCAGCGAACACATTGGTGAATGCGCTTACGAATTACGGTTCGAGCTGATAAAATCCAAAATTGTTGAAATATGAATGCTTGCGTAGTGCGCGGTCCAGAATGTAATGAAAGCCGATGGAAATAATCACAGACTAGTTCAGTAAGATGACTGTGCTTTGGCAACAGGATAGGATGTTGCGCCGTTTTAGCAATATCTGAGCGACTTAAGCGACCGCCTACAACAAGAATGCCTTGATTATTTACATAAGGCGACAATGAAATGATCGATTTGCACGGCAGCTTGCCATTAGAGATTGCCTGAATGTCACTAGCAAAGTACCGAGACTGAGTGAGTTTAGCGCATAGAATTGCTGAGTTATTAATCTCCTCAGCAGTTAAGAACGGTGTAAAATTAACAGAAGGAGTTTTTAAACGTTTAATGAAACGAGCAACATAAGCTAGTACTCGCAGCATACGAGAATACGAAGAAAATCTGAATAATATTTCGTCGGAGTGCGAATGTTCGTTGGAGACGGCGAGACATATTTTTTCTTGCCGTAGGTCAAGTTTTTCAGCAGCGATTGACGGAACGACAGGTGCAGGCCAGCCAGTAGACTGCGTGCGATAAACAGGCGGACCTTGCCACCAAAGCGGATGATTTAACAAGTCAACAGAATTAGAACCGCGCGATGCGACATCAGCGGGGTTTTGATCGCTAGAAATGTGTGACCAGTGTTCTATGTTGGTCAACTCAAGAATTTTATGCACCCTATTGGCAACGTACATTTTTAAACGGTGTTGCGGCGTTTGTAGCCATGCTAACACAACACTGGCATCAGAAAATAGCCTAACTTCACAACAAGAAATAGAATTTTTAAAACTTGACAACGATTCAAATAAACGCGCTAACAAGAGAGCGGCACACAGTTCAAGCCTTGGAATTGTAACATTTTTTAGCGGCGACACTCGACTTTTAGATTTAAGCAAAAATACACTGACTGAGCTGTTTGTTTGTACGTGAAGGTAAATGCATGCAGCATACCCTTTTTCCGAAGCATCACAGAAGCCTAATAACCGATATTCAGCATGGTTGATAGAAATTAATCTAGGTAAACGGAAGCCTTGTAGCACAGATAACTCGGACGTGAATTTGTTCCAAGCATCGTCGAAAAGTGGAGGTAATTGATCGTCCCATTGCAGGTTACTATTCCAGAGTTGTTTTAGAAAGTGTTTTATCCAAAATGTAAGAGGCGTAAGGAAGCCAAGCGGATCGAAGATTTTAGCAAGATATGATAATACTGTTCGTTTAGTAGCCTCTGAATCGAATGGAATGACACGGTATGAAAAGGAATCGCTAGCAGGGTCCCATTGAAGACCGAGAATCTTGATCGCTGAAGTATCGTCGGAAAAGCTGATGGGATTTTCAAGATGATCGTTTGGAAATCGCCGTAGCAGTTCTGCGTTGTTTGAAGACCATTTGCGCAACTCGAAGCCTCCTCGAGCGAATAATTCAACTAATTGAGAAATAAGCAGTTCTGCTTCTTCGTAGTTAGAAGCGCCGGTTAGAATATCGTCTACGTAGGTATGCGATTGTATGGCATTTGACGCCAACGGAAAAGAAACGCCTTCGTCTTGTACTAGCTGAAGCAGAGTGCGCTGAGCTAAATACGCAGAAGGTTTAACGCCATAAGTGACAGTGTTTAATTCATACTCCTGAGGAGCGGAATCAATGTCAGAACTATAGAATATGTGTTGATGAGAGCGATCTTCAGGCCTAACAAGTATTTGCCTATACATCATTTTAATGTCCGAACAAACGACAATTTGATGTTTACGAAATGAAGTTAAAATCTGACAAATGTCCCTTTGTAGCTTGGGACCGGACAATAATTGGTCGTTTAGCGAATTGCCTTTAAAATCAGGAAACGAGGCGTTGAACACCACACGAATTTTACCATTAGGCTCAGCAGTTTTAAACACACCATGGTGCGGTATTACATAGTTAGAAGGAGCAGGCGCGATTGACATGTGATTTAAATTAATATACTCACGCATGAAGGCGTGGTACTTTTGTTCGACAATTGGCTGTTTAGCAACTTTAGCGGTAAACTTTTCAGCAGCACGTTTTGCAATTTCTCGATTGGAATCTAAGTCGACGGAATTATTTTTGAATGGTAGCGCAACCATATAACGCCCTGATTTGTCACGAGAAGTTGTGGCGGTGTACAATTTTTCGCAGTGCTCATCATCCGGGTTAACGACTGGAGTGGTGGCAATTTCTTCCGAAGCCCAAAAACGTTGCATGATCTCGGGAAGCGATTCAACAGCAGCGAAAAGCGATGTACATTCTTGCATGGAGTCGATGTCGGACAACGCCGGTAGTTTCCCGAAAATAACCCAACCGAATTCAGTAGAGATGGCCGATGGAGTGCCTTTAATTATGGCATTACTATGCGATAAAACAATATGCGGAAAGACTTCAGCTCCCAATAGAATTTCGATGGGACCAGAGTGTGTAAATTGGTCGTCAGCAAGCAATTTGTCAGAGAATAATTTGCCTAGTTTATCCGGTAAACATACGGAAGGTAAATTGTTGGTTATTTTCGAGATGACTAGCGCCTCAGTACTTAAACGGAAAGCCTTGTTTTTATTGGATGAAATAACAAGCTGAGTTGAACCTTGTATTTTCGCTGAAGCTGCCGAAATGCCGAGCAGGTTTTGTCGGCACGGAGTTATTACAGAATTGAGTACATTAGCTGCACGAGTTGTAATTAAATTAGCCTCTGAACCAGAGTCAAGAACACAGCGAAGAGGTTTGTAATCACCATTAGCCGATTGAACTAAAATAACGGCAGTGCCTAGTAAAACCCTTTGATTGCCTGATCTACATGATAACGAATTATTATTTATTGTTTCAGTTGAAGTACTGTTGTTAAAAGCCGGTACAGAAGCATCGATGTTTGAACGGTTTGTTTGACAATTGTTAGCCTGAGGTGCAGACGAAACGTTAGGTTGACTTGGAAACGATGATCGGTTAGGCCTGTTAGATTGGCCAGTGGTAGCATGTTGTTTATTAAGTACAACAGCAGTGGTACTATTTTCTCGCACAGTATTTGCATTTGAGTTACTTTCGGATAAGTGCAACAGCGTGTGATGGTTAGCTGAATTGCACACACGACAAGTTTTAGTAGATTTGCAGTCGCGCCTCGCATGTTTACCTAAGCATCCGAAACATTTATGCATTTGAAATATGGCCTCGTGACGCGCATTGACAGGCATACCGAGAAACTCTGTACAATTGAATATATTGTGTGCAGAAGAACTACAAAATTGACATTTATTTACCGCCTCATTACTAGCACTTGAATTGCTGCCTACTAATAACGAGTGTTGACGCCTAAGCAAGTTAGGTGATGAGTTGTTTATGCGAAAGGCCGGTTTATGAATAGCCGGTTTGACGAGATTCGGTTTAGCGCCGTTTGAAACAATAGCGTCAATGTTTTGCGCTTTGTTCAGCATTTCAAAGGATTGCATTCTGGAAGTCACGAAATTTAATAGTTCAAAATAACTTGGAATCTTAGTAGCATCGTGTTGAGATTCGAATAATTCCCTCGTGGTATTATCCAAATTGTTGTATGCCATCGAAAACAACAGAAAGTCCGCTAAGTTTATATTTAATAGCTGCAGAGCGCCAACGGCGGAAGTATGAACGCTGACAAATTGTTTATAATTTTGATAGGATGGACTTGCGAATTTATCGAAATTACTGATTTGTGAAAAATGCATATGAGCGATACGCCTGTCGTTAGCGTACCTGTTGTTAATTAATTGGTAGGCTAATTGGTAATTTGCAGAAGTCAAAGGTAGATGAGATATTATTTGCAACGCCTCACCGCGCAAACTAGATCTAAAATAATGTAATTTTTGAATATCGGACAGTTGTTCGGATTTATGTACAAGTTCATTGTACAACGATATAAAATTTTGAAATTCAGACAGGTTTCCATCGAAACTAGGAATTTTTATTTTTGGAAGACATGTTGCCGGTGAAATTGCATTAGGTTTGATGTCGATTAAACTGGTATTAGACATGCTGGTGATAATTTGAAAATATTTTGTTTCAAATTCGGTTTGGATGATAGCGATTTGATTTTCAAATTCCTCAGAATATGCCTTATTTAATAAATCCATTAATTGATTTTGCAGTGGTTGGAAATCGGAGAATATTCGATTAGCCTGAATCTTGAATGCATCGTTTGCGCCAGTATCGGATTGGACATGTGTTAATGTGTCCAAAGATCGGATTAGTTGACGACATTTTGTGAAGATTGATTCGGAATTATCCATATTGAATAGTAAAAGAAAACCGACTGAAGACGACAGCAAATATTGAAACAATAACAATTGATTTTTAAGTAATTAAAATATCCGAATTTTGTTGTTCGGATGAGCAGAAATCGAATAAACAGCGTTGACACAGTATTATGAATATATTTGTAATAAAGAAAAAATATAACAGCACATATAACTTGAATAATAATGAACGTTAACGATTGAATGTTTTTATTTAAAGTATACAAGGCGAAATGTAAACAAACCATACGATTACATAAACAGCTGACGTTTCAATGAACGAAAAATCCCGACCAATCAGATTGAGACAGCGGAATTAAAATAAAGCATTGACACACGTTTATGAATAATTTATGACACTTTATAACCATTAAAAGCACTGATTTTATCCGGCCCGGAGGACCAAATGTTTAAGCAATAAAGAACAAGCCTTAAAACGAGACGGGAAGCAATGCTAGCGCCATTCGAGACGCCAACCGAGAGAGCCACGACGAAAGCACAACCGCACACGACACGACACAATTTACGAGTGTCCAACAAAGGGAAGAAGAAGGAAGAAATAGCAAAGAGGTCCACAAGACAGTGCAAACCCCGGTGCACAATGCCTTAACACCCCTAAACTAGGGTCTGTAGAGAAAAATGTTAAAATAAAAATTGTAGGCTTTTAAATTTCTTATAACTTTCATTTAAACATTTTTCTCACGGCGGTAAATCTAACAAAAGATCTGGTAAAAGAGAGCTGCCCAGTGTAGGTTTTGCATTGATCGCTAACGGTGATTACGAGATTAGTAGTAAAAGATTGTGCAAAGCGGCCGATCCAAAAGATGATTATGACGCATTCAATTTTAAAAGAGCGAAAAGCACGATTGAGGAAGAAGGAGACGCAATAAAAGGGCAAACAATGAGTATATTTAAAGGTGACTTTACCCAAAATATAACAGATTTTGTAAATAAGAAGTTGGCTAAAAGAGGTTATGCACTGACCGCCAACGGTGATTACTACATTGGTAGTAAGAAATTATGCGACGTGGCCGATCCAAAAAAATATTATGACAAAGCGAAAAGCATGTTTGCCGAGTAGGCTTATATAGAGAATTTGTATGAACTCTTTCCGAAAATGAAGCAAGTCCAAAGGATGATTGAGGGAGAGTCGGACGCGATAAAGGCAGAAACGATGAGTTTACCAAAAATATAACAGAATTAATAAAGAAGCTGTTGAATGCGTATGATAAGACAATAAAAAGTTATATAGATTCAAAGCAGAGTCATACTTTATAGAATGCCTAGTAAGGTGTGTAAAAATAAAAAGGGAAAAGGAATTATTGTATCTTCCCTGGTTAATCGCCCAATATATGTACTCCTTATAGAAGCTCATTTACCGAGGTATCGATATCGCGGTCCTGGTACTAAATTGAAGACTCGATTAAAACGAGAGGATCCCGGCATAAACGGGCTGGATGAGGTGGGCAAGATGCACGATATCGCCTTCATATAATACAAAAACAATTAAAATAGAACCCGAGCCGACAAATAGCTGGTAGAAAGAGCTTGGAAAAGGCTCACCACTCCGGACTCAAGTTTGGACAAGAGAGCCGCAGCTTGGGCCGTCACCAACGGTATGAAAGTAAAGTCGAAACTTAGCGGAAGTGTTAAGAAACAGGTAAAAACCAAAGGCGTTTAAAGAGCGGGGGTAAATTGAAAAAGAGGGGAAAAGAAGGGAGGAAGACTATATTTTTTTAAAAAGCAATCTTAGATGACCTCTTTTTAAAGATCCGACCTTTATTATTGCATGAATTTTCCGAACGCAGTAAAACTAGAAGTTCCTCTTTTAGCGGCGTTTTCATGAGAGACAGATTGCCTTGGAGACCGTGGAAAACAAAGCCGCAATAGTGAATTTAGACACTACCAAAGAACCCGGCACGCATTGGGTCAGCTAGAGAAAAACATTAAACAGTACAGACTATTTCGACAGTATTGGGAATATTCTACCTCCAAAAGAACTGCTTGATTATTTTGATGACGCAGATATATTTTACAATTACAAGCGGCATCAGACTAGATGATGATGTAGCGTGCGGCCATTTATGCGTAAAATTTTTATGCGGTTTAATACAGGAATGATTGAATATTTTATTGTAAATTTCATTTTTAAATTTTAAATAGACATGTCTATAATTTTATCTTTGAGTGGTAAAGGTTCGTTGATTTCACAAAGGTTTCATCCCGAGCTTCAGCTGGAGGGTAGTTGTGAGTTGGCTTTACAATAAATAATAACAATCAACACTGTGCCCATTGTGGAGGATGGCGTAAACAACAGGTTTACTTTCTTCGAAAACGAGGTCGGTAAAGATAAAAACGTGATTACGCTGCCGAGGAGTTGCTACGAGGTGGAAGATATAAACGAATTCATACAAGACATGCTGAAACGGATGGACGTGAAACACTATATATATATATAGCTCAGCGCCAACAGAAACACGTTCAGTCGGAATTGAGGGCGAAAGTTTGGGTAGATTTTACAGATGAGAACAATTTACCCATTGTTGGGACTCGAACCGAAACTGTTGAGATCGAATGATGCGCAAACTTTGACAAATCTTGTAAATATCGCACCCGTCAACATAATACGGGTCAAATGCAATATAGTACGAGGCAGCTACTCCAACTGTAAACAGGACAGTATACTGCAGGAGTTTCCATTGTCCGCTGATCCGGGCTATATGATTGACGAATCACCGCGGAACCCCATATACTAGCCGATCTACATCTACGATAGGAGAGTTTGAGATCCGGGTCAACGACGAGCACGATAAACTCTTGAATTTACGAGATGAACCGGTCAGCTTGCGATTGGAATTTAGACAATATTGGGTCTGACTTTAAAACATGCTTCTTCGAGGCTGGCCTTATTCCCGGTCACAATTTGTCTTGACGATATTGGAACAGATTTTAAAAAAGCTTAAAATATGATTCTGCAAGTGCAAAATGTAAAACTATTTATTCGCTTTTTTTAATGTTGTCCTGCTTCCCCATCACGATTTTGTCCTGACGATATTTGGACAGGTTTTAAAATATGCTTATGCAAGTGGAAAATGTTGGTGATGTGCTGTTCCTCCGGTCGCAATTTTGTGCTGGTTCCCCTACTTTAAAAAAAAACACTTAAAATATGCTTCTACAAAATGTTGGGCTGTGCTGGTTTCTGCTTTTCTAACCTACTATTGAAATAAAACAAAATTATATCCAGGTGAAGCCGGGACCCTAGAACGGGCAAACTCTGCGCGTAACATGGATGCTCAAGAGGGGCGGGGTTTCCTTGAACCCTAGGATCTTTCCTCTAATTACTTGGATTTGATAGGCTAGTAATACAATTAATCGTCATTTCTTTTACTAAAAAATTATAATGTAAATAAAAATATTAAAAAATATTATTGTATTCATTATGCAGGCCTACAATAATTAATTTCTTGAAAAAAGGTTTTGTAAATAAGAATCAAATTATAACCCCAACCATCAAAGTACACCGGTAACCACTGACTAGTATTCAAATCCGTAAAAGAAACTACCTTCACTAGGATTTGAACCAGGGACCTTTGTCTCCGAAAATCAGCTGTTAAACAGCTGACTCGTGGTAAAGTCGTCGCCTAAATTGAATAAAATATTATGCTATGTCATTACATAAACAGTTTAAATGAAAGTAGTTTGAAAAATAAAAAGGAGCACACATGATCGAGGGCGGGGGGGGGTTGATCGAACCCACAAGGTACCTTGTTCACTTTTTGTACCTTTATATGATTTTTATGTTTAGAAGCCTTATAACAAGATTGGTTTCATTATAAATGTACTAAGTTCTTATTTAAAATTGTCGCTTTCTTAAAATATACATATTAAAAAAAATCTGGTGTGAAACCCTTACACGACTTTCTTTGTCAAAATGTAAACAAAACACAAAAAATTTTTATTTAATCGTTGGTAAACAAAAAAAAATGAAAAACGTGACCTAATTTTTAACTATGAGAGAATGAGACAAAATTAAAATCAACCTTTCTTTGACTTGAAAAGATGCTAGAAATGAAGGAAGTAGATTTTGTAATGTCCTATAAAGTTGATTGTAAACACTTTTGCCGTAAAATGCATACGAAGGCTGCAAAATTGAAAATATTATTTTTAACCGATTTTGATGAAACAAATACAGAAATCACAAAAATCATAATCGACACTAAAATAAACATTATAATACAAAGATTTGAAATTTAAGTTATAGGTTTTTAAAGGTTCTAGCTACAACTTTCATTCTATACTACACTTTCGAGGGAACATTGTTTCGGCGAATGATTTTTTCGAAAGTAAATCATTTTGTTTGAATTTTGATATAACTGTATATAGTGATATAACTGTTATAGGGATACAGCTTCAAGAAAAATTTCATTAAACGGAGAAAGGACGTTCGCAGTATCGCCTTAGAATCAGATCACTTGCACGTTGACATGTACGGATCGTTTGACAGAGATATATTCGTTCATACCATGTTCTTTCCGCTTCTCCTGCTCTGTGACCGCACTGTTTGTTTTCAACTGATTGTCTTACCGGTGTTTTAAAAGGTTAGTGATTTAAAAGGTTTTTAAGGGCAGGATTTAATTTAATTAACACTTGGATACAGACTATTACTTAGCAATTGGCTCTGCAAACGAATAAGGGGGCGTACAGCTAGTAAGAGTCATCGCTTTTGTAAAAATGTATTTCACAGTAATAGTAGTAATCGTACCTGGTAGTAGCAATAGTCTCTAGTAGTAGTAAAGTAGTAACTGGTAGTAGCAATAGTCCCTAATAATAGTAGCAATACTACCTGGTAGTAGCAATAGTCCCTAGTAATAGCAGTAACAGTACCTGGTAGTAGCAATAGTTCCTAGTAATAGTAGTAATCGTACCTGGTAGTAGCAATAGTCTCTAGTAGTAGTAAAGTAGTAACTGGTAGTAGCAATAGTCCCTAATAATAGTAGCAATACTACCTGGTAGTAGCAATAGTCCCTAGTAATAGCAGTAACAGTACCTGGTAGTAGCAATAGTTCCTAGTAATAGCAGTAATAGTACCTGGTAGTAACAATAGTCCCTAGTAGTTAAAAAAGTATTAGTTCTTAGTATTGTGACGGAATCGACCGGATCGTTCGCAAAGGTTCCAGAATTTCATTCATAAAAATAGTAAAGAGGACAATAGAGTGTGAAATAATAGTAACAAAAAGAGAGAATAATAAAGACAAAAATAACAACACACAATAGCAGAAATAAATGACAGTTTTAACCATAAAGGGTATGTCTATTCATAAAGGTTGTAATAACTATTGTAAAAGGTCGGGTATCGTGTACAGCTATTATGAAGGGGGGAGGGCAGGATGTTTACGTTTTCTATTTACAAAAGACCAATTGTTGACTTATTTACAACGGATTTTTCTAGCACTCATTAATAAAGATTTATTTTTTGTACTTTATGATTTCTCTACTTTGTTCTGGAATGATCTTTTATAAATAGGTATATAAAGAGACCCCCGAGCGCGGTCCGTAGAGTAGTATCCGTTTGATCTTCGACGAGCGATTATCGGTTGTTATAGCAGGTTTACTATTCCGAGAATTGTGCTGGTCGACGACTGTTATACTGCCTTTGTTGTGTGTGTATTGTGTAAAGTCTTTTTGTGAGTGTATTGTAAAGTAAAGCTCAATTTACACATGTAGGACTGTGCGCAGACCGTGCTGCTACCGTGTCGCGACTGTTTTAAATGAAAAATAGTTTAGTCTATTTGAATTGTTAGGATAAGTCGTTTTTAATTTACACATATAGGACTGTGCTGCTCCGTGCGCCGACCGTGCTGTCTTCGACTGCTCGAGAAAGGATTCATCAAGGTCATGACAGATGGCAGTCCGACACAGTCGGCGCACAGTACCCTACGGTTTAGATCGACCTACGGCGGTCTTAAGACCGCCCTAGGACCACCCTAGGGCGGTTTAGACCGGTGCGCGCCTGTGTTTTTCAGATTCGATTAATTTATTCAACGTCTTTTATTATTTTTTAAAGTTCTTATTTTTTTATTATGCTTTTATAAATGAAAGGGAAAAGGAAAAAGTTGAAACAATAAAGAAATTATAATAAAATACAGTTTTCATGTTAGATAATATGCAACATGCCATATCTGTTATTATCTGCTTGTACTAGGACCTCTTGTTATCGCATCAACTTGCCATGGAACCTTTCCTCGTCCCTCAAAAAAAGTACTGAATTTTCTACGAACTTCTATGGCCTCTGTGGTACCACGGCCTCCGACATTTGGAATGGAAGTGAGTAATTGCGCTGACTTGTCAGATTCGGAATCGTCACATGAAAATTCAAAATAATCTTCGTGAAGATAATTATGTAAAACACAAGCAGCGAGCGTAACTTTCTCCGCGTTTTCAGGTTTCATTTGAAGACGCCCATAGAATACTCGGAATCGTTGTACCAGTTGGCCAAAAGCATTTTCTGAAGTACGCCGGGCTCTTGATAGACGATAATTGAATATTTTTTGATTTTCATTATTCTGCGAAGAAGATCTTGGGTAGTGTCGCATCAAATATTTCTTAAGAGGGAAACCTTCGTCTCTCACCAGGACAAAGGGCAATGGATCTGAAGGTCCTGGTAATGGCTCCGCTGGAGGTACATGCAGTGTCCCTTTTTCCAGATTCTGGCCAAGATTCGATGTTCTCAATATACCGCCATCACTAGATTTCCCGTAGCCTCCTACATCCACGACTACAAATTTGTAATTTGCATCCACTATAGCCAGCAACACAATTGAAAATGAGCCTTTATAATTAAAATAAAGTGAACCGCTATTTGGAGGTGCTTTATCACTACATGCTTCCCATCAATCGCACCAATGCAGTTTGGGAATTGCCAGTGATAGTTAAATTCTTCTGCAATTTTCCTCCACTTGCTTTCCGATGGAGATGGTAGAAATAATGGTGACAGCTTTTCCCAAATATAGTTGCATGTTTCCACGATGATTTTATGAATGGTGCTGGGGGACATTCTATAACTGTAACTCAAAGATATTTGATTACTTCCGGATGCTAGAAACCTGAAAATAATATAATGAAAAGAAAAAAGTAAATGAATATTAACGCACACGAGTGTAGTAAAATATTTCATAATTATATGTATGTAATTCTGTATTCTCTCAGATGTATTCGACTATTCTAACCAAATAATGAACAATGTGTATCCTTATATTATAAATAACTTTTTTTATTAATTGAAAGAAATCAACAAACCTCAATGTTAAGCCTAATCTCTCTTCTGGTGATATGCACCTCCGCCATTTGGTGTTGTGTTTCGTAAGCTCAGGTCTTAATGATTCCAGTAAATATTCAAATTTGTGGACACTCATTCGAAAATAGTTAACGAACTTGTTTGAATCTTCTCTCAATTTATTAAATATTGTATGAAATTCTCCCTCCTCTTCTCTAGCCCTGTATAAATTATGAACCCAATAGGTTTTTCTTTTTCTTATTTTCTTCCGTTCTTCTTCTTGTACTAGTTCATATAAGCAGCAGGCAACAATTACGTCCTCTTCGTCTTGATCCATTAAACTAAGTCTATAACTACGAACGAGAGACTACTACTGCACGGTGAGCAGTCGACAACAGCATCGACGGTCGGTAGGCGCAAAATACCATATATGTAAATTGAAACGGCCGAACACAGTCGTGACACGGTAGCAGCACGGTCCGCGCACAGTCCTACATGTGTAAATCCAGCTTTATTGTATTACTTAATTATAATTAGTTTAATCATTTATTTTGTAATCTTTTAGTGAAATAAATATTTGTAATTGTAAACTTTAGTGTAATAATTATTTAATTACCTAGATCCCGAAACGGACCTTAGCAATAAATGTCACAGTATTAATAGTACCGAGTAGTAGTAATAGTTTTAATACAAAAGAGTAGTAATAGTAATGCTATTAGAGATAATAATAGTACCTTGTAGTACATTGTATAATACTTAATACCAGTAGAAATAATCTTCTTCTTCTTCTTCTTCCTTCAGGGCATAGGCGAAACGCCTGTTCCGATCTCAAAGGGTTTATTTGTTAAATGTTGTTACATGACCATCGCTTCCTTGGTCTTCCAACATCTCTTCGACCAACTGGCTTATATTGCCAAACTTTTTTGGGAATTCTTTCATCATTCATCCTTTCCAGATGTTCCATCCACCGTTGTCTATTTTCAAAGATCCTGTCTTCGAGTTTAAATACTGCCAGATCCTTGCGAACATCTTCGTTGTATAACCTGTCCAGCAATGTACAACCTTTAACGGACCTGAGGAATCTCATTTCTGAAGCTTGTATTTTGCTAAGGTGCCTCTTATTCGTTGTCCATGTCTCAGAGCCATATAACAAAGATGGTACAGCCATTACCCTATAAAATTTCAATTGGGTGTCTTTCCTTGTTTTCTTGTTTAAGGTGCGTCGGATGGTACCACATAAAGACTGAAACTTGTTCAACTTATTATTAATGTCTAAATCCTCTTCATATGTTATATCGCAACCGAGATACCTGAAATGAGAAACCTGTTCGATATTTGTGTTGTATATCATTATTCTTGTGCGAACAGGATATTTGCCTAAGAAAGCCATGGTCTTCGTCTTTTGTACAGATAGTTTCATATTATAATCTGAACAGATTTGTTGTAGTTGGAAAACCGATCTCTGAAGTTCATCCTCACTTTCCTGTATAATCACTTGGTCATCAGCGAACAACATTGTATTTAAGGAAAACTTATCCCCTATTTTAAATCCAGGGCTAATCTTAAATTTCCATTCCCTAATCATGTCATCTATATATATATTAAAAAGTGTTGGGGGTACACAACATCCTTGACGTACACCTTGATTAATATATATCTCTTCTGACAGTTCCTCACCTACTCTTAGTATTATCCTTGTATTGCAATACAAACTCTTAATGACATCTATTAGGTGCATGGATATCCCCTTTTAGCTAGAATATCCCATAGGAGAGCTCTCTTAACCCTGTCAAAAGCCTTTTCATAGTCTATGAATGCTAGGTGCGTCTCTAAATTAAATTCCCTTCTTCTTTCAATCAGTATTTTCAAGGAAAAAACGTTGTCTGTACATGACCTTCCACCTCGAAATCCCGCCTGTTCGTCAAGCAATAACACATCCGAGATAGGACGAAGCCTTCCGTTGATAATCTTCCCATACAGCTTATATAACATGTGTTCAACAAGCTTATCCCGCGATAGTTAGTCGTTTTAGTTCTATCTCCTTTCTTAAAAAGAGAGATAACCTCCGCTATCCTCCATTCGTCTGGTATTATGCATTGTTTCCAGCACATATTCATGAAATGTAATAATCTGAACTTGAAAAGCAAACCCAAATATTTCAAAAATTCAGAATTAAGCCCATCTAATCCAGTTGCTTTCCGGTTCTTCAACTCCGAAACAGCTCTGTCCAACTCCTCTATAGTAATCTCGTCCACATTCGTCTCTTCCCGCACTCCTCTAACAATTTCTTGGGTATCATTCGGATCATACCATATGTATAATAATATGTAATTATATGTATAATGTTCAACCCACTGATCTTTAGGAACGAGGTTCAAATGGACAGTCTCTCTCTCTTCTTGATTTAGGTGTTTCATCATTTTGTATGCGATATTCTGTCGCCCATGTACATCATCTTCTATATTGCTAACGAATCTATTCCATGAATAATCGTGTGCCTTGCGAATAATAGGCCTACTCTTTGCAGCATTCCGTTTCTGCTTATAAATATTAAAAGACTCCATTGTTTTTGCTTGAAGGTACTACTTATGATAAGCTAATTGTTTATCGTTTATGGCTTGTTCTATTTCCTCGTCCCATATTCTCAAACCCTTCTTCCGTTTATTTAGTTGCTTCTTACCCAGCACTTAAAAATAAATAATAATACTTAAAAGTAGAAATAATTCCTATACTATTTTTCAAAGTTGATGAGCTTTAAACGTACGCATTGCCCTCTACCAACTGCATAGCTAGCCAATGACTTTCCAGCAACGTTACCAATATTTGCTCACGTAGCTTTATTATATATTTTGTCAGCCATTTTTTTTGGTCTTTTAATAACAACTACGACCTATGGACATACAACTAGCTGATTATATTGCAACGTATTGCATGTTAAATCGCTCTAGAACAGACGTGTTCAGTACGAGTTGAAATACACGAGTGAACTATTGTGGCTCTTATACCCATGCGCGCGTAATATTTGTCACGCTGATACTTTCATACAATTTGACAACGCTGGAAAATGTTCTGATTGGTCTAAACGCGTGGAACAGCAGGGCTCATCAGCGGTGAAAAGCATTATAGTAGTAGTAGGCTACTACGTATAATGTATACGTATTTATTATAGTACCTAGTATTAATAATAGTAGGCCTAGTTATTAAAATGTTTCTTTTTCGCATTCGTGCCAGCCCACTTTTTGCTTGAGATCTGGTAAAATTATTTTTATAATTTGCGTAAAATTATTAATTTTGATTATGTATTAAATTAGGTACGTTAATTATTTAGTATTCTAAAGTTTGGTTATATCAATGTTTTAGAAAAAATGTTCTGCACAGAATGCGCGTTGTTCCCCCCGTAAAATATTTATACATTGTAACCTTATATTCCTCCGTCCACTTTTATCTCCATCTTCGTTAATTAATTTATAGCTAGATTAAGGTAGAGAGTAAATAAACTTACAATTTTATGGACGATACGAAGAGTTTGAATATGAGGATCTCTTGCAATATCCAAGAAAGATCTATAGCATAGCCAAAACAATTTACTCGGCCAAAATGGTGGTTTACTGAAACAAAAAAAAATCATATGAAACAGTCACATGACTTTTTGGTGCCATACATTGTTGTTTAGGTCATCAACTAAAAGGCTGGTTTGAACCTCAACCGTCTCAACTAAGTAAAACAAGCAGTGTGGTTGTTTACCACTACATTCTTCATGAAAAAAGTATGCTCATAAGCATGCCAGGCCCTCTGAAAAGCATCTACTTTCCACCCTGAAAATGACTTCAATCATCATAGGGTCTGATTGTATAATGAAATTCATTATTATTAGAAGAGATAACTGTGACTAGTGTATTTTACACCTCTACCTCTTCTGCGCTTTAATGCTTCAGTCATATAGTCAGCCAGTTGGCTGACCAGGTGATAAGAAATACAACTATTCTTTGTAGCCCTGGAACTTTATTTATGTAAGAAAGGTAAATATCAATTCACAAATTTTATCAAACCATTAAATTAAAGGATTTGAGCATTATCACAAGAGTATTTATTTTGCGTACGCATATTCCATCTTCCAGTATGGAATTGAAGTGTGGGGTGGTGCTCTAGATACATTTTAATAATTCTTTACTCTTCAGAAACATATTTACAGGACCTGCCTTGGGCAGCCTCAAACTCTGTCCGAGTAAATTAATTTTACAACAGCGAAATATTCCCACTTAATAAACTTTAAATAAATTGCTTTATTTCATAAAGGTCAATAGAAAGTTAAACGCAATAAAAATATAAAGATTGAGTCACTTACTAGTTTTGTATTTTTAAATCCATCATAACCTGAAACAGAAAAATTGGTGTGAAACACTCACACGACTTTCTCTTGCCAATGTAGATATTGACCCATAAAACCTATGTTTAATCATGAGTAAGCAATGTAACTTATGTTAATCATGAGTAAATGACGCATAATAAAAATCGACCTCGGTAGAACTTTAAAATACGGAAAATCAGTAATTAACACTAATCTAAGCTCTGTAGAGCTTGCAATATAGGTTGTAGGATTTTTAATATTTTAGGGATATTTTAGAGTAAAAATAAAAAAATAATATACATTAAATAACATGAATGTTAAAGCTATTATTAACATGAAATAGGAAAATAAAATAAAATATAAGCTAGTGTTGTTATTAGTTACTCTGTAATTTGTCTTAGTGTATATTGTGACTTGTGATTTGCGACGCTCTAAGTCAATGTGTACGTTCATGTGTGTATTGTCTTGACCCGTTGCTGGCGCTCAAGCCTCAGTTTTTGTTAGCCACGCCATAATTATTTTTAATAAACTTTTTTCTGTTTTTTAATTGTATGTATGAATTACTTTTATTATCTGTAATTCATTTCTAAAAATGTTTATTCTATGGCCATAAATATATTATTATCTTACTTTGCTACGTTGGACTGAAAATGATCTTTTCTGAGCGGGGGGGGGGCACTCAGTCTCTCAAAAAGCTTATATAAATTGCCCAGGAGACTCGATGGACGGTACGCCAAAAGATCACCATCTTTCCGCTCACCCTTCTTCATCAGCACTAGCCTAGCCATCTTTCAGCTTCGTGGTACCCACTGATGTGTGACAATATAATTTTTTCCGAATAGCACCGTTGCAGGATACTTCGAAACCAACATTTTAATCGTCTCAACGGGAATACTGTTCTACGCTGGACTTTAGCCCGTCCTCATACCACCACACACGACCTCCAATTCCTCCACCGTAAACAATGGAATATCCACCGCTGCAATTTTCTCTCGCTACCCAGACAATCTGCGTGGAAACAAAACACCCGATATATCTCTCAGTATCTGGCCTTTACAAACCAGAAGAAATCGCCTAAATCTACCCGTGACTATCTTGAAGTCATCGCCCCAAGTATTCGCATCCATACTCAAAAAACTTAGAGGAGTACGGAATAAAAATACATTAAAAATTGTTTACTTATCTATTGTGCAATCGGTATAACGTACGGTACAATAGGGTGGGGTGGTACCAATTTATCTTCTTTTGGCTCCATACAGAAGGTGCAGAAGTTGATTTTACGAATAATTAATAAAAGAAAACCAAGATATCCATCGAAGCAGAATTTTCTAGAAGTAAACGTACTTGATATCCGCCAAATATTTGCACAAAAAGCTCTGATTTTCGCTTATAAAAATATGAACTATTTTACTACAACAGCATATCACCATTATAATACAAGGAACAAGGATCTCTTACTTTTACAGAAGGCCTCAAAAACCTTATACCAAAGGTATTTCTGCTACTTATCACCCAAGCTGCTCAATCTGCTCCCCTTACAAATTAAAAATATGCCGGACATCATAAGGTATAAAAAAGCAGTAACCATTTGGCTATTGGAAGTAGGGAGAGAAGCCACAAAAACAATGATTACACCAGAAAATAAATAATTTTGTGAGCTTGTCTACCGGTTTCTATGATTAGTTTTCTATTTGTAAATAAATTCTTTTGTTTTGCACATTTCATATTTCATTCTTTGTTTTTCTTCATTTGTATTATATAAAATTATTATGTGTAATAGCATACTATTTTAATAAAAATATCTTAGTAGTTTAATTAGTATTTAAGTAACTAACATGTAGTTTTTATTTCTAACACACTTAATAGATTACCGTAGTAGTTGCAGTAGTCTAACAAACAAAAAAGTACTGAATTGATCTACCCTTGAACATGGGAAACCATAGTTGGATGGATTAATTATTTTCTCACCACCAATTACTGTAAATAGTTTTAGATTTTCAAAGTATAATAAAGGAAATTAAAATTTATATTGTAATGATATTTATTGTAAGTAAAGGAAAAATAAATAAATAAAAATACTGGTACAAAGCTCCGCCCACTTTGCCCTTTTCTATGCTCTAATAGCGTTCTTAAATGTACGCCATGCAACCCTTAGTTCCTCCTGTAGTTCAGGAATAGAATTTGCTTCCCGACCCCGATTACATCTTTGAAGGCGTCTTCTAATCCGCATACAATCTGCCCTTAACTCCACGATTTCTGTCATCCACCAATAAACTAGCTTCCTCCTACTCCTGCCCCTCTTCATCAAAACACCACTACACGTCTCATCATCATCATCATCATCATCTGTCAAGGATTAGGTTCATTGGCCTGTTCCGGCAATCATCTCTTTTCAGGTCTTTCCAAGCCTCGCTTCCCTCTAGGTTTATATTTCCATGCTCGTAGAGGAATCTTCTGTGTGTGGCATGCAAAGTAAATGGTTGGACCAATTTCTCTTATATATTTATAACTTTTCATACAGTGACTGAACATTTAACTCGGCGCGAATAGTTTCGTTGCGTACTCTATCTAACCGGGTACAACCTTTGACCCCCCGCAAAAATCTTATCTCAGCTGCCTGGGCACGAGATTCATTCCTCTGTAATGACAAACATGTTTCACTCCCATATGTTATGAGTGGTACACCCACTGCTCTGTAAAACTTCATTTGGGTGTCCTGTCTCGTTTTCTTTCCTATTGTCCTGCAAATAAAACCGCATACAGCGGTGAATTTTCCAGTTTCTTACTCACATCATCATCTTTTTCACAGGAAATCTTACCTCTAAATATTAGAAATCTGGAACTTGTTCTGTAGTTCGGTTGCCAAGTATAATTTTTGGTGGACCGTCCATCTTCCCTTGAATGCCATGATCTTTGATTTTTGCGCCGATATTTTCATGCCAAACTCTGCGCTAATGTTGTGCAACTTATGTATGGCATATTGGAGTCTATCTTCTGTGTCGAAAATAATAACAGTTTTATCTACATACAGCAATGAATTTAGGAAAACGTTATTCCAAAGCTGAATGCCTGAGTCAACTTATTGAGTCCAAATTATTAAAATCCATTGCACGCCTCCGCTACGAACTAAATAAATTGATTGCATTAAATTGACAAGTCTTACCTCATACGATGAAGCCATGTGCAATTCAAACTGAACTTTCAATTCAACTTCGCGAGCGTGATCACTGACCGCAAATTGATCGCATATTCTTTTGACAGCTTGTTTTGCTGTATGCTCAGAACCTGGAGTTATCGCCAATGTTCTTATCAGAAACTCTGCAGGGTTATATGACAGAGGGCATTCGTATCCTTGACTGGAAAAAGAAAAAGGATATTGTTAAATTATACATAATAATAATGCTTTTGATAATGATTTTCATAGATATAACAAAAGCGTATGATTCAGTACAACGTAAAGGGCTGTGGGAGAAAATTAAACGGATAGGCATTGAGAAAAGGTATATTGGGATTATAAGAGAGATGTACGAGGGTTATGAATGTAGGGTGAAAACGAGTTTTTGACTTCAAATAAGTGGAAAGAAGAGTGAAGTAAAGGTTTTTAGAAGAAACAGTGGTATCGAGGAGACCATTACACTGAAAGGAGAGGCTTTGAAGCTGGTGAATTTTAAATATCTGCGGAATGAGATTTCAGAAGACGGAAAGATAGATGATGGAGATATAACAAAGCGGTTGCAAAAAAAGGAATTATATGACAAGCGGTAAAACACTTCTTATGGGACAGAAAGATACCAGAGAAGGTCAAATTAATTATGTATACGTTGTATCATGGACTAGCAGTGCTGTATGCGGTGGAAACGTGGGGGATGAATGAGAAGAATTGGAGTAGGTTACAGGCAGGGAAGTTGAAGTTCTTAAGAGCAATAAAAGGTTGCTAAAGTTTTAGGACTAGGAGAGTGTAAGATTTTACCTTACAATACCTGTTTTCGTTTTTTAAAAACATTATTATGTATAAGCGCCCCTTTGCTTATTTGAAAATTTTTGGTCTCGTACAAAGAGGAAATAATAGAGTTTATTTCATTTGTAAACATATTATTCTTCCTTTTTCAATAATACTTTTTTTCTGTAATATGATTTCTCTCTGTAATTTTTACTACAATGGAATCTTGGTTACATTTTATTGTTAACTCAGCTGTTCTCGTTAACTCGTTTTTAATTTCTGCTAGTCTTTAGGGTTTTTTTTCTCACACTGTTTTACCTAAACTGTCCATCCTATTCCTCTGGGAACTTTCTGGCCTGTTGGTTTAATTCTGTTCTTTTTTTAATGTGAACCCTTAGTTTGCACTTTTTACCCAGGGGCATTAGAAAAATATTTTATTTTTCTAGTTAATTTCCAAAAACCTTTCCCCGTTCTCCTCCTGCAGGCTGTAAGTGTTTTTTAACAGATATAGCATTTCCTATAACCAATCATAACTTTTGTTACATATCCTCTCGGTTCTTTCCGATCCTGATTGGTCAACCCCAACACAGTTTCGGTACGATTTCTTCCCGGTCAGGTATGTGTTTACCAGAAATTACACAGTTCGTTTTCTGTCTTTGCATGGTTTTGTGCTACTAACTGGTAACCTGAATAGAAAATAAAAAAGTAAATATACACTATATATTTTTTAATTTAAACTAGATTCAAAAATGAAATAGTCATGAAGCAAAAAATCAATTAAACCATTTTAATAAAAAGAAATGAATTAATCAATTAAACAGTTTAAAATATTTAGTCAAAAATATTAGTTAAAGTATTTAAATCTTAAACATTATAATAAATGAATTAACACTGGACTGTATTTTTTAAAAAATAGGGTAAAATTAATTTGAATAGTTCAATGTAAGTTAAGTTATTTAGCGAATATACTTTTAGGTTTAGTTTTAGTTCGGAGTAAATATTTAGTTAGATTTATTATATATTTTTATGGTTAGTTAATATTGTTAAGATATTAAATCAGTTTTTTTAAATTAATAATTAATTATATTGAAGCAGCAAATTTTTTAAAAACAAAATAATTAAACATAATTAATACTTTTACTTCTTTATAATTTTGTTTGTTTGTTAAGGGGAGTTCATACCGCGTATCCCGCCAATGTTAAATTAGCAAAATTTGAAACTCTTTATCTCAGTAACTATTAATATTTGAAAGCTGTAACTTTGAGGGATTATTTATGGATACAAGAAGAGGCTACTGATTCTCAGACATTAAAATATAACAACTTTTAAAAAAGTTATGAATTCTTTTGACGGAACCAATTTTTTTAAAAATATTTTTGCAATTTAATAAAATATTTTGCAATTTAATAAATATTTTTACAATGCTGAAAGAGGATGAAGAGTACCACAATAACCTACTAAAGATACAGTAAAAAATGCATTTCATTATATTTTGTGGTTTCTGAGAAAATGGGTCTTTTGTAAGAAAAAACATGTTTACAAATTAAAATAAATAATATTCAGATATAATAAACACAGAAATAACACCAGAAAAACTAACTTTTCTCTTTTCAACCACTATACAAAAATGCATATACATTATATACCATATTAAACAGAAAACTACAAATATTAATATTCAATAAAATTCAAAAAATTGATTATGGAATCGAATTTTCGGAATGAACTCCCCTTAAATTATTTTAAATATATAAAAACGAAATTAACTTGTATTTTATATTAACTTTATTTTGTAAACATAAGAAAAATCTGTTGTAACTTGAATTTAATTAAAAATATTGTTTTTTAAAGAATTAAAAAATTAATTAACCTCAACTAAAATGGCTCATGAGTTATTGAATTATACCCAATGTCTAGTTAGTTGTAATAATAAGTTTTAATAATGTTGAGCGTTCAAATCAGCAAACATAAAAATTATGGTGAGGGTATGAACCATATCTCGCCTGAGTGTTATTTGCAGTGATAAGAGCTCGAAACAATGATGCATCTAACTTTTTGAGTGTATTCTTTTAGGTTTATAAATATACATAAATTATTACACTCCACAGAGTACCCATTAAATAATTGGTTTCCTCTGAAATCAATTAATTATTGTGATATGGTAGCATAACTGGTTTCAAACTGAAGATTTGAATTAAACACATTTTTTGTATGTGTTCCATGATTGGATTGCTCCATTGGGTATTGGATTTCATAAACTGAATATCTTTGTCCCTTCATTTGCAATTCCACAAGTAAGAGTGCTTTTAAGGACACATGATGTTTAACATGTGAGCTCGTCAAGCGAAAGCTTTCTAGTTTGAAAGTATTAAACCGCCCTTATCAATGCGTCTTCCTTAGTCATAGCTTTTCAGAAGGTTTCTAGTTTTTCCTAAAAACTCAGTGGTGGAGGCCAACTTCTATAAGTATCGCAATACCAAGCAAAATCTACTAAT
Source organism: Catonia carolina (assembly GCA_035578175.1). Lineage (NCBI taxonomy): Eukaryota > Metazoa > Arthropoda > Insecta > Hemiptera > Achilidae > Catonia > Catonia carolina. The sequence continues at coordinate 6,665,915 of JAQMRL010000012.1, forward strand.
AAAGTCGTTTTGGCTTTTAGTGGCCGCTTTTGTCGACGGTGCCTTTAAGTTCTAAGATATTGTTAAGTTACAGTACCTGGTAAGTTTATCTTTTAAAATGTTTTCTTTTTCAGGAATTTAGCTAACTACACGAATGAGGATCATTTAAACACCATTTAATGATCTGAAGGGTCATTTTTCTTTAACATATTTATTATAGACTACCCCATAACCTTTTTAAATCGTAACGAATTTTTTTTTTAAATTTAATCTTTAAACTTTAATTTTAACGTTTATAATTTTTATATTTAATGTATTACAGAGAGGTAGAATAAAGAATACTGAGATTAGAGCGGAGCTAAATGTGGAATGTGTAAGGGAGAGGGTGGAGAATAAATGAGGATAAGATGGTATGGCCATGTGAAGAGAATGGGGGAGGAAAGGTTACCTAGAAGAATGGAAGATGGAAGGGTGGAGGAACAAGATCAATAAGACGACCAAGAAAAAGATGAAAGGATGAAGTTAAGAGAAGTGTGGACGGACGCGGATTCAAATGGAACCAAATATAGGAGGAGAAATGATGGACGGACAGAAGAAGATGGAGAGGCTTGGTGAACACCCAGACCCGGCGATAGCTGGAACAGGCACTAAATATCTAATAACGATATTAATCTATTTCCTAAAACATCTGGTGTGAAACACTCACATGACTTTCCCTTGCCAATTTAAATAATGGAAAACCTAACTTATAAATTGATCTCGAATGAATGATGTTAAATGGAAAACAATCACGGTTGAACTTTGAGATTTCTGAGCAAAATGTGGAAAATGTTGGCTTTTAATTTTTTTATAACTTATATAACAAGTATGAAGTTTAGATGATTTTACTTACACTTTTGCGATGAAACGCGTATTAAAAATACGTATTAAAAAAAGTAGTAAAAATACTATGAGCATAATTCCACAAGAATAAAAATAGGGAATGAAGCAACCGCATTAATAAAAACAACAAAAAGATTGAGACAGGGTTGTTGTCTGTCTCCCACTCTCTTCAAGATATACTTAGACAGAGCCCTAGTAAAATGGGTGAAACATGTAAAACTATGGGACTGAGGGTGAAAGAGAACATGTTCTTTACACAGTTCTTTGCGGATGGCCAAGTTGTGATAGTAGTTAATGAAGAAGACTTGTTTTACAAGGTAAGAAAACTAATGGAAGAATATGAAAATGCTGGCCTTACAATGAACATGTCCACATGCGAATATTTGATAGTTGGGGATAATGAAGTACATGATCTGCAATTCGAAACAGACAACATAAAACGAGCGGTAAAGAGTACATTTTATTTGGGTGTAGTTTTTAATAAAAAAAGTAAACAGTGAGAATGAAATTCAAAGCAGAATCAACAAGGGTAGAACAGAAATCTTTACACAACAACACTGAATTCTTTACTATGGGATGAATCTATAACAAAAATCCCATAATACAAAAGCATAGTTCAAAGCATCGCGCTTTATGGCTCAGAAGTTTGGGACGTCAAAAAGACCAAAAAAAATAAACTTAGGGCAATAGAAATGAACTTTCTGAGAAGAAGTTGTGGGAAACCAAGACTTGAGAGTGTTAGAAATGAAAATACATGAGGCGAAATGAATATGGGAAGAACCATCGATGACGAGATCAAAAACAACAATTAACGTGGCTTGGACATGCGAAGAGTATGGTAGAGGATAGATAGCCCCAAAAAATATTAGAATGGATACCTCCAGAACAGAGAAAAAGAGGACGTCCACGTCGGAATTGAAGAGATGGTGTGAATGAGGCCATTACCTCAATTCATATCCTTGTAGTTTCGTTACTATAGCCGATTTTCTTATAGTGCTAGCTGAGTTGAGCATAGTTGAGCATACTATCAGATTTTTAATTATATGCGGTCGAGTTTCAGAACAGGTATCTCGGTAACCACTCGTCCAATTGTTACAATGTTTACATTAAAACGTTTCCTCTTCAATTCTACGTTTGTTGGTTAGCTTAGATCATTTTTGATACCTTTTTTAGATGATTTTTTAAAATAAACCTATTTTTGGGTTATAGTTTTAAAAGGTAACTTTATCAGCTTATATCTTTAAAACAGTTTGTCCGTTTTGAGTAGAGTACAGTCAGGTTAAGGAAAAAATTCCGCTTCTACCAGAGACCACCCCTCTCACCTTCAAGCAAATAAAAATTCATAGCTGAAAAACGGCTTACAACTGTTCCACGTAATCAGATTTATTTGAGTAAAGAAATTTAAATATAAATAAATATTCTTTTTCTGTGTTTCTGAGTCTAACTTATCGAAAGATAACAAGGTTGTGTATAAGCACTATTGATACAAAACTGTCGGTCCCACAAGTTTGAACTTGAGTATGGAATCTTAAAACGTTACGATAAATGTTTTTGCAAAGTTTGAACTCGATCGGACAAACCGTTTTGGAGATATAAGCTGACAAAGTTGCCTCTTTCAAATTAGGCCTATACCCCGAAAAAAGGTTTTATTAGAATGCACGCTCGACAGCATAATTAAAAATCCGATAGTTAAGTGTACTGGCATTTCTAAAAACATCCACTGTGTGTTGTGATTACATTTTTTGTTTGGTTTTATGCACTACTTATGTATTTTAATTCGAATTATATAATCACGCAATTAATAAAACGAACCAAATTTAGATAAATAATTACTGATTTTAAGGGCTTCCAGGAAGAACAAAAAGAGAACACCGTGTGGAGAAAAGAAAGGAGTAAAGCCTACAGTAAGCAAATGCTGAGAATGTAGGTTGCAGAAAGAGATTCTAAAATCGACTAAAGTCACCTCACGTGGTCTAAACTTGGCCCTACGAGGAAATAACTAACCTTTTAAAAAATTCTAAAGCAGTTTCAGCTAACCCAATGAAAGCGATTCTTCCATTTGCAACCAATATAATCTGATGGAACAATTCAAATAATTCGGAACTCGGCTGATGAATAGTACACAAAACTGTGCGTTGTTGATTAATTGCCATTTGTTGTAATTTTTTAATCAAATAGTGAGCTGATGAAGAATCTAAACCGGTTGTTGGTTCATCACAGAATAATAATTTCGGGTTCGTTAAACATTCAGTTGCAAACGCTAGACGTTTTCTTTCTCCACCAGACAAAACTACCTGGAAATAACAAACAGATAAAAACGTTCATAAGATATTCCTATTTTATTTTATCCCTTGAAATAAATAGAAAAAAGGGAATCTAAATTATTAACTTAAATTAAGTTAAATTAAGGGAATCAGTATTTGTTCCATAGTAAGATCAGTATCTATATATTTTATATTTAAGTGTAAAAAATAATTGTTAATTTTTGATAATGTTAATATAAATTTAAGAACGTAGTTTTCGAAGTTTAAGAGAAGTCATGAATAGAAAATTTTGAAAAACCCGTTAAACTGTAAAAGTAAAATATTGTAATACTAGTATATTACTAGTATTTATTTATTTAAAAAAAAATTTGTTCACCCTGTTTTGTAAAAGATGTAACATACCTAAACATAATATAACTGAACAGAATGAAAGAACTTAATAATGAAATACAGAAATGTATAACTAATTTTGGAAGGGAAAACATGGAAGTGATGCTAGGTAAAACACCAAGTTAACGGTGAGCTCACTTGTCATACTTTTTGTGGTAAATAGTTTAAATAATATTAGTGAAATAATGTTTTTTACTTTCTCTTGCCTTATGAATATTATAGAAAGAGAAGTATTTTCATGTCGATTTTTCTAAATCTAGTTTTACCGGATATACACGTTTTCAGACCCCCTAAATCCAAAAAACATGTTTTTAGCAATTGGTGTGTGTGTGTGTGTGTGTGTGAAAAAATATCCCATGAACGGAATATCGTAAAAAGTTCAACCTTGAAAATTAAGTTAGGTCCTACTACCCGAAACGTAAAGGACTCGAAACGAACATTTTCATCAAAATCGGTCAACTGGAAGTAGTAGTTTATTTCTGTAATTTTTCACTTTCTTGCGATTTTCTCTGACGGCTCCTACGATGTTTTTAAATCACCTCATTTACTACTATGCTCTACATGAAAGTGTAGGCTTCATATCTGCTGAAATTCTTGGGGAGGCTGTGCTCTCATAGAACTTTCTTTAAGATTGCGGCCTTTACATGCATTTTAGGGGAAAAGTGTATGCAATCAAAGTTGTAGAAAATTAAAAACCTACAACTTTTATTACAAACAATTTTTGTATTACGCTTAGTACCTAGTTTAGCGATAATAAGTGATTTTCTGTTTTTTTTTCATGAAAATCTATAAAAAATTAATTTTTAAAATTTCGGCTTTAGTATGCATTGAACGATAAAAGCGTATAATCAAATTTATAGGCCATTAAAAGAACTTTAGTTTAAGCATTTTCCCTACAGAGCCTAGTTAGCCTCAAAGAGTGGTTTTCCGTATTATTAAGTTAAACTAAGGTTGGTTTTTATTTTGCATCATTCTCTCATGATTAAAAATTAGGTTATGTTTTTTGAGGTTAGTTGTTTTGTTTATTTCTAATATTAGGTTATATTGTTCATTATTTCCACTGACAAGAGTAAATCGAGTGAGTGTTTCACATCAAATTTTTTAAAGAAATAAAGTAGGTATTATTATTATTATTATTATGATAGTTGGGTAGATTAATTTTCCCACGACGAGCAAATATAAATTGTTTTAGATTTTTAAGTTACTATAATTAAGGAAATTAACATAAATTATTGTAATGACTTTTACAACGTATTGAAAATAAAATAAACTGTGAACTTACTTTATGTTTGTCAACTCCACTTGCTCCAATACATGTATTTTCACATTTCGTTAAATTTAATTCGTTAATTAAGCCATGTATAATTTCTTCTCGCCTTTCTCTGTTAACACGTCTGTCCAATTTTAATCGTGCCTGAAAAATTAATGCAAAATCAATACAACAATGAGTTTTATTTTATCTTACTCTATATGAAATTTCCCGTAAAAAACATGTGGATTGTTAAATTTTCACTTGATCTGCTAGTTACGGACTACAAAAAATACTTGTTTTCTTATCGCATGGTCGGCCAATTATATGACTGAAGCATTTCAGAAAAGAAGAGGTAGAGGTTTAAAAGACACTTGTCACGGTTATTTTCCCTGAGAGTAATGAATTTAATTATACAGCCAGACCCTGTGATGAATGACGTGAAGGTGTCATTTGCAGAGTGGAAAGTAGATGCTTTTCACAGGGCCCGGTATGCTAATAAGCATGCTTTCCCACTCAGTGAGTAAGGTAATGATAAACCACCATACTACTCGTTTTACTTACCATTATAAATGGTTTTATATATCCATTCCTCTTCTGTAAACATTATGGTTAATCATGGCCGATTGTAGCAGCTAATATTTTTACGTTGAATAAAACTATCGGGCTTTTATTGGTTCATTTTCAAAATCCGGATGGGGTCCAGTCCCAATTAAACCGGTTCTTGTAGGTCTAAATTTACTGTACATAAAATAATACATACAATCCAGTATTTCTTTACTTAAAGTAAAGCAAGTAAAACTTTTTCTACGTATGTTTGCTGTTGGTGTTGTTGTTTAGGTCATCAAGCGAAAGGGTAGTTTGAACCTCTAGAGGCTTCACTAAGGAAAAGGAAGAGTGAGGAGGTTTACCATGCCTTTCTCACTGAATGGAAAAGTATGCTTATCAGCATGCAGGGCCGTCTGTAAAGTATTTCTGCTTTCCACCCTGCAAATGACACCTTCATTTCATTCACCACAGGGTCTGGCTGTATATAAAATTCATCAGTCTTAGAGGAGATAACTGGACTTCTCTTCCTCTTCTGTTCATAAATACTTCAATCTGATAACTTGCTGACCTATATAAATATATAAATGAAATACAGTAAAACTTTATTAATTTAAAATTCGCCAATTCGGAATTCGTGGTAATTTGGACTGTCAACTAGGACTAGGTAGAGGTCATCAATCACCGTTCTTGGAAAAAACACTAGTACAATAAGCAATGTGAATTTGATCCTGTAGGGGTAGAAGATGAAACTTTTGGATGAGTTTTCGGTACTGAAGACGTCCAGGAAATGAGGCAATGGTTAACAATAGTTGAAGATAAAATTGGAGCAGAAAACTTGAATGAAGATGAAATCATAGCTCAGATACAAAGAGATCACAAAGAAACAGATGTTGTAAATGAAGATGGTAGTGACGACGAAATTATCATTAAAAAAATTTAGCTTTCTGTAGTTTTGTGAAGTAATTAGTGAAAAGCGATAGTGACTTTCAAAAGTTTTATTCAACGTTAAAAGATATGAAGCAAGAAGTTTTAAAAAAACAATGCAAATGTCATTAAATGAAAATTTCGAATTATTTTATCCCCGTTAACAAAATGTTAAGATAGCAAACCTGACAATTTTGATCAACCATCTACTAGTGAAAGTAAATAACTGTAAAATCAGTGACATTTGTGAATAATTACTATAATGTAGGCTACTTTAAACTGTACATATTTTCATAATCAATACATACTGAATTATTTTTAAAATTGATAGTAGACTACTAGTAGCAGTGTTTGTTTTATAGGTTAATCCTTTATTATGTTTCATGTTTGAACACAATTAAATTTTATTTTATAAAAAATACTGTTGTTGAATCTGGAATACTAGAGGAAAATCAAAGAAAAGAACCAGAAGAGAGTGCCCAGAAATAGACTCATGTGATCCACTGCGCTCTCAAAAGAAAGAAAATTACTGTCGTTAAATTTTGAATGGAACAAATGAGTTTTAAAGTAATTCTTTCTTCCGTTTACAATAATATATTTATTAAGCATGAAATCACAAACTTAACCACTATATCATACATTCAAGTATACAGTAGTAGTACTGTATTTCAAAATTTCTCCTAATTCGGAAGTTTACTGATTCGGACTCATCTTCCCACCCTATATATTCTGAATTAGTGAAGCTTTACTGTATATAAAAATAATAAAAAATAAATAATTCATATTAGAGTTATAAATAATTAGCAAAAGAGGAAGAAAATGGACTCAAGAGTTGTAAAAGCACCACTCAAGAATATTGAAAGAAGTATAGGCTAAAAAGTTGATGAAATGTGCTCTCTAAAATGGGATATTCGAAAAAATATTCATATAAATCCCTATACTATACAGAAATGTCTTTTTATACTATAAAGAAACGAATTACGTTTTCAAAACTTTACCATTAGATGGAGATGTTCTGATACGGTTAAGGTGCCGATAAATAAGTCTTCCTGATACATGAAACCAGTTAAATACTGCATGAAATCACCGATTGGTCGTCCATTCACTCTTATGTCACCATCCACTAACATGTCACCTTAATCACCATAAAGAAAAATAAATTCAATAACTCACATATAGATGGCCTAAAACAAAAATAACGATGGGCTAACGTAAACTTCATGTAGGAAGAGCCCATAATAGAAATGTTGCTCACAAAATAAATCTTTTGGCTCGCTATTTTATATTACATAATTTACAGTTGTAATACGATACAGTGACTCCAAGGGACTGGCTGGTTCCGGCCACTGCAACCGATTGTCTATGAAACCGATGGCTTTCTTCTTGTAGCAAAGATCCAGTTACGGTCATGTTGTTTGCCCGTTGCGAAATAACCCACAAAAAGAGCTTCTTCTACGTCTTTTTTTGACTAAGTCGAAGTCTCTTCAATTTCTCTTTTGAATATTATTAACTATTCTGAATTGTCCCCTGTTTTTCCAAATTTCTGATATTATGGAATGTTCAACGTTGAAATCCCTTGCAATATCCCCTTTCGTTTCATCGTTTTCCAAACACCAAATAATATGCGCTTTTTCCATCACTGGAAAATGTCTTCGCGATGACGCCATATTAAATATGGCGTCATCGCGAAGACATTTATACAAACATAAATTTTATGTTTGTATAAATCGCAAAATAACGGACGCTATTATGAATAAGGGGTGGGATTACACAAAAGATATGAACTAAACTTAAGTAAACAAGGTAATAAACCTGTTACCGTGCTGTATGTATTTAGGACACAAAAGGAAGGATAGGCCTATTATAGGTAGAAAACTATCTAAAGAACCTTCGCGCAAGTGTAATGAACTGTGAGTATTACACAACAGATGAACTGTTTTCAACTGATCCCCTCTACTGACAGGCTGTGCGAGAGAGAAAAAATATGACGGATCCATCGTTTTTGCTCACTCCGCGCAGTAGAGTTCATTTTTAGGAGGTTCTTTTGTTTGTGCACGCATATTAGTAATCACACTTCCGACGCGAACTACTGTAAAAAATGCTTGATGAGATTAACGCCGTTAGGAAATAATACGTTAAAACTAGACAAAACAATGAGACTTATACTGTTGACAGATAACCAGCAAATCTGAAAATTCATATTGCGATTCATATTCAAATTCATAATAAAAATTCATATTACGATATGTATATATTTTACATACTGTGTGTCACACAAAACATTTGTGTGCAAATACAAAACAACTATCGTACAAGTACAGAATTCAGATGAACTAATGTCCCCTAGCCGTGGGAGTGAGACAATTCATAACGCTCTCACTCGCACAAGCCATACGCACATTCCAATAACATTGTCTTTAATTTTACTCATTGTTGTGAGCAAGCGTTTATGCATGCAGTAAACTAACAAGCAAGATAACGACTGTAGTATGTTTACAGATCTGGACTATAGCGGTAAAGACCTTTGGGCGCATACGTAGTTATGCCACATATCTCCCTCTCACTCGCTCGGCTAAGAGACATTAGTTCGTCTGATACCTATACATACAACACGCAGGTGCAGTAGGCTGGTCGACCCGCCGCAATCGCTTCACTATTCGGTGACGGGTGGGGAGAGCTAGGCGTGCATATTTGCCGCTCATGTCTCCGTTGTCATAGCAACCAGCTCGCACTGGACGAGAAGCGGTGGCCACCCGTGCAACTCTTCATTTGGGCATTTTTTTTACGTATATTAAGGCAATTACGAAGGCTATTTAAAACACTAGAAAGCGCACTGAGCAGAAACAATAACATTATGTACTTTGTTACACGACACTTCTTCATTTACTGTAAAACAAAAATAAAATTATAACTGAAATTATACTTATTTTGTAAACAAATAATTTTCGATATTATCCAAAAAATAAGTGAGAGGCTCTTCACCTACTTCACCTGAATAGCCGCCTATCGATTATGACAATGACCTATCGATTAGTGTGACCAATATTCGATGGAAAGGTTGTCCATTAATACGCACAATATGAAATTTATCGTTTACATTGACATCGATTAAAATCACATATCGGTTTTAGTGACAACTGTATGAATTTTCGGTTATGCTGGTTATCTCTCAACAGTAGAGTCAGCGTGTTACTCACTGTATATGATATACACATATGCATAAAATATTGTCACCGACAGCCCCACCAATATCAGCGCCTGCAAACGGCCCCTGAACCTGCCGCGAGGAGCGCTACGGACACGCAGCAGCAGTTCCTCTCCTCCACCATAAAGTGGACTCGCGGAGGGGTATTTAAGTAGCCGCACTGAACCGCGAGTCGCGGTTGCCATCCAGCTTCCAAACTAGGAAGAACAAGAAAAAAGACCAAACAAGAAGAAGATGAACAACCTAGCCGATATCGGCGCAGCCATCCGTGGACGACGCTACCAATGGCGGACGCTATATTCCTCCACCGGTCAGTCGAAGGAAGCCCGTGCGTGTCTGATGACACCACGGTTAAGACAGAAGTCAGCGCAGGCCCGGGGGAACCGCCTGAGCCACGCATCGGCCGACGGCCTAGGCTGACCCGTCACTCCGGGGTTCTGGGGGCCACCACTGTCACGCTACAGTGAGACCCAACTGCCGCTAAGGGAAGGCTAGGCCTAAACCCGGTAGCCGAGCCGTCACGCTTTGGACACCGCTCTGCACACGCCGGGTCGCCGCGTCCGATCACTTACAACGGCCCTTTTTAGGGCCAACAACACAGCACAACCGGCCCCTTTCAGGAACCCCAACCTATTAAACGGCCCGTCTCAGGGCCACCAATTATACAAGCGAGGTTTTGCCACTTGTCGTCGGCCTCGGTTGGCGACAATACTCACAAGACCTATGCACATTAAGCATATGTGTATTTTGCTTTTTTTTCTCTCAGGAGTCTCGTGACTACTTATTTGTGTACTAGTTTTTCTCGGTTTTTTGTAAACTCTTCACCTATTTTTTAAAACACGAGCGGCCACTGATATACATACATACATATATATATATATATATATATATATATATGCACACACACACACACAAGTGTCCCTTGGCTTACCTGAAAATGTTTGGTCTAGTAAAGAGAGGAAATGATAGGTTTATTGAATTTGTAAAATTAAACGTGTTGTATTCTTCTTTCAGGAATAAATCTTTTCTGTAATAAGATATCTTTCTGTAGTTTTCATTACAATGGAATCTTAGTTACATTTTATTGTTAACTCGGTGGTTCAAATTAACTCGTTTTTCAATACTACTAGTCTTTAGGCTTTGTTTTTCTCACACTGTAATAAGTGAACTGGCCGTCCAGTATCCCCTGGGAAACTTACGGCCTTTTGCCTTAACTCTGTTCTTTTTCTGATGTTGAAATTTTTTACTTTGCACTTCTTTTTACCCGGAAAAATTATAAAAATATCTCGGTATTCTCGGTATATCTCGGAGCTATCTCGGTAACCGCTCGATCGTTCGGCACGAGCAAACTATCGTTTCATTCAAAGTTTACGGCCTTAACATGCATTTTAGCGCAAAAGTATACAATAAACTTACAGGAAATTAAAAACCCTACAACGTTAATTAAAAATATTTTTCTACAATGCTTAGTTTATCGTCAATTACTAAGTTTCTGTATATTTCTCATCACAATCGGTAAACCTGGGATTCTTTAAATTACTCCCTTAGTATGCATTTTATGACAACGTGTGACCTATAACTAAAAATATAGAAAATTAAAAAATCTGTAACTTCTATTCAATGCATTACCATCAACAGAGCCTAGTTTAGCGTCAATCAGTGATTTCCATGTTTAAGTGGAACAGAGGTTGATTTTAATTTTGCGTCATTCACTTATGATTAAAATTAAGTTATGTTTTTAATTTTATATTGCTTACTGCGATTAAACATGGGTTCTATGTTTTATTTACAATTGCAAAAGAAAGTCGTGTGTTTCATACCAGATTTTTATGTTTAGAAGCCTTATAACAATTTTGATTTCATTATAAATTTACTAAGTTTTCATTTAAAACCATCTCTTTCGTAAAATGTACATATTAAAAAAAATCTGGTGTGAAACGCTTACACGACTATCTTTGTCCAATGTAAATATAAAACCAATGTTTGTTTAATCGTTAGTAAACAAAGTAAAATGAAAAATGTGACCTAACTTTTAACCATGAGTGAACGAGACAAACTTAAAATCAACTTTTCGTCGACTTGTAAAGATGCTAAAAATAAAAGAAGTAGATTTTTTAATGTCCTATAAATTTGATTGTAAACACTTTGCCGTAAAATTTATACTAAGGTTGTTAAATTAAAAATCTTATTTTTTACCGATTTTGGTGAAATAAATACAGACACCACAAAAATCTTAATTAACACTAAAATAAGCATTAAAAAAAATAAAATTTGATATTAAAGTTGTAGGTTGTTATCGTCAATTACTAAGTTTCTGTTTATTTCTCATCACAATCGGTAAAAACTGGGATTCTTTAAATTGCTCCCTTAGTATGCATTTATGTTTAGTATGCATTTATTTACTTAGTATGCTTGCCCCGAGTTATAGGACTATAAGAGATGGCGCAAAATACGGCGTACAGCAGCTAGTAAGAGTCATTGCTTAGGTAAAAAAATGCTTTACAGAATTTAAATGTTAAATTTAAATGCATTTAAATGTTCTAGCTACAACTTTCAGTATTACTGCACTTCCAAAAGCGTATAGTGGGCTTCTGAAGAAATTCTGCGAATAACGCGCTTACTAAACTAAGTGCAGAGATAAACTAAGTGCAGCAGAGCGCAGAGCCATCGGCCTACATAAACCATCTCCAGAACTTTTGTACAACGAAATAGAGTTAACGACCCTAAGCATTTCATCGGCCGAAATCAGAAAAAGAAAACACATTTGACACATTGGTCAAATCCATCGGCTTTGTAACCAACGTCCCTTGGCTATTCAGAACAATGGTATTGGAACAAGAAGCGCTTCTGCCGATAAGCTCATTAATCCTCTCTCATTGCTTTCTAGGATTACTTTTTCAGTTATTAAAAGCAGAGGAATAATAATTAAATTAAGCAGTTGGCACCCAATTTTTCATGGATCTCTTTTAAAAATCGTCTACAGCTTGCCCCGAGTTTGAAAAGCGCAACAAAGTTCAGTTGTAATCCAAGGTTTCATGCTTTTTCTACGTTTAATAACTACACATATCTTTTCACGACAGCATCATCCAACAGTATTTTAAACTTATCATAAAACAAGGAAAAAGAAACATTGACGTCACCGGCTGTGTAGACCTCAGACCAGTCGGTAGATGCCGCCAGCTCTGAGAGTTTATCGTAGTCGATAACATTTTTTGTAATCGTAATTGGCCCCCGTGATAAGTCATTAAAACCTACTACAACACAAACTGTCGCAAAGTGATCAGTAATTGGAGAGTCGATGACAGCAGATCTTAAAACAACATTAGCAACTGACCTAAACAGATTATGATCAGTACATGACACAGAATCACCCTGCATACGAGTGGGTCTATCTATAATCTGTTCAATACCATGACTCTATAAAGGCTACTTAGATACTCATCTGTGTCTAATGATAATCTTCAACATTTATATATAAGTCTCCCAAAGAAATCAAATCACACTCCCCGAATTCATGTAATAATTAATCCCAAGAACAACAAAAGGTCTCTACTTGCACTAAGAGACCGATAAACGGCAATAACTTAAAATTGACCGAGAAATTTGTTTTCGTAAACCTTATAAGAAATAAATCTGTCCTGTAATACTGGCTACAGCTTAATTACACGGCTAAAATGTTTGGTTTACTGTAATTACCAGCTTCCTTATTCCATTGGAACAAATTTTCTATGAATGAATCGCTTTTTTTTACGATCGCTGTCACCGGTGTCTTCACTATCATTCTCATTAGTCTACCTAACCGTTTTTTTACAAGGTGTCAAAAAAACTGTTAAAGAATAGCTTTTTCAGGCCTTAATTTCCTTCTTGATTTTTCAAATTGTGGAAAGAGAAACATCACAATAGTTAGCCACTCGCCCATGGCTTCTGTTACAGGCATTGGAAAGTATTTCTGTTTAGTTTCAACTTAACAGCATTTTATTACACTGCATATTAGATTTCGTTCAGCACTAAATAGTCTGCCCACATTTTCGAGAAACTAAAATTTATGTTTACGGTAACAAACAGTTATATTCGTACCGTTAACCTACTAAAGGTTCCGCGATATACTGTATAGGCTCTGTATACTGTATACGCTCTGGGTATAGTATAAGTTGTTATGTTTGTGTACTGAAATTAAAGCAGTTGCGCTTGCGCACTGATGCAGTTCCCCCTTAACCTTTGTGCAAACAAGAGCAAACTCGTGACTCAAGTGGCTATAGTAATAGTCCTTAATAATTGGAGTAATAGTACCTGGTAGTAGCAATCGTCCTTAATAATAGTAGTAATAGTACCTGGTAGTAGCAATAGTCCCTAATGTTAGTAGTAATAGTACCTGGTAGTAGGAATAGTCCTTAGTAATAGTAGTAATAATAATAATTCATTTCCTTCTCCATCGCATTAGAATAAACCAGTACACACAAAAACAAAACTTAGATATCTAATACAAACAAAATTCATGATAAAGGCATTACATAAATAATACAAGTTAAGAATGAAGATAAATTAAAAATAAAACTAGCCAAAATTAGAATTAGCACTTCTTATATATAGTATCTTATAGTAATAGTACCTGACAGTAGCAATATAGTCCCTAATAATAGTATTAATAGTAGTCTCTAATAATAGTAGTATTAGTACCTGGTAGTAGCAATAGTCCTTAGTAATAGTAGGCCTACCTGGTAGTAGACTAGTACCTTATTACTACAACCTAAGTAGTAGTAGTAGTAGTAGTAGTAGTAGGCCTTAGCTACAACTTTCATTATTACTTCACTTTCAAGAGTGTAGGCTATAGTGGGCCTCTTAAGAAATTCAGCAAATTTCGCGCTTACATTATCATGTGGAGCATAAGAAATGTGGTAAAAGTGGTGATTTTAAAAAACCCGTAGTAGCCGTTTTTTTTTAGAAAATTGCAAAGAAATGAAAAATTGGTCGTAGTGGATTACTTAACGTTTACTTCCGGTTGACTGGTTTTGATGAAGTTATTCGTGACGGGTCTCCTAAAAGTACACACGCATATATTCACTGTTTGCTAAAAAGATGTTTTTGGGTTCAGGGTGCCTTGCAACGTGTCTTGCTAGTGAAACATCGGTTTTGAAAAATCGACTCGAAAACAACTTTTCTTCTCTATATTTATAGAGAATACACTGTGTGTGTGTGTGTGTGTGTGTGTGTGTGTGTGTGTGTGTGTCCGCGCCGCGCGTGTGAGAGAGAGAGCGTTCGCGCGCGCGCGTGTGTGTTGCAGCCAAGTTCCAAAATCTGGCCGTTATGCATACTGGCCGGCAATACGCACATTGGCAGCAGCGACTGGCAAAAGTGTGAAAACATGTATTTTTACAATACTTCGGGCTCTGGCCGGCTGGACGTAGATGTGGCCGCTACTTATCGCCTTTTTCTATTTTATGTTTTAAACTTTTTTTATTTTATCATAACACAATAACACAATAATTAAAATAATCAAACTAAATTAAAACAAACAAATTAATTAAATAATTAAAAAAATACTAGGGAAGTTTCGTAAATAACCAGGAATACGTAAAAAAAAACGGAATCAGTAGAAAACAAGAATTTCCTATTATTCTTTAAAAGTTCCCTTAAATTCAGAACTAAAAATCCATTTATTAACAAATAATTTCACATTCTCACCTTACTTATTGGAGCATCTTAAGCTATTGTGACACTTTGAATTGCACAAAATATTAGCACCTCCTTTACAAATACACGGAAGAGTTAAACATTTAGATTTGCAGGAACAGCGGGCATAACCTTGACCTCCGGTTAATGACTGTTCTGTTGATGCTTTTCTTAGACTAATGTACTCTTCCGGTACGAAATCTATATTTATCAACTTTTTTGAAGAACTGTGAATTCAGAACAAGCATATTCTATCATGTCTGGAATTGCATTCAGTGATTATAAGCTACATCGGACCTAGGCTTTCCTATGCCAGCCACTTTGCGTATTGGCCGGCCATTGCCCGAACTAATGTTAAGATTTATTTTTCTTCGGGCTCTGGCCAGCACCACCGGCTAAAATGCGAAGTGTCCGGCCAGTGTGCGACGTGCCCGATTCTGGACCTTGACCGTTACATATAATATGAATAACATATAGGCGAAAAAACAAAAATCCACCTTCATTCAATTCAAGAGAACTTCGGAGGATATTCACCGAACTGGAAAACAACGAAGCTGCCGGAGAACACTCAACCACTGCTGAAGTTTTTTAAAAATGGTGGAAAAGATGCAAGCACTTAGAAAAGAAATGGAAGAGATCGGGGAAACTGAAAAGGAGAATGGAAAACAGCACTGATACATCCACTGCATAAAATAAAGGAGACTGAACGGATGTGAACAATTACCGCGGAATTTCCCTTTTACCCGTGACACACAAAGTACTCTCCGAAGCACTTTTGGTTAGATTAGAAGAACAAGTAGTTCAGATACTAGGTGAATATCAAGCTGAATTCAGAAAAGGGAGATTCTGCGCAAAACAGATATGGAACCTGAAATTAGCTCAAAGAAAGGCAGAAGAAGGACTAAGGAAAGTTATAAGATGGCTAAATAAGAGTTCGCTTTCACTTAATGTATAGAAGACCCATTTTGTATGTTTTCCAGCGAACGCACAAGGTCAACCTGATACTCTGAATTCAGTTATTCGTAATTGCAATGATGTAGCCACTTGCCAGTGCCAGAGGTTAATAAAAAAGCCGTGAAAAATACTTGGGAATCGTAATCAATTCCATGCTTCGTTGGGATGAGCATATTAACATCTTATGCAAGAAGCTTAGACGAGCTATTTATATTTTCAAGAAACTAAGATCAGTACTTAATATTGAAACAGTGGTATACTTTGCCATTGTGCAGTCACTTTTAGCTTATGGTACAGTGGGTTGGAGTGGAGCTACTCATTGCTATACGGAACCACTGATAAGAACACAAAGAAGTATTTTGAAGGTGATATCTCATAAACCGCTTAGATATTCAACGGAGCAGATATTTACAGATTTCAATGTCATGGATATAAGACAACTGTACGTGAAATAAATAATTAAAAGATTTCAAGTGAACGTAAATAACATGCGAAATAGAGGGCATCAGTACTACACGCGAAAAAGAGATCTAGTCTTATCAGGGAGAGCGAGAATTGCTCTTTACCAGCGTCGTTTTTAGTACTTGGCACCCAAAATATATAACCTGCTCTCGTTAGATTTAAAAAATCTAACGGATTTACATTTTTTAAAGAACTAAAAAAATGTATAGGCAAAACAGGTAGAGAGAAAATAGCAAAAATGGTCAGCAATATTCAAATGTAGATATAACTAAAGAGACAAGAGAAAAGTAAAATAGTATATTATTTTTATTTTTACTTTTTAAATGTAATAATTAATTTTAGGTTGCATTTAATCATCTTTATTTAATTAAATATAGTGTAAGTTAAATAATTATTAAAATGTAATGTATCATAATTGATAAAATCGTAATCTTAGTAAATAGCAAAGTATTGGTTAAGTTAGTTAAGTTAGTGTAGTAAGTAAATGTAGTAGGCATTGAATGCTATTGCTAATAGTTAATACTTCAGTACTTTTTTTATATTTATTTAAAAGTTTCTAACCCATCCTAGTACATGGTTTTTCCATAGTTGGATGGGATAATATCCACCACCTCTAGCGTAATAGGGTTTTATACTGTAATATACCTAAACTGTCCGAGTCATGTTAAAAAGAGAGCAGAAAAAATAATAAGGAAAACGGAATAAACAGGGAACTATCAGACAACTAATTATGGACATTAAGGACTCTTACTTGAAGAGCAAAAATATAATACTGGGTGGACAGAAGAAATGAGGAAAGACTACAGTGAACGAATACTGAGAATGTGGGCTGCCAAAAGAGGTTAAAATAATTTTAATAAAATTACATTACTTTGTTTACATCCGTAGTAGGCAAATTACCTGGAGTTCGATAAGCAAGACATGACATCAATGTACTTTTTCCGGCACCACTGAAAAATGTAAAAATATTTCCAATAATAAAAAAAAATATAGAATATTTAATTCTGAGAAAATTGATAGATAATAAGTTAAATAGTAGTCAAATTTTAATACAGAGTATTTCTTTGTCATTTATGACCACAATGGATCACTTTAGTCAAATTTAAAAAGCTTCTTCCTTTTCATATTCTTTAGCTAGTTCTGCCAGTATGCCTTCATTCGGGCTGATCTTGCTTGCCGAACTTCCTCTGAAACGACCGGTTTCTTCCTGGTTGGGTTTGTTCTTCTAACTGATTTTGTTTAAAATCTGCTTTCCTTATTTCTTAAGATTTTTAATATTTCTGTTGTTTGTTTTCTAAATCATCGAAAGTTAATCCGAGTTCAATCATGTCTTCTTTGACATTTTGGATCAATGTTCCTGATGTTACCATTTCATCTCGTTTGAAATTCTGTCTTTAGGTGTTCTGATAAGATGTCCAAGAAAAGATATCCTTTTCTTCCTTATTGTATTTGTTATGGGTTCGTTTTCTTTATAGACTTGTTCGTTTGTTGGAATTCTTCATTGCCCATCTACTTTGTTTGTCGTTCCTATGCAGGTTTTTAGGATTCGCCTTTCGCATTTTAGGACATTGTCTATTGCTTTTTTCTTGGTCACTTTTGCTAATCTTTCGCTGCCATATGTAACTGAAGCTAGGGGGGATAGAGTTGTAGAAAAATTTGTATTTAGCTCAGTTTCGTATGAGGAACTAGAATCAGTTATCGATAGCTTAAAAAGTAAGAAAACGGTAGGGTTAGATGGGATCTCAAGTATTATTGTTAAAAAATGTAAAAAGTTTTTATTAACACCTCTCCTTCATCTAATTAACTTCTCCCTGGAAAGAGGTGTATTTCCAAAGCAACTGAAGGAAGGTAAAATATTGCCTGTGTTTAAGAATGGCAATACCCAAGTAGTTGAAAATTATAGGCCCATAAGTATATTAAACACTATTAGCAAAATTTTTGAAAAGGTAGTGTTTAATAGGTTAATCAATTTTTTGACTGAAAACCTGATCATCTCAAAAGATCAGCATGGTTTCCAAAAGGGTAAGTCAACCAAAACTGCTATTGTCTCACTTTTTGAGCAGATAGTTGATATATTGGATGCAGGAGAGAAAGCCTTAGCTGTGTTTTTAGATCTCAGTAAAGCTTTCGACTGTGTTGATCATGAAGTCTTGTTGAAAATGTTAGAGTCATTAGGTATTAGGGACGTAGAACTTAAATGGTTTCAGTCTTATCTGGTAGGTAGAGTACAGTGCGTAGAAATAACTAGAGTAGTTAGGGGGAAACTTACAAAACTTTTGTCTGAAAAGCTTGATGTCAAAGCTGGTGTTCCACAGGGTTCAATTTTAGGTCCCATTTTGTTTTTGTTGTATATAAATAGATTACCAGAAATCTTACCCAACAGTAAAGCTTTATTGTTTGCTGATGATACTTCAATCATAAACCAAAGTTTACTGGTAGATAGTCTCGAAGTGAACACACAGATTAGCGTAGAATCTGTAGTCCAATTTCTGAATGAATGAATGTTAACAGTTAATGGGAAAAAGTGTCAGTTCTTACAGTTCAAAAACAAACACAATGTAAAGGAAAAACAGAGAAGTGGATGTCTTGATGCAAAATAATATCCTAGATCATGTGCAAACAGTGAAGTTTCTAGGAGTGTCACTAGATAGGACCCTATCGTGGGATTATTACACCGATCAAATTTGTAGTAAAATATCATCTGGGGTATTTGCATTAAAACAAATTGCCAGATTAAATGATAAAAAATTGCTTATAGCAGCTTATCATAGTTTAATTTTATCTCATATCAGGTATGCCATATTAGTATGGGGTAATTCATCACAGGGTAACATGGAAAGAGTTTTTAAAATAGAGAAAAAAGCTATTAGGTGTATGATGGGAGTCAACCACCTTTCCTCATGCAGATCACTATTTAAAGAGCTGCAATTGCTCACGGTTCCTTCTTTGTACATTTTTGAAGTGATAATGTACGTAAAGAAAAATACCTTTTTACAGAATTTAGATGTTCACAACCACTACACAAGAAACAGAATCGATTATTATGTTGCTAATCATAACACTAAATTGTTTGAACAAAAACCAACTTATGCAGGTAGAAAATACATCAATAAATTGCCTCAAGGTTTAAAAAGTTGTGACAATTTAAGTCATTTTAAAAAAAAGCTAAAACAATATTTGATTGATGAAACATTTTACAGTGTGCACGAATTCCTTTCTAAATAGTTTTGGTATTTAACTTTAATTAAACAAATATTGTGTACAATTTGATACAAAGGGGTTCATGACAAGCCTGCTGAGTTAAGCAGTGGTAGGGGGAAATTATTGGTAAGTGATGAATTTATCATTGTGTTTGATTTATTTTTATTATTTATTGTGTGTGATATTTAATTCAATAGGGTTCATGACAAGCCTACTGAAGTAAGCAGTAGCAAAAACAAATTTTGGTGGTAAGTAATAAATTTATCACATTGGTGATAAACTTACAGTTCATCAATTTTATCTTGACATGTCCTATACTCCCTTTGGAGTCTCCAGGATGCAAGTAACAAAAAAAACAAAAAAAAAACTTGTGGTTGTATGACTGTTTTGTAGTGTTTAATTTTTGTTTGTATTGATAAGCATTTTTTGTTGTATACGTTTTTGGTTATTTGTTGTGATTTAGATAATTTTTTCCCACTATTATAAGCTATTTGTAAGCTTAATACAGACTAATAAATTATTTTTACATAAATTTATCTGGAGATGAAAAAATTTAATTATAAGTAAAAACAAGTAGCTTACCTAGCTCCCATCATGGCAACCAGTTGTCCAGGTTCAATTGCACCAGAAACTGCAAAAAAAACATTATCTTAATTGATGTTTTACAAAAAAATTAAAAAACCTCTAAGAGGTTCTTAGACGAGTGGATGAAAGAAGTGCACGAAAACATCTTACCAGAAGAAGTGATAGGCTAGTGGGGCATTACTTAAGACATCCAGATATTGGTCTATCAATAATGGAGGGTAATATTGAGGGAGTGAATTGTAGGGGAGAGGTAAAGGTTAAAATAATTTAAACAAATTACAAAAGATGTAGAGTGTAGCAGGTACGTACGACGTATATTTGGGAAGTACGTCATATATTCGGGAAGTAAGTTCCGTTTGCTGATAAAAAAAATTAAGTACACATAAAGCAAAGCAATACATTTCAAAAAATCTACAAATCGTACACTATTTTTTGATATAGCTACCGTAATTTTGCAAGCATTTGTCAAAGGGTGATACAAGTTTTTGTATGCCTTCTTGTAGAATGTTGCCACCTGCGTTGTCAACCATGTGGTAATAAGTTCTTCCAGCTCTTCATCGTTGTTGACGCGTTGACCACCAAGGCTAAACAAGATGCAGAAAGAGATGAAAGTTGCTAGAAGCGAGGTCGGGGTTGTACGGAGGATGCCTACAAACGTCCCCAAGCCAAAGCCCGTAGGAGGTTTTTGTCACAATCGCAGTTTGTGGAGGGCGTTGTCTTGAATAAAAACCGCACCTTCTGAGAGCATTTCTCGGCGCTTGTTCTGTATTGCACGGCGCAGTTTCTTAAAAGACTCACAATAAACATCTTTATTGATTGTTTCACTTCACGGTAAAAAAAAAATAATCAGTAAAATATCTTGTCTGTCCCAAAACACTGTGACCATGACTTTTCGATATGTCAAAATTTGCTTGGGTTTAACCTTCGCTGGGGACGAAATGTGCCTCCATTCCATCGACTGCCGTTACTTTCAGGGGTGTCATAAGCAACCTACATTTCATCCCCTACGACTATCTGAGATTAAAATTTCTCGCCATCCTTGTGATAACCTGTCAGAAATTCGAGTGCACTGCCATCCCACCGCTTGGATTTTCGATTACTGCCGCCATTATAAACTAACACTACGAGGCACTGTGTGTGCCTTGAAGTTGCTGTGTGTTGTGTAGACACAGCAATCTCAGACTGGTGTCATTTCTTTCTCCTTGAACCAGAGTGACTACCGCATATGAAAGGAAATGTGATAGAAGCGCTGCCGCGGAGGAAAATTTAAACGGAACTTACTTTCTGAATGTACCTCGTAGATATGAAACGACTTGCGCAAGATAGATCAGCTTGGAGAACTGCATCAAACAGACGAGAGGCCGATGACAAAAAAATAATTTAAATAGTTCATAAGGTTTTACCAGAGGAAAAGTTAAGAAAACAACGAAATGAAAAAAATGAAAGAAGAAAGCATTTTCAAAATTATTGAAAAATTAATTGGAAGAAATAAAAAACTCGAGCTCCTCAATAAGAACTTGAATAGTCTACTTAGATTATAGAAGTAACTAATGTCTAATAAATCAGTTTTAAGTTAACTGAAACTCAAAAAGAAAAGAAATCTAGTGTGAACCACTCACACGACTTTCTCTTGCCAATGAAAATAATAAAACATAATAATCTATTTTTTATTATTAATAAACAATGTAACAAAAAATATTACCTAATTTCAAACATTAGAGTTACCCTAAATGAAAACCAATCTCTGTTGATCATACGTCAAATCACCAATTGATTTTAAACTAAGTTCTGTGAAGAAAACCGCTTGAAATAATAGTTGCAGGTTTTTTAATGTTCTACAACTTTGATTACATACATTTTTTCGTAAATACATGATAAGGCCGTAATCTTAAAAAATCCCTTTTTATACAGATTTTGACTAAAGAAACAGAAAATCACTAATTGCCGCTAAACTAAGCGTTGTCAAATATTGTAAAAATATTTACATAAAATTTGTAGGGTTTTTAATGTTCTATATTTTTGATTATATACAATTTTGCTTTTGAATCCATATTAAGGCCATAATCTTAAAAACCCATTTTTTCTGCGAGGGCACAGCTTCACCAAGTATTTCAGCAGAAATGGCGCTTACTCTATCTTGTAAAACATAAAAATATAGTAAATGAAGCGATTTTAAAAGATACTCGTACGAGGTATTTTTGAAAAATTGCAAAAAAGAGAAAAATCACATAAGTAAAATTATTTTAATATTCAGTTAACCGATTTTGATGAAAATGTTCGTGTCTAGTTTCCGTATGGTACCTAACTTAAGTTCTAAGTTTTAACTTTCTACGATCTTGTGTTCTTGAGATATTCTCTTCACACACATACACACACAGACCAATCGCTAAAAACGTTTTTTTTTGTTCAAGGGGTCTGAAAACGTGTAAATCCGGTGAAAATTCAATTTCGAAAAACCGACATGAAAACAATACTATCCTTTCCTATATATTCATATAGGGCAAGAGAAAATAATAATGAAATAACAAAAATTACCATTGCTAATAATCCTTTTGTACGACAGTGATTTCTGAGCAAAAAACCTTTTGTCAGGAATTTTTACATAAACAGATAATTCAGTCCATGTTAATGTCACACCATCTTCTGCTGGAGCCCAACGTCCATATTCCCTTGAGGTCAACTGAAAAATTAATTCTTTATTTTAAAACTGCTACGTTATTGCTAAATAGTAGATAAATATACAGTATTATACTACGAAATAAAGTATTGTTAATGTTAGATTTTTTGAAGCAACACATAAGTACACACGCACATAAGTACAAATATTGGAATGTGCTGATCGTTGTGGTTGCAAATAAATTAAAAACAGAATTATTTTAATAGAATTTAGCCATTTATAATAAATTATATATAAAAAGTCAGGAGCGGAGAAGTGTGAACATTACAGAACTATCAGCCTAACGTGTCGAGCATCCAAGATACTAACAACTGCGATTTTTCTGTCATTAAAAACTCAGACATAAACATTTAAGCCTAGTCTGGTACTGCCTAAAGTCGTCATACAGCCAGTGTGCACATCTCAGAGGTTATGTGGTTTGAGTTGGGTTATAGGCTATTCTTCAGATTGTACTAGATCGACAGTTATAGCAAGACAGAGGCATAGCGGATGGCAGCGAGAGTTCACAGAAAGAGAGATAGAGGGCAGCAGCGAACAGTCTAATCAAAATAACCGAAACAAACTTCCCGCAACCGTAAATCACCAACAAACAAGGAAAGCACGACAAAAAATACAAGCGAAAAAATTTAAAAGAAAAACGGCAATAACAAAAAGTGAACAGATGTTCAACAGTAACTACTCAACTCCCATAATCAAAATGAATATAAAGAAAGTAAAGATGATAAGAAAATACGAATGAATTATAAGTTAAAATATTGACAAATTTCTTAAATAATGATCCCAGTAATAAATGTCAGATGATATAGAATGGCATGTAACAACGACTCTGAGGCTCATTTCTAGGAAGGTGGGGTATACGCGTGTCGTCGTCGTCGTGATCAACTGATGTAAAATTCAACATTTGAAATCTTCAATCGTCGTCGTGGAGTATTTGTATTTGTTCGTAGCAAACAACACTAAACCGTACTTGAGGTTTGTTTAAGCGAGAACTCACATTTATTAAATTAAATGTTTATTTATCTAAATTCTAAGAAGAAATTAAATTTGAATCCGACTTCAAGGGTACCAAGTCCAACTACGAGTGGTGGACAACAACAAGAATAAACCATATATCATTATTTTATTAATAATTACCATAAATTTCCTATTCAGTCAAATCATTAAAAATAAAATATTCAATTCATGAAATAGCTAGGTTATCTGGGCTCAGTTTAAAGTCAGATAGTAAAAGTAAATTCATTATTAGTAACCGAGGATCAGTAATTTATTAAAATTTAATTTGAATATTGGTATTAAAATCTGTCACCAATAAATTATCCAAAATGAATTAAATTTTGTAAAACTTAAAATTTTTGTAATTAATCGATTTTCTTTTGTTTTCTTAAAATCGCGTTAATTTATTTATAGTGTAATTTTTAGTATCTTGTATTTTAAGTAATATGTAACTTGAAATTGGTAATTTTTTTTTACTTAGTAAATAGATATTTTAAAGCCGCGTTTTCATTTCATTACATTTTGGCTTGTCCAACTGAAGGGCTTTGAAGTCCATTTAGGTTTAGAGCTAGCCACCCAATCCACGCATACGCTCACACACGTTACACACTGCACAAGCGGCGGACGAAATACACCTGAACCAAGTTATTAACTAGGCTGGCAACCTCTACCATCTAACGGACGACACGGAAACTACGACAACGTAGATTATAGCAGCAGTACAAATGACAATGTTACAATAAAAGATAAAATTAATTGCTTTTGTTCCTTTGGAACTTTATTATCAATAAAAATCAATAAATACTTTGCCTTAGGCGGAATTATTAAAAAAAATCGACTACACGCTTAGCGATCCAATCTGACAGTAGGTAACTCTCAAAGTTATGTATTAAGTTTATTAATAGATGGTAAAGTCGTCGCCAAAATCAGCTGTTTAACAGCTGATTTTCGGAGACGAAGGTTCCTGGTTCAAATCCTAGTAAAGGTAGTTACTTTTATACGGATTTGAATACTAGACAGTGGTTACCGGTGTACTTTGATGGTTGGGGTTTAATTAATCATACTCTCTCAGGAGAGGTCGACCTGGGTCTGTACAAGACTACCCCTCATTTACACGTCATACACATCATCCTCATCTCATTGGGTCATGGGCTTATTGTTCTAAATTGAACAGATTGCAACGTACACAAATTAGGAATAAAAAAAAAGTTTATTAATAAAACGGTAGGGTAAGGGTCATGAAGATTTATTATTTTAAAGGCTGTGAATTTGTTTTTAATATTTCCAAAAAAATTTATTCTTCTGTTGGAAATAAATAACAGAAAAATATATATATTTTTTACCTTTTCTTGATAGGTTGTATAGAAATAAAAAGAAATTGGTAAATTTTAATCATTTATAATAAGTTTGAAATTTTGTTAACCTATCTTTTTAATAGTATTTTAGGAGTCCAATATTATCTTTGTGCGTGAAAAGTGTCTCAAATAAATTATGCTGTTAAAACCAAGTAAACCTGCTCATGAAGTATCATCCTATAGGCCTATTAGTTTACTACCATGCATTTCAAAATTGTTTGACAAATTATTGTTAAACGGACTAAAAGAGATTGTGCTATCAGATAAACTACTTGCTGATCACCAGTTTGGTTTCAGGGAAGGAAGGTCGGTTTGATTTGGGGAAAAAATAATACTGTACGGTGCATTTTTAGATGTTCAGCAGGCCTTTGACAGAGTATGGCACATTGGTCTGTAGTACAAGATAAAGTTATTCCTTTCCCATTCTTTGTTCTTACTACTGCGATCATACCTATCAGGAAGAATCTTCCAAGTTAAGTAGGCTATAACGGTGCCTTGTCTTCTTTTTAAGAGATACATACAGGAGTCCTTCAGGGATCCACATTAGTACCATTCTTGTACTCTCTTTTTACATCAGATATGCCAGAATCTCGGTATGACAGTTACATTTGAAGACGACACTGCAATATTGTCTTCTAACGCTGATCCCAATGTGGCTTCAAATAGTTTACAGGAAGATTTAGATGAAGTTCAAGGATGGTTGTCTAAATGTAAGATTAAGGTAATTTCAACAAAATCAAGCCACATTACATTTACTATGCAAAAGGGTACCTGTCCAAATGTTAAATTGAATGATTATTAGTTTACAACACTATACTTAAACCTTGTTGGACATATGGAATTCAATTATGGGGTACAGCGAGTAAGAGCAATGTAGAAGTAATGCAGAGGTTCCAAAACAAAGTGCTTAGAAATAAGCAGAAGTGCTTAGTGAATGCAGCATGGTATAATATAATAAACAATGAAATACATGAATATCTCGACATACCCCAAGTTCGAGATGAATACAACGGTTTGGTATGTTGTACCATAGACGTCTAAATTGTCATAAAAACAGTTTAGCAATTAACCTCCTGTATAATAGTCAGACAACCCTCAGTCAGACGCCTCAATAAAGAATCCATGTTTGAGA
Organism: Catonia carolina; assembly: GCA_035578175.1. Taxonomy (NCBI): domain Eukaryota; kingdom Metazoa; phylum Arthropoda; class Insecta; order Hemiptera; family Achilidae; genus Catonia; species Catonia carolina. The sequence continues at coordinate 6,692,386 of JAQMRL010000012.1, forward strand.
TTTGTAAATAAATAATTTTTCTTCTAAATTGTATAGTTATTATAAATATATAAAAAGTTTGCTTTTTTATTCTGTTAATATATATAAACTTCAACCTATCTATATATTTGTTAAAATATTTTTTTCTAACTGTTAATTTTTTTAAATTCGTTCAGTTTTGTATTCAAGTTAATTCAGTGTATGTACTTTTATGAACTTTTTAATTTGAGTAATGTTATCAAAACTTCAAAGTTAGAATTTTTTTGAGGAGGACCATCACTCGGTGGCCTCCTCTCTTGTCATATTTATTTCATAATCATTTAATTATAGTTACTTACGTAACTGATTGTAAATAAATATGATGTTTAACAAAAAAAAGATATTATTTGTAATCAAGAAAGAAAGAAAGAAAGAAAAAAATTAATTTAATTACAAAAAAAACTTCTTACTCTTTAAAAATAAACTTTTTTTTAAACAATTGAATAAAAAAATGATATATGAAACCCTACAACTATTTTAATAAAGATTACAAGTTTATATTTAAACAACAGATAACAAAAAAATTCTTTCATGAGACGACGCGTCTCATGGCTGGTGGCAATTTTTAAAAAGAGTACCTTTTTGACCTGTAGCAAAAACCATTAGTGATTACTGTATCTACTCTTTAAGAGGAATCGAATGGCTCTAATTTGGTTTCCAAATTCCGACTTTGATTTCTTGACTTGAGGTTTTGGGTCACTTCCAGTTGAAACCGGAACTTCAAACCCAATCCGAACCCACTAACTTTTTGTGGATTACGAATCACAAAACCGTTTGTTGCTATCTCTTGTAGTTTCTGACTTTGATTTCTTGATTTCCGGTTTTGAGCCTCTTCTGGTCAAAACCTGAACTTCAAACCCAACCTAGACCTACTAACATTTTGTGTAATTTAGGAATCCAAAAACAGTTTGTTGCTATCTCTTGTAGTTTCCGACATCTGGGTGTGACAGACGGACATCGGAAAATGAGATGACAATTTTAAAAATTTCCATCAATACAGTATAAAAAATTAATTCAAAATAAAATAAAAACTGACCGCCTCCGGGGCGTAGTGAATAGCGCGCTAGCCTACAAAGCGAAAGGTCCCGGGTTCGATTCCCGGCTACAGTCTGGAAACTTTAACACGTTAAAACCCACCGTTACCGAACAAAAACCTACAGGCTTTAAATAAACTAAAAAAAAGTTATCACCATCAATTTAAAATTGTTTCTGAGAATATTGTAAAATGTGAATAGACCCAGCGAGCTGTTCTAAAAAGTTTTTAGTAGCTAACCACTTAATATGTCTTGGCATGTTCAAGTACCATCAGTGGTTCTATCTTAAAATAATTATGTATAAACTTGGTCAAGGGCACAGATGAAGGGGTGCTGTGCGGTTATCATACACTTTTAACACTACTGTAAATAAAAATAATACGCATTGATTAGCCGGTGACCACTTTTTACTTTTTCTTGTCCTATATGAATATACAGGAAGGTTTCCAGACCACCTAAACCCAAATACATAAAAACATGCTTTTAACGGTTGGTCTGTGTGTGTGTGTGTGTGTGTGTGTGAGCAAAATATATCAAGAACAGAAAATTGTACAAAGTTGAAACTTGGAACTTAAGCTAGGTACCACAAGAGAACTAGACTCGAACATTTTCATCAAAATCGGTCAACCGGAAGTAGTTAATTCATTTAATTTTTCATTTTTTGCGATTTTCTAAAAAAAACGGGCCATACGATTGTTTTCAAAATCACTTTACGTACAGCATTATTTATGCTGTACAAGCTAGCGTAAGCGCCGTATCTGCTAAAATTCTTGGGGAAGCTTTGCTTTCGTAGAAAAAATGTTTTTTTAAGATTGCAGCCTTAATGTGCATTTTAGGGCAAAATGTGCGTAATCAAAGTTATAGAACATTTAAAAACTTACAACTTTTATTTCAAATATTTTTTGGGTAATGCTTAGTTTAGTGGTAGTTAGTAATTTTCGGTTTATTTTTTTCATGAAAAACTATGAAAAATGGATTTATTAAGGTTTCGGCCTTAGTATGCATTTTACGACAAAACTGTTTTCAATTAAACTTATAGGAAATTAAAAGCTCTACAATTTTTATCTAAATATGTTTCTCTACAGAGCCTAGTTTAGCGTCAAAGAGTGATTTTTCATACTATTAAGCCAAAACGAGGTTGGTTTTCATTTTGTATCATTCACTCATGATTAAAACTAGGTTATATTTTTTTAGATTAGTTTTGTATTTTTAAAGTCGCGTCAACAGCTTGATCATTAGTGACTACAGTAGGTTAAGAAATTGTAATGATGGTTTTTGACACGTAATCATTTTCAAACCGTAGCCGGGAATCAAACCCGGGACCTCAGGTTAGTAGGCTAGCGCGCTATCAACTACGTCATGGAGGTGGCCTTTTTCCATTTTTTTATGTTATTTAATAATGTTAGATTACATTAGTCATTATTTGAATTGGCTAGAGAAAGTTGTGTGAGTGTTTCACACCAGATTTTTATCTGTATAAATTAGTGTTCAATCAAATGAATTTTTTGAACTGGCTTAAAACTACAAACAAAACCTAGTTCATTATGGTAAAATCAAACAGAAATGAACGTAGGCCTACTTTATGAAAAAACTAAAAAACAATTATATTTAAAACTCATAGCCCTACATAAAAATACATGAAAAATTATAACAGGATGTTACTGATCGGGAATGCACGGCTCGTAACCACAGAGCATTCACTGAATTAGCTGTTTTATTTTTATTTTTTATTTTTATTTCTATCTAGAAAAAATGATGCAGGAGTGATTCGTATACAGGCTGCGTAACGTGTAAATATCACAAAGATGTACGAATTTTGCATTCTCTTTTTCTCGGAAATAAATGGTCAGAAAGATACAAAATCAAACGCACTCACGTACCACTGGCCATAATCCCCCGTACCACCAGTGACACATTACTTTGTGTTTATGTTATCCCGAAAGGCTGGTTTGATCCTGCAAAGGTTTTACTACGTAACACGAAAAGTGAGGTGGTTTACCATGCCTTCGTCACTAAGTTAAAAAGTATGCTTATCAGCATGCCAGGCTCTCTGAAAAGCACATATTTTCCACTCTGCAAAAAATTACACCTTCACTTCATTCACCATAGGGTCTGGCTGTGTAATGAAATTCATTACTTTCATATAGATAACTCTGATTAGTGTCTTTTACACCTCTGCCTCTCTGCTCTTAGATAATTCAGTCATTTAATCAGCTGACCGTGTGATAAGAAATATAACTTTTTTTTTTAGCCCTGTAACTAACAGATTTAGTGACCGTTACGTTATACAAACTTATAAAACTTACCATTATAAGATGTTCAAAACTTGATATAATATCACAGGATATGAATTGTAGATTCACGTTTATAAATGTTTCTATTGTGTTATTTGAATTATTATTAATCTCCTAACGATGACAAAAGGAACGTAGAAACACCAAAAGTATCTGAAATAGTGTACAATACAAAATTTAGTAGTATAGTTTATCAAAGTTTTAGAAGCATAAACCTTTTATAATAATACAAAGCAGATTTTTCTTTCTCTTGCCATATAAGAATATCGGGAAGAATAATATTATTTTTACGTCGGTTTTTAGAAATTGATGTTTCACCGGATGTAAGCCGTTTTCACGTTCTCAGGTCCCCTGAACTCAAAAAGCATGTTTTCACTTTTTTAGCAGTTGGTCTATGTGTGTGTGCGTGTGCGTGCGTGTGTGTGTGCGTGCGTGTGTGTGTGTGTGTGTGTGTGTGTGCTTGTGTTTTGCGATTTTCCCAAACACGACTTACACATTTTTTTTGTTTCGATCGGCTCATTTACTAAACTTTTTATGCTCTACAAGATAGAAGTTACCAAAAATAAAGCTATCTTTTAATAACGTGTTACTGAAATTAACAGTCTGCTCGATGACAGGATTCTATAACCTGTTATTAAAATAACACTGTCATTGTCCAGCCTACAATAGAATGTAGCAATAGGTAATATAGCACGACCATGCTGAAAAGAAGTGAACTAAATTATTCACTACCTAATAGGTAGATTTTCTGTACAAAGGTTTATTGCTACAGAAAATGGTACTAGTATACAAAACAAACCGTCCGGTGGTGACATTATGACTCACTAGACGGTTTGTTTTGAGTATTGACTTCCTTTAATCCTGCCGACGCTTTTATGGATGCATGGCTCGGTACCTATAACTATAGTAACTAAAGGTATAACTATAGGTAACTATATAGTACCTTGCTGTCCTGTGTGTCCGTGAAATATCAGCGCGACTGGCCACCCTTATGTTTGCGAAAAATTGCGTTTGGTTTGTCAAGGTTGTATTTGGTTACAGGAAATAGTGCTGTTTGTCAGTTTGTCTTAACATTGTGTCCGTGAGAGATTGAGTGAGATTTGTTACCTCGTGTTAGTATTAATAACCGTATTATGAAGTAGTTATACTTAAAAGTGGTGTTTAGACGAAAAGGTTATTAATAAAATTGTTTAGTTTTAACAGTCTTATGCTGTTATTAGTATTATATAGTCTTTACTGTTGTAATTGTCAGACAAGCCGTCAGATTGGCGTTTTATTGGCCGTTAATTGGCTTGAATCACGGTGTTATAAAGTAACAGCAAACAGGCTGTTATTACAATAACAGAGTGTTTTTAGTAACCGTTTATCACGATAACTAATCATGTATAATCATAGTTATAGGAAATAAAAGAATCTTTATTTTTCTAAGCATTTTTTTCCTACAGAGCCCCAATTCAGCATCAATGAGTAATTTTCCATAATTTTAAGTTCTACAAAGGCTGATTTTCATTTAAAATCATTCACTCTTGATTAAAATTTGTTCATGTTTATGTAATTGTAGATTGCGTACTAATGATTAAACATACTATTTGTCTGTAGAAAGAAGAGAGTTGGCGGAGAGGCGCAAAACTGGGTGTATACTACCATTTCAAAAAACATTTTCTTTTTTTATTCATAAAATTTGTGTAAATGCACTTATGTAATAGAAAAAAAATGAAGGCGTAAATGTTTTGTCCAGTGAATTTTCAGATACATGGAACCGTCAAAAATGTACTTTAACATTTTCTGAAAATTCCATTTTTTTGATATTTTTTCGTTTACACCGTCGTTTCTTTTTTTCTATCCGACAGAATGCAGGAGAATTTTTTAAGCGTGCCTAATATAAACGTCAAGAAGGCTAATATAATCATCATCATCATCATCTCCTTTACGGATTAGGCCAATCGCCTGTTCCAACATCACACCATCTCTTTCTTGGACGCCCCAAACATCTCCTTCCTCGAGGGCGATACTTCAGCGCCTGAAGACTAGCTTTATCAGGTGACATCCTAAGTACATGTTCCTGCCACCTATTTCTGTACCTCCACATTTTATCAATGATTGTTTCGTCTCTCTTCAGTTCTTCTCGAATCGCGCTACTTCTAATGTGTTCTCTCCGGCTACATCCCTTCACAGATCTCAAAAATCTCATTTCAGCTGCCTCCAATCGACTTAAATCTCTCTTCTTTGGTGCCCAGGTCTCACTTCCATACAGTAAAATCGGCACCGCCATTACATCGTAGAGCCTCAACTGTGTATCTTTCCTGGTTCGATTCTTAAAAGTCCTATTGATATAACCACAGACATGCTGAAACTTGCTTATTCTAGTGCTTATCTCTCTATCAACGTCATACGTTATATCAACTCCTAAATAAGTGAAGTGTGCTACCTGCTCCAACACTCTATCATTTAATACAATTTTTGACCTTATGGGGTCCTTCCCAATAAAAGCCATTATTTTGGTCTTACTAGCAGATACCGACATATTATACTCTTTACATATCTTGTCGAGCATATGAATAGACCGTTGCAGTTCATCTTCTCTTTCTTGGAGGATTAATTGGTCATCCGCGTACAACAACGTATTAAAGTAGAAACCTTCTCCTAACTCGATACCAGATCCAGCCCCCTGCTTCCATTTTCTACAAACATCATCGATGTAGATATTATAAATAATAATATCATGCTAATATAATGAAGAAGAATTTTAGTCACGCCATTGAACAAGACGGGACGTTTACTTAAAAAAAATAATAAATTTACAATTGGCGTGAAATGAAAAAGTTACATTACGAGAAACTTTTCGGCCGTAAGTAGGCTATAATCCGTGAGGTTAAACGGTTTCTCTCATCCGGCTGAACCTAGCTGCTACTAGTCTAACTAAAAACATCGTCTGCATTGGTGATTATAGTACACTCGCTATGTAAATTCAAAATTGAAAATAACATTTCATGTAAGATACAGTGGACACTCGATTACTCGAAATCCGATAACTCGAAATTCTTGGTAACTAGAAATATAACTTGAGTTTCTAGACTTTCGTATCTAAGTCCATATAAAATAATCCCGTTATCTCGAAATGAAGTTTCGATAACTCGAATTTTCAAACATTTTCAACATCAAAAAATCTGAAAATAAACGTTTATTTTTATTGAAATTATGACTTTATTCATGAACTTTTTCGATTTATATAATCTAGAGACAATGGGTTTTACCTAACTGTGGCGCAGAACGTACTGTATTAAATCAAAGACGACAAATCGATGAAAAGATGGCAAATCAAGATGACAACTCTTCAGATGAAGAGGATTTAGAAGCTGAAACTGAAACAATTCCAAAAAAAGCGAGTCAAATTCTAGATCGACTCCAGGATGTTAGAGAATTTGTGGAAGCAGCACCAGAAGTCAGTGAAGAATTATTTCAAGCCCTGAACAAAATTGAAAGATTTGTTGTTTCTAAAAAAAACAGCAACTACGAAACAGACGAATCTCCTGAACTTTTTTAATGTAAGACCGTAATGTTTATGCAAAAATACCTAATACAGTAAGCTATAAATTATTATTGTAGTTTTGTGTTTAAAATATGTACTGTATTGTTTATTGTTTAATCATTAGTATGTAGGCTTACTGTAGTAAACAAATTATGTAATACGAATTTCAAATACTGTAGTATGTGCTGTATTTAAATTCAAAAAATAAATTAAAAAATAAAATAAAAACCCAAATACTGTACAGTAATTATTCATAAAACAAATACCTACTAGTACATACAGTACTACATACTCGTACATACAGTACTATGATGACAGTAGAATGTACGACCTTGCAGTACTGTTGCACTAAATTCAAATTTCGATAACTCGAATGTTTAGGTTCCGCCCTTGGACTTCGAGTTATCGAGAGTCCACTGTATATATATAGGCTAGGTCTATACTCGTATATAAAACTACAATTTCAATGTAATAAGCAATCAAACAGCCACTTCCAATCGGAATGATTTATTTTTGTTGTGACTAATGTGTGGACGATGTTAGTAGAAATGTACGAAAACGACCCCGCACTGCTACCCACTCCGTCGCGGTGTTCTTTAGGTCAGAGCTACCATTAAAACTCAAGAATTGTAACTGTAGGAACTTTAATTATTCGCTACAGAGCAATAAAAATCGCTGTTATGATACCGTTAAATGAAAGGTAAATCACAATAGGAACACTCCACGATGGTTAACTACTAAGGTGACTGTCATTCATTATTGACAATGTCACTGAGAACGGGTGCGTCGTGTGTGGTAGGGTAGAGGTGGAAGGGGTAGGGTAGGTAACTAAACAGAGCTTCGGAATGAATCCGGCGGCGCTAGGCCTATGTTTATTGTTCTGCTTATTATTTTTTTTAAATATTGCTATCTTTATTTTTATGAAATTGGTAATGTCTCCGTTATTATGCATGAAAATGGAAAATTTTACATAATCAAACTTATTTGTCTTTAAACGTTTCGTAATTTTAATTATATAATTTTTTTTATACATTGACTTTTAACGGAGTTATTCGTACGTAGTTTTTTGTTTACCCCTCCCTCTGAACTCCCCCAACCCTTTGAGATATTAAAGATAATTATAGGCTATTTTCATTTCGATTATGTCCAGAACTAAATAACTAAATTTATTGGATTTGGTTGAGCGGAGGTTGTTGCGTGATGCCGTAATACGTATACAAACAGATAAACAGACGGACAAAAGTTCAGCTGAACTTATTTTCAGTGTTTACTTGGTAGATCTGGCGTAGAAACGAACAAGGGGCATTTTGAAAAATTGTACAGAGAAAATCACAATGTTATTTATATAAATTTACAATATATTTTATGAATTAAAAACAAATGTTTGAAATGGTAGTATACACCCAGTTTTGCGCCTCTCCGCCAACTCTCTTCTTTCCATAGACAAATGTAGGTTATATTTTAAATTTTTTACAATATCTAGTGAAATTCCTGTGAGTCTTTCACAACAGATTTTTCTAAAATTTTATTTTTAAAGAAAGTATTCAAAAACGGTTCAGACACACCATGGGAATTAATTTAGTTATTAGTATGATACCAAATTTAAGTTCGTAAGTGTAAAGATTGGAGATAATGATTTGTCTACAAAGAACTGGATTTTACTTCATCTTCTGTCCGATAGTAGCTACTATAACGAAACTTTGAGATAATAGTTTATCTTATAAACTGGGTGCATTGCACTCTATGTAGTAACTTAATGTACAGAAAACCATTACTATCACATAACTAAAAATCTGGTGTGGAACACTCACACGACTTTATTTTGCCAATGTAATTAATGAACAAGATAACCTATTAATCATTAGTAAATAATGTAAAATGAAAAACATAACCTAAATTTAAACATGAGTGAATGACGCTAAATGAAAGTCAACCTCTGTTCGACTTTTAAAAATACGGAAAATCACTAATTGATACTAACTAGACTCAGTAGAGAAAACCGTTTGAAATGAAAGTTGTAGATTTTTTATTTCCTATAACTTTATAATACAGTTTTGTCGTTAAATGCATACTAAGACCGCAATTTTTAAAATCCTACTTTTTACAGATTTTTATGAGCAAAATAAAGAAAATCACTAATTGACGCTAAACTCAGCATTGTACAAAACAATGTTTTTACTAAATGTTATTGGTGGTTATTTGCGGTTTTAAATTAAAGGTTATCGATTTATACACGGATTTTAATATTTTCATACAGTTTTTAATGACATCACAATATTTTAACAGTTTACATGTTACACGGTTAGCGATTTCGTAAATATATAAATATTTCAAAATACATCTTTGATCAATAGGTAAAATTAATTAAAATAGCGACATTTTAGTGTGCATTTAAAGTGTAAATGAATTTAAATAAAATGGAAAAATTGAAATTTATATGAGAAAGTGAGGTTATATCGGCAGATGATAAAAAGGGCTTATAACTAATTTCATGGTGATTTGCGGGGGAAAATAAGTTCATATTCGGAATCAGCACACAAAAAAGTATCGATTTCAAAAAAAATTGTTACAATTGGTTACGGGCCCTGATTCTATATAATTACCGAGAAAGTAAAATTTTTTTCATAAATTAAAGACTCCAAAAGTTTACTCACCAAGAAAATTTTTGTAGCCCTAGTTAGCCGAAACAAAATTAATAATGAGTTAATTCTATATAAACTAGCACTCATGTAACCTAATTCAACATAAATAATAGTACTTGACAAAACAAATGAACATCAAACTTAACTGGACCACGTTGCTGTAATGAATAAGTATCACAATACCTAAACATATCTAACAGAATAAATTACGTAACCAAAAAAGTTAACCTAACCTAGCACAACTGAAAAAGGTACACATCGATTTATTACCTTGTAACATGATATTTAAAATACATTCATACGTACAATAGAAACCCTTCAAAAACACAACTAAATATTACTAGAATTTCATTTAGTTTAATATTTAGTTACTTTAGTGGCTTCATATCATTGAACTGTAACTTATAAAACATACTAGTTTAAAATCATATAGGATGTGCATAAAGTATTGTCGTTAAAAAACAATCACACGACTTTCTTTTGCCAATGCAATTAATGTAAAATATGATCTATGCTTAATCATTTGTGTGTTGTTTAGGTCATCAGCCGGTAGGGTGGTTTAAACCTCTACGGTCTTTACTATATAAGGAGAAGTGAGGTAGTTCACTATTGCTTTCGTCACTGAGTGGATAAGTATACTAATCAGCATTACCCTCTTATAAGCATCTACTTTTTACCCTCCAAAATGATACCTTCACTTCATTCACCACAGGGTCTGGGTGTATAATGATGAAATTATTACTCTCAGAGGAGATAAAAAATCTTCCTACTGTCGATTTCTCTATTATAGATAACCTGAGTTTGGAGGCTTGTTTCTTCAAAACCGCTGGTTCAGTTTAAACGTACTTACACCAAAATTTAGCTGATTTCCACCTGCGTTGTTACATGTTAGTTTCATATTTTTACCGTTTTTTATTATTGCAATATCAGTAGGAGAAGATAAAAAGACCCAATTTATTGTTGCTGCATTTGATCGGATGCATTTAGAGGCTTAGGCCTATAACTCAAACACCGCTCGACTGATTTATTTTAGATTTCGCCGTAATTTAAACTTGTATGTAAAAAATTTCAGACTTAAATATAATTAAATTTTCTTCTCCTATTAATATCGCAATATTAAAAACGCTTAAAATATGAAACTGACATGTAACAACGCAGATTAAAATCAGCTTAAATTTGGCGTTTAGTACGTTAAAATTGAACTAGCGGTTTTAAACAAACAAGGCTCCAAACTGGGGTATCTGTAATAAAGAAATCGACAGTAGAGTCTTTTACACCTCTACCTGTTCTGTTCTTAAATGCTTCAGTTATATAAATGGCTGATCATTTGATAAGAAAAGAACAATTTTTTGTATCCCTGGAACTAGCAGACTGAGTGCAAATAATTTAACATTCCACCTTCCTGTTACGGCCACTTATCATTAGGAATCCATGTAATATTTAAAAAACAACATAACCTAATTGAGTGAATGACGCAAACTGAATATCAGTATACAGAATACAGTAGAAATTATAAATATGGGAAATCAGTAATTGTTGGGTAGGCCTATGTGATGGCCAAGGACCGAAATCCGGCCGTTATGTGAACTGACCGGACACTTCGCACTTTTGCAGCAGCGACTGGCCCAAGTGCGAAAAATATGCTATTTTACAATACTTCAGACTTTGGCGGGCCAGACCTAGATGTGTCCGCTATTTATCTGCCATTGACGTTTTAAAGAAAGAAAGCATTGTACTAAAACTTGAAAAAATAATAAACAAGTTGTAAGAATGAAATTAAACTACATTTATTTTAACGATAACATAAAATACAAAAAGATTTTCTTTTTAAAACGCAATAGTTAACTGAAGTTAAACTGAATTAAATTAAATTAAACAAATTATCTAATTAAATTATAAACTCAATAATTCAAAAATAATAGAAAAGTTTCGTAAATAACCAGGAGTACGTACAAAAACGGGATCAGTAGAATGGAGTGAATTCCTATAATTCTATAAAAGTTCCCTTAAATTCAGAACTAAATTTATTCACAAATAATTTCATATTCTCATCTTGCTTATTGGAGCAACTTCAGCTATTGTGACACTTTGAATTGCGCAAAATATTAGCTACTTTACACTTACACCGAAGAATTACACACTTAGTTTTACAGGAACCCCGGCCATAAACTTAACCTCCGGTTAATGACTGCTCTGTTGATGCTTTCCTTAGTGCAATGCGCTCTTCCGGTACAGAATCTATATTTATCAAGTTTTTTTGAAGAACTGTGAATTCAGAAAAAGAATGTTCTATCATGTCTGGAATTGCATACAGTGATTATAAGCTACATCGGACCTAGCCTATCCTATGCCAACCACTTTGAGTATTGGTGGGCCGTTGCCCCAACTACTATAATGTTAAGATTCATTTTCCTTCGGGCTCTGGCCAGCATCACCGGCCAAAATGCGAAGTGTCCGGCCAGTGCGCATCGTGGCCGATTCCGGACCTTGGCCGTAATATCTCTACTATACTAGGCTCTGCAGAAGAAAATGTTTGGATTAAAAGTTGTAGGTTTTTTAATTTTCTATAACGTTATTTACAATTTTGTCGTAAAATGCGTTATAAAGCCACAATATTAAAAAATTCCCTATTTTATACCTATTTTCATGAGCAAAGTATAGAAAACCACCAATTTTCCGTTAAATTAAGCGGTATATAAAAAATGCTACAAATAAGAGTTGTAGGTTTTTTAAAGTTCTACAACTTTTATTACGTATAGGTGTACACAATTGTCAAAAATGCGTACTAAGGCGGTAATCTTAAAAAATTCAATATTTTTACAGATTTAAATGAGAACAACAGAAAATTACTAATTGCCGCTAAACTAAGCATTACAGTAAAAAACATGTTGGAAAAAAGTTGTAGGTTTATAAATGTTCTACAACTTTAATTATAAACTTTTGCCCTAGAAAGCGTAGTAAGGCCGTAATCTAAAACAAAACAATTTTTTTATCAAGTGCACAGCCTTCCCAAGAATTTCAGCAGACATGCCGGTTACTCAATATTGTTGGGCATAAAGATTTTTAAAGATAGCTGCCTACTTTACGCTCCCTATTTTACGACAAAAGTTTAAAATTCACGTTATAGGAAATTGAAGTAGCCTACCAACAAATTTTATTTTTATAAAACTTTTCTCTACAGAGCCTAGTTTAAGAGCAATCACTGATTTCCCGGATTTTTATGTCGAAAGAGGTCGATTTTCATTTACCATTAACCATTCACTCATGATTAAAATCAAGTTATTTCTTAAATTTTTTTTAGTTTTTCTTTAATTTTACGTAATTATATATAGATTATATTTAATATAATTAATATAGATTATATTTTTCATTATTTACATTGTTAAGAGAAAGTCTGAGTATTTCACACCAGATTATTATTTAATGCAAGAGAAGGTAAAAAAACCCTTTCATATGATGACACGTCTCAAGGGTGGTGGCAATTTTTTCTAAAGAAAAGGAATTGGCCCGAGAAGTCACATTAAGTGTTTACTTAATTTTGGGTTATCCTTCCTCATAATCGGGTCAAGCTCAATTAGTTTCCTAAAAAACCTAAATAAGAAAGCAACTCTTCAAGAGGAATCAAATGACATTATTATTGTTTTCAAATTCCGACTTTGATTTCTTGACTTACGGTTTTGGGATACTTCCGGTCAAAACCGGAATTTCAAAGCCAATGATTTCGGTATCTACTCTTTAAGAGGAATCGACTGACATTATTTCTGTTTCCAAATTCCGACTTGACTTCCGGTTTTGGGTCACTTTCGGACGAAACCGGGACTTCAAACCTAATCCAGGCCTACTAACTTCAGTGAAGATTACGAATCCAAAAACCACTTGTTGCTATATCTCGTAGTTTTTGACATCTGGATGTGGCGGACGGACTGACATCGGAAAATGATAGATGGTAATTAAAAATAGCCACCAAAGATGGCGCAAAGTAAAAAAAGTAAATTAAGTAAACAGACTGAAGATAGAGCACATAAATGTAAACATACATACCTGTTTAAGGTAATTTCCCGTACGGCAAGAACCCGTGAATGATTCTTGGTTGGATTATTTTTGTTTCCTCCATTTAATATAAAACGTTCATTCCATGTTCCCAGTCTTAGATACTAAGTGGCAAGAATAAATAAATCTTTTTCACACAAATTGGCCAATCCTAGTCCGATTTCAAGACCAGCATCTTTGTACACGTCATATTCATGGTAGCCGATGTTGATGTTTTTATATTTGACATTCAGGAGTGCAGGTTTAAAAACTAATAGAAAATTTTGTTTCTGAAAGTGATCTATAAACCAACATTTTCCTCGAAAATGCCATAAAATATCAAGAGATACACATAAAGAAATTTCATTCAAGGAACAAAAGTTAGCAAACTGAAACAAACAAATAGGACAGTCAACAAATTACAGTATATAATTAGATAATGTTTTTAGGTCATCATCGAAAGGTTGGTTTGAACCTGTAGAGGCTTTACTAAGTTAAACGAGAAGAGAGGTGGTTTTCTGTTGCCTTTCTTACTGTGAGTGGAAAAGTAGTCTACGTTTATCAGCATGCCACGTTCAGTGAAAAGCACCTACTTTCCACCCTGTCCTAAATGACACCTTCACTTCATCACCCACATGGTCTAGCTGTATAATGAAATTCATTACTCTCAGAGGAGATAACTGTGACTAGTATCTTTTACACCTCTACCTCTTCTGTTCTTAAATGCTTCAGTCATATAATTGTTGACTATGTGATAAGAAACAAAACTATTTTTTTATAGTCATGGAACTAGCAGATCGAGTGCAAATAATTTAACACTTCACCTACCTGTTATTGGCACAGTTTAGAATAATAAACATAAACAATTCTTTATTGACTCAGTTTATGGTATGAAGTGTCAGTACTGAAAGATAAAACAAATAAATGAAGTTCATTCCAAGTATTTTGGTATCTGGTATTGATAAATAACAAAATTTCCTTTTAAACTTATGATAAGTGTTATTAACTAGTAAAAACATTCGCAAAAGGGTTGCGAAAGCCAAATACGTGATACTTTACCAGGGTGGTTATAGTTGATGGTTATTAGAAGGCAAAAATTTATATAAAGGCAATTGCTGCTCAACGACACAGCTATTGAGAGTTACTAAGTATCAATTATTTGTGTACCATAGAGCCTTGACCAGCGAGTGAGGTTTGTGATGTTACATCTCCTCGACAGTGTTGTACGCCACGGAAGCATGGACGCTGGAAAAGACGAATATCAAGAAGATAGGTGCGTTTGAGATTTGGTTGTATATGCGCATGCTAAAAATACCCTTGACGGATAAAGTAAATAACGAGACAGTCTTGCGGAGATTGGGACCAGAAAAGGAACTTGTTTACACTATTCAAAGCAGGAAATTGGAGTATCTGGTTCACATTATGCATTCATGTATGATATACTTCGCGTGACACAAAGTAAGATTCAGGGGAAGAGAGATGTGAGAAGACATTAGGAGACATATTACTTTGTGGAAGAATCTTCGCGACTGGTTTCATTGTAACCCAGCAGAGCTGTTCAGAGTTCCGGTGTCCAAGATCCGAATAGCTGTCATGATTGGCAACCTTCGGTTGGAGAGGACACGATGAGAAGAATAAGGGTGGTTATCTTTGCTTGTAACTCCACACAAAAGTTGTAGAGAGCCCAACTGCAGAGCGCAGTTTTCTTATAACACTAAAATCTTACCAACCAGTACCACAGTTAAGAAATTTATTTTACATACAACAAGAAGTAACATCACAGACACAAAGAATAAACAACCGTTGTAAAAGGGTTCTCAAAACATCACACTAAAACAAAAAATAAAAACTAGGATATATAAATAACTAGGCATCATATCGGCTGAAATTTATGAGGACGGTGTGCAATCGTAGGAAAATGGTTTTATTAAATTTCAGCCTTAATATGTGTCATGTATATTATAAAGGTGGGAGAGCCGTAATTAATAGGGGTTCCCAAAATTAAAGTTAAATGATATTGTTACAACTCGTTCTAGTTTTGTAGAATCATGTAGATTTGTAAGTAAAATTGTAATCTGTAATTTAATTAATCACATTATATTAAGTCAACAAAATTATTTGATAAAAAGAAACTTAACCAATAAAAATGACAACAATGAAAATAATGAGTTCATGAAAATAAGGTATTAAACATTTAAAACAACGCAATTCACGCAATTTATCAACAATAAAAAATAAACAATTTCCCTTACCAAATTAATCATTAAAAATACAATGTCTCATGACAAAACAACAAACTTCACCGTAACGAAGAATCCCGTACAATTTAGACCACTAACACGTCACCCATTTAAACCGCGGCCCGCGCTCCAACAATCAAATGCTTCGTTGTTATAATTAATCTGTCAGCTGTTTATGAACAGCTGATTTTCTTTTCCCCCGCTTCTTTATAACAATATTAATTTTTTTTTTTTTAAATTCCTACTATGTGTACGTTGCAATCTGTTCAATTGAGAACAATAAGCAACCCCAAGACCCAATGAGATGAGGATGATGTATGTGGCGTGTAAATGAGGTGTAGTCTTGTACAGACCCAGGTCGACCACTCCTGAGAGAGTATGGTTAATTGAACCCCAACTATCAAAGTACACTGGCAACCACTATCTAGTATTCAAATCCGTAAAAAGTAACTAACTACCTTTACTAGGATTTGAACCAGGAACATTCGTCTCCGAAAATCAGCTGTTTAACAGCTGATTTTGGTGACGACTTTATCTCTAGACCAACCCGGTGGGTTATTAAATTATTGTAAAACAAGAATTGAAAAATTATTTATTGAATGAATTATTATGTATGAGGTTTTCTGTGTATCCTTTGGTAGGATTTTTACATGATTTAAACATTTAAAACTGAATGATTAAAAATGATGTTTGTGTGAAAGAGTAAGTGTTTCTCTATACTCCAGCTAGGTAAATAAAACAGTTAGTCTTTTCCTGCAGAATGCAACTTCTGGAATTGACTGCTTCCTGAAAATCCTAACACTTGCCAACTTATATTTTCTTTGATATTTAGCTTGTACTAAACGAGGGCCTTTACCATCTGGCTTGGAAAACTGGCAACCAGCAACCATTTCAAACCTAAAAATTCTTACGGAAGATAATATTTTTGGGGGAAATTGTTCTGTTTGTACTCATAAAAAAATTACTATCATTACTTGAATAATGCAGCTCAGATTAATTCAGACTAAAACAGCAAGCTTTGAATTTGCGAGAAGATACGTTGGTTTTCAATTTACGGGGACATAGGAACAGTAGTTAGTAATATTTTCTTTGCAGGAAAAATGATGGATCACTTTCAGTGCACACAATCTCAGTGCCCGAAATTTCTTACAACAATATTCCCTAGCTGAAGAGGATGCAGATATTGAAATAGTTGAAAAGGCAATAAACGTCTCTAAGAGCCACGGTGATAGGTCAACAACAACTATTAGACAACTATTACACAACTATTAGTTTTAGTTGGCAACTTTTTTTCTTTTTTTTATCGAGGTTATTGATAGGGTAACAGCTATTGAGTTGTTGTTGGACAAGACACTGATCTTTTTGTTTTATTAATTGGTGTACCACAGAGTTAAAAACTATAAATATTCTTCCACAAACCCTCTGGTACACCATCAACATATGATATCAGGAAAATTCGTGAGGAGATAGGAGAAATGAAGAATGTGATGTTGTTTATGCATGCTATGAATGGATGTGACAATACGTCTTATTTTTTTGGAAAAGGCAAACTTAACGCGTGCAATATGCTAAGTATTTCTGAGGAGCTACGCGCGAAAGCTTCACTGTTTTATGAAAAGGAAGCTAACAACAATACTCTTAAAGAGATAGGAGAGAATTTTATACTGAAATTGTACGGATGTACTAGGCTAAAAGTTGAAACGAAAGTAGATATTCTTTATATCTCAAAGCTGTTGCAAAAAGTCATTAAAATTAAAATTTAACATGGTGTCTCTTCCTCCAACATCTGATGTTGCTGAGCAACACTCATTTCGAGCTTACTACCAGTTTTAAAAATGGACTTGAGATAAGAATATGGCTGCTACGGATTGGGGTTGACTCTTAACAAACAACATGTTGTACCCGGTTCACTTTAAAAAACCACCGGCACCTGAAGTAGTAATTAACTTAGTTTCGTGCAACTGCAAAGTGTCTTGCAAATGCAAATGCAGCTGCTTTAAGGCATCCCTGGGTTGTACTGAAATGTGTGGGACTTGTGGAGGTTCTGCATAACGTCACGGTCGTTGAAGTCGAGGATGCTGAGGAACATCTCATGGATGTTTAATTCATCATATACGTACATAATCTTTTGGAAAATAAATAGCATTTAGGCCTAATCATATTATTAAACTCAAATTAAAAATGGTTTTGTATATAGTTATTAAATGTGATCTGATAAACAGAAACTTCTTATATTACATAAATGTTTGCTCTTACACTTAAAAATACAGACTAAGACACTTGTAAAATAAGTTTATTAATTTAATAAAAATGTCTTAGTGGTGCTTAAATTACGTGAAAAATTATAACTGCAACATAGCAACCGACGGCCTCGAACTTCCATCACCGAACGCCACCACAACTGACACTCTACATTGCAGCGGCTGGTTTTGTCGTATTACTACAATAAAGTAAGTACTGTTATATATCATTTTATAGCTCTTAAAAAGGACTAAAAATTTTGTGTGAAACATTTCTGTGTAAAATGTAGGTGTAAATAGTTGCAACCAAAAATTAAAATTACGTAATTAAATATATATAATGTTTTCATCAGCTTCTTTATGAATAACTACCGAACGGTAAAAGATACGATAAAAATGATTACAATATTAACTGTAGGAAATATTATTAGAAAGACAACAAAAAAAAATCCAATACCTTATTTAGTTTTTGAGATAAACGCAATTTACGAAACCCTTGCAATTTGTAACTTTGGGTCGTCGCTGGGTAGAAGAAAGGGGGTAGGGGTGGGGACTTTTGGCAATACACTTATCTAAACTATAGTAATCGATAGAAAAAAATTAGCTTTATACTATTTTTTTCCTCTATCGGATATTTTACGACACAGGTTGACTGGACTATTTCTCCTTTTTGGATTCCTCCCTCACCACAGTTTATTTGTCTTCCCCTTCTCCTTTTTGTCTTTCTCCTTCACCGCTGTTTAATAATTGTCTACGTCCTTCTCGTAACTGTCTTCCTCCTTTATTGCGGTTTATTATCTTCCTCTTTCTCCTCTTTGTCTTTCTCCTTCTCCTTTCTGTCTTCCTCCTTCACCGGGCTGTATTTGTCTTCCTCCTTCTCCTCTCTGTCTTCCTCTTTCTCCTTTCTGTTTTCCTCCTTTACTGTGGTTTATTTATCTTCCTCCTTCTCCTCTCTGTCTTCTCCCTTCACCGTGGTTTATTTGTCTTCCTCCTTCTCCTCTCTGTCTTTCTCTTCACCACAACAGAAGCATGGACGCTATCTATATGATTTTATTGGAACTAACTTTACAATACGTATGGACGCTTACGCTATCTATCGGAAATTCTTTGGAACTAACTTTACAATAGGTGAGGACGCTTGCGCTATCTACCGGAATTGTTCGGAACTAGTATAGTGCATGCTACGCTTCCACTTCTATTGTAAAGTTAATTCCAATGAAATCCGATAGATAGCGTCCACACCTATTGTAAAGTTAGTTTCAATAAACTCCGATAGATAGCGCTAGCGTCCACACCTATTGTAAAGTTAGTTCTAATGAAATCCGATAGATAAGCGTAAGCATGCTTCTGTGTGGTGAATTTTTTTTTTTTTTGTTTAACGTCCGACTGTTTTGCAAATTGCTGCTAATGCAGACGGTGAAGGATGAAATGAATTTTTTGTAACGTATGAAAAAATGACCGCGTGATGAGAGGCGAGCACGTTACCAACATCGCCAACGCGGCCGGCATGGCCGCGTTGGTCTTCACCACCGGTTGTGGTGAAGAAGGAAAACAGAAAGGAAAGGGAGAAGACAAATAAACCGCGGTGAAGGAGGAAGACAGAAAGGAGAAGGAGGAAGACAAATAAACCACGGTGAAGGAGGAAGACAGAGAGGAGAAGGAGGAAGACAAATAAACCACGGTGAAGGGGTAAGACAGAGAGGAGAAGGAGGTAGACAATTTAACTACGGTGAAGAAGGAAAACAGAAAGGAGAAAAGGAAGATAAATAAAACGAGGTGAGGGAGAAAGACAGAAAGGAGAAGGGAAGATAAATAAACCGCTCTGAAGGAAGAAGACAAAAAGGAGAAGGAGGAAGACAAATAAATCACGGTGAAGGAGGAAGACAGAAAAGAGAAGGGGAAGACAAATAAATTACGGTGAAGGAGGAAGACAGAAAGAAGAAGGAGGAAGACAAATAAACCGCGGTGAAGGAGAAAGACACAAAGGAGAATGGGTAACAGAGAATGGAGAAGGAGGAATACAAATAAACCACGGTGAAGGAAGAGCAAAAAGAAGAAGGGGAAGACAAATAAACCGTGGTGAAATAATAAGACAGAAAAGATAAGGAGGAGGAAGACATATAAGCCATGGTGAAGGAGGAAGACAGAAAGTTATATTAGTTATATCAAATATTTGCCGGGTAAAAGTTATTTAAATAAGTAAATTGGATTGTGAATACGAGTTTTTGAATAAATTTTATTTCGATTATTAATAAAAATGGGTTTTTCTTACTGTTTTAAACATTTTCCTTAACACAATACAATATTTGTTTATAACATGTTTTATCTACTTTCTTAACAGATGGACGCAAAATTAATAGCAGATGAGAAATGGACATCTCTGTGACAATAAACATAATATACGTATATTATTACATGGGGCGATGCTAGAGCACTCTGGTGAGAAACCCTGCAAGGTACGGTGTAAAAAATTGTTTTAAGCACCGCAATTTTGCATCCGGTACAAAAATTTTTTTATTTTGTTATGTCTCTCTGGTTAACAACAAAATTCTCAAAAAAAATAAAACAAAATAAGACAAAAAGGTCTTTTTTTGTATTTTTGTCTTCTTTATTTGTATTGTTGCTCGTAACAATACACTTTAAAAAAATTATGTCCAAAAACCATGTCACAATAAATTTTTGTTAAGGATTGTAATTTGGCGTCCGTATACGGACGTCAATGCACGGACGCGAAAATGATAGTAGAACATATAATATATATATTATTATTATTAATTCGTTGATCGACCAACTAAGGATCACGTTAAGCACTATGCATTTTGGTTTCTTCTTCTCAGGATGTCATTCCTCTTATCTGCCCAAAAAAGCCTTCATTCGTTCGGAATGCTCCTTTCTTCTCTCATCCGTCCACCTCCCACCAGTACCCTCTCTTCTTGCAGATTGCACAGTCAGACTTATCCTTTTGTCATTTGTCTTCTGCCTAAATTTGTCTCTATCGTAAATGTCCTCTTCTTCAACTCGAAGTTGTTTTAGATCCTCTTTAGTATTGATAAACCACTTCAAAATAGTCTTAGTATTATCAAAGTTATTCAAAATTTTCTTTGTCAGTCTGTCATTGCTCATTCTCTTTATGTGCTCGTAAAATCGTGTTCTCCTTCTTCTGAAAGTCTCTGACATGCTCTCTACATTTTCATAATATATATATATATATATATATATATATATACTATATATATATTATGTAAATATATTAAAAGGTGTCGGTGATAAATACACCCTTTCCTGACTCCTGTGTTCGTACATATAGGATCAGTTGATTCCCTAGCCCAGAAAGAAAGTGCCGCGATACAACGATCTTTAGAATATTTAATAAAGTAAACAATTAAGTAATTTATATGGGACATGCAGTACATTTTTAAACAATTTTCTATTGAAAATAATACACGAAAAATAAAATAAAATAAATAAAAATAAAATGCTTCTTATATTTATTAATTTATTGAAAAAGTAGACAAATATTTTATTAGTATAGTACGGGACAAAATTCAGAAGCCTCACATACTTAGAATTTACATTTATGCGAGTAGTATACTCGTAGAAGGGTGTACAGTGGAGTATATTCTGTATTAATTGCCATGTAGGCTATGCTTCATTAGAAATCGTGCACAATATGTAAATTTTTTAATAATCAACGACCCGGAAAAATCGTACAATATATATGACCTTGGAATTCTCCTGAAATTCTTCCAATAAAGGAGCCATTTTAATTCAAATTAAGGAAGAATTTTCCAGGGGGTAACTTAAATATCCCCGATTAAGGGAGTATTTCGAATGATGAAGGTTCAAATTAGTATGGTCTTATTGTATTTATACAGGACAAAAGAAAGGAAAATTTGGTACAAGACTTTTGTCATGTAAATGTAAATATTGGAAAATTTAACCTGTTTTTAATCATATAAAGTCACAGAGTAATGTTACTCTGTGAATGTAATGTTAAATATGGAAAATCACAAATTGACACTGAATTAAACTCTGCAGGAAAAATGCTTGGAATAAAAGTTGTAGGTTTCTAATTTTCTATACCTGTAATTTTTTCTATTGTCTTTAATTTTTATTACGGTACTGTATATTGATTGAGCTGTACAATGTTTGTATGTTGTTTAGGTCATCAGCCGTAGGCCTAAGGGTGCTATGAACCTCTACACCTAGAGGCTTTACTAAGAAAAACGTTGAGTGAAGTGGTTTACCATGCCTTCCTCACTGAGTGGAAAAGTATGCTTATCAGCATGCATGGTCTCTGAAAAGCATCTACTTTCCACCCTGCAAATGATACCTTCACTTCATTTACCACAGGGTCTGGGTGTATATTTATAAAATTCATTACTCTCAGAGAAGATAACTGTGACTAGTGTCTTTTACATCTCTAGCTCTTCTGTTCATAAATGATCAAGTCATATAACTGGCTGATCATATGATAAGAAACAGAACTTTTTTGTAGCCCTGGAACAAGTAGATAAAATGGGTAACTAATTTAACACTCCATCTGCCTGTTATGGCTTCATTAGAAATCGTGTACAATAATAAGTAAATTGGCCGGCCGCATTAGCGCAGATGGTAACGTGCTCGCCTCTCTTCATGCGGTCCTGGGTTTGAATCCCACTCAGGCACGGCATATTTTCATACGTAACAAAAAATCATTTCCTCCATTGTACACAGTTACACCCCAACGTCGTCACTAATGACCGTTGTAGTTGATGCGACGTTAGATAAATAAATTAAAAACAAAAAAAATATGTAAATTGTACATGCAAATATACAAATATATAAACATTTCCGTGTATGATATTTTATATAACGGGCGGTGAGGAATTTTACATTCAGGAGAAGAGGTGCCAAGTGGTACGGGTGTTGTTCGTTACTGAGACCAAAATTATTATTTACTCATGATTTTTTATTTTATTTATTTTTTTAATTTTAGTTATAAAATTATTATTAGTTATTAATGACGCAAAATTAAAATCAACCTCTCTGTCGTAGCCTAAGTAAAAATACAGAAAATCACTAATTGACGCTAAACTACTCTCTGTCAAAGAAAAAGCTTGAAATAAATGTTGCAACTTTTTCATTTTCTATAACTTTAATCGTATATACTTTTGTCGTAAAATGCCGCAATATTAAAAAATCCTTTTTTTACCGATTTTCTGTAAACTTAGCGTAGTACAAAAAACCTGAAATAAAATGTTTGTTTCATAAACCTTCTACAACTTTTATTATACTGTATATACACATGCCCTAAAATTCATATTAACGCCGAAATCCTAAAAATACACTTTTTCCTACGAGAGCACAGGCCCTCGAAGAGTTTCAGCAGGCACGGCACTTACACTATCTTGTAGAGCATAAAAATTAGTAAATGAGGCGATTTTAAAAAACATCGTAGAAGCCGTTTTTGAAAATATCGCAAAAAAATAAAAAATCGCACGTAGAAACTTTTATTTCCGTTGACTGATTTTGACGAAATTGTATTTGTCCTCTAGTTGCATTAAACTTCATTTCATTTAGTTGCATTTAACATTTTAGTTCGAAGTTTCAACTTCATATGCTACTCCGTTCTTGAGATATTTTGTTCACACTCCCCCCCCCCTACACACACACAGATCAATCACTAAAAATACGTTTTTTGGGTTCAGGGTCCTAAAAAAGTGTATCCAGTGAAAACTCGATTTGGAAAAATTGACATGAAAACAATATTTTCCTTCCTTCTACCTATTTATATAGGGCAAGAGAAAGTAAAAAAGGGCACCAGCAATCAACCCAGTGGGAACTGAGACTGAACTCAATCAAAAACCACCTAATCCTTTTAAATAGATGTTTTTGAGGTTGAATTTTTAAATGAAGAAATGAAGAACTGCAGTTTGAGAATTAAAGATATTTACGATATTCGTTAGTATTAAAGATTTAAAAGAAGACTTGTTATTCCTAAAGCGAAACTGCAGTATATAAAGATGGAGGAAACGAAAGGATGAATAATATATGGTAATATATTACTTATGGTACACCATATAATACGGTAATAAGATTGTCAATGGACATGTTTAATTTTCATTTCAAAGAAATAAGAAAAATGACCCATCAAATAGTATTGAATTTGACCGGCCATACATTATTTTAGTCGTATACGTACGCATGCTCTATACTACAGCAAATTTTATTTCTTCACCTTAGGTAGCTTTCACACTAGCGCAATGGAATTTGAACCACCGACTTAACCAACTAGTTGCATTTGTCTGGCTCATAAGGTTTTCGTAGAAATATTCAAATCTTCGCGATGAGTCAGATCCAACCAACTAGTCTGATGCAACGAGTTGGACACGACTAGGCATGCCGGTCGCACGCTAACCAGTTTCGTCAGTTTTATTTTACCTTAGCGTTTTTAGAAGAGTTTTTTACACAAATACACATCTTAAATTTGGTATCCATTCTTGTTATTGACGGAGTCTCCAAATCAAGCAGTGCAAAGACGATTGCTGGGTATCCTGTACATAGCTTTAAAGTTAACTGGATCTTGTAGTGTCTTTGTAGCCACAATAGTCTCCGTTAAAATTGTTTTATAAAATTTGAGTGCACCCAAGGACGTCTTTTCTTATTTCTTCTTATGCACCACCAAAACATTAGAATATCATCTTCTTCTTCTAAAGATTCCATTGCAACTAGGTAGATTTGGTTGGATAGACATAGAAACGTTTGCATGTAACGGTTGCATACATCTCATCGCATGCGTTGGGTTGCTCCAGTGTGAAAGCTGCCTTATAGTGCCAATTCCATTACTTAAGATTAGCCACAGCACATACACTTACAAATCGCTCTCTATCTTGAGTCACCATCAAAAGAATTTGCGTACTCAAGTTTGTCCAGTCTCTAATGTTCTTCAACCGTGAGTAGGATCTGACAATTTTTGCGCAGGTGCGAATGCTTCTGCGAAAACCTTATAAGTCAAACGAATGCAACTAGTTGGTTAAGTCTGTTGTTCAAATTGCGTTGCACTAGTGTAAAAGCTGCCTAAGACGAAGTACATACAATTTTCTAAAAGTATAGAGCATGGTACATCTAATGTTCTTTCTTCCCCCAAAAAGTTGAGGGCGCTGTCCTTAAATTTACCGTCGGGAATTAGCCTGAGAAAATCATAGGTTACTAAAAAAATCAGAAAGTTAATTGATTAAATTTGCTTGCCCATCAAATCAAGGTTTCACACCCATGCGTCTTAAAAAATCGATGTTGGTAACATGATCGAAGGCTGAAGACAAACAATTGTCTTCATATGCATACTGAAGCTTTACTTAAGTTCTGGCAAACTTTCACGAAATCTTAAATTTTTTTATTGTGATTACTCTAAGACTACCTAATAATTTAGCTCTAAATTAATTGAACTAACTTCTTTAATCTAACAATTTATCAACAAGTTGTTCTTTGTTTATGTGTGATATGGCCTACTCTAATACATTGTTTTTACAATTTATTTATTTATTTTTAGTTTATTTAAAGTCGCATCAACAGCTCGGTTATTAGCGGTTACAATGGGTTATGTAACTTTAACTGTGGTTCTGACATGTGAAAATTTCCAGACCCTTCCCGGGAATCGAGCACGGGACCTCCGTGTTGTAGGCAAGCGCGCTAACCACTGCGCTACAGAGGCGGCCATTTATAATATTTACTAAGCGTTGAAGCAACGCTTAAAAACATAACAAGTAGGCCTAACTATTAACTAATGACTTAATAACTTTGTATTGTTCATTGCAAACAGTACAAATGGTTTCACACGAGACAGTCTTCTATTCACATCTACGTTGTCGTGTAGCTGAATAGCTTCGACATTCACACGATAATGGATGCTTTTGTACATCCCCAAAGCTGAATTCCATAGGTGCATACAGGTTTTAATATTTGCTTGGATAATAGGAGTTTGTTATAAATAGAAAATGCCGATTTTCTACCCAGTAAAGTTTCTTGAATTTGAGATCAAGTTCTTGTCTTTTCTTTTTTAAATGTTCTTTCCAGCAAAGTTTGTCAACACAAGGTTCACACCCGTACGTTTCAATAAAATTTATTTAATTTATTCAATTTATTTAATTTATTTAAATATCTCGATGGAACGTCGCATCGAGGATCATGCCTAGAAATCATAACAACGTAACATTCTCATTCTAAGATTCAAATCACCGTCTCTGCAGCATAGCAACCTTTTCATTTTAATAAACACTTGCCCGCTTGTTTCAACGTTGCCATTATCAAAACTTTATTTACACAATCGAAAAAAGGTATTTAATAAAATAAATCAACAATTTTTTTTCTTTCACACTCGTCACATCCAGTGAACATCATAATTTTATTTCACCATCAATTTAATTAATTACATAATAAGTTAATTAAAAAATAATAACAGAAATTAATTAATTATTCCAATATAAATCGATAACTAGTAATATAATAATTTATAAAAATAATTACAAATTTAAATTATAATAAACTCATAAATATAATATGTATAATGATGATATGCAAATTTATGATGAAATTTTTTTTATACATTTATATGAATTACAATATAAATTTTTTTATTATTTTTTAAAATGGGAATATTTTTGTCATTAAGGTTTCCAAAATATAATATTTATAATAAAAAAAATATTGTATTTAAGAGGTAAAAGTTATTGTAAAGATATTATTGTACTAACATAGAATTGGTGTCTAGATAGTAATAATTATATGATTAGCTCCTTGACGATGGCCTTACGTGGACACCCACACTAGTTCACTACACAGCCAGCTCAGCACAAGGCTGTGTATAATACGAAGAATGTACATAAGTGATACGATGACCGCTAAGATTACCTACTATGCAATATTTGAGTCACACCTCCATTATGGAATTGTATTATCAGGAAGTACTTCAGCTGGGAAATAACAAAACATTTTGATTTTTCAAGATATACCTCTTAGAACCTTGGGATACTTCCAGCTCAGAGAATCGATTAAAAAATTAAATTTTTTATGTTACCTTTTAAAGTTTCTTTATCTGCAGTTCTTTTGGTTACAGGAGCCATTTCAAAAATAAATAGCAACTTTTTAAATATATATAATTTCATATTATTTTTTATCTCAATGTGTGTACATCACAATCTATTTAATTTTACAACAATAAACAACCCTTATGACCCAATGAGATGAGGATGATGTGTAAATGAGGTGTAGTCTTGTACAGACTCACAGAGTAAGGTTAATTTGAACCCCTACCATCAGTGTACTCGTACACCAGTAACCACTGTCTAGTATTTAAATCCGTACAAAATTAACTGCCTTTACCAGGATTTGAATAACGGAACCTTCGTCTCCAGAAATCAGCTGTCAAACACCTGACTTTGGCGTCGACTCTACCGCTAGACCAACCCACTGGGTTTAAAAAATTAAGTGAGATCTTAAGAAAGTTATATAGTCGTAAATCGAATGTATTAAATAGAACACAAGAAACAAACACATACTCCTTCCAGACGAAGCGAGAAACATGCTGTATGATTGACACTTCTCTCAATTAGCCCCCAAAATTTAAACCCGGCACTTAAAAATAAAAACAAATAGAATGAAAAAATTTAATAATGAAATGTTCTGCCCATAACAGGCAGGTGGAGTGTTAAATAATTTGCACTCGATCTGCTAGTTCCCGGGCTACAAAAAAATAATAATTCTGTTTCTCATCAGATGGTCAGCCAATTAGTCTATATAACTGAAGCATTTAAGAACAGAAGAGGTAGATGTGTACAAGACTCTAGTCAGAGTTGTCTCCTCCTACTGCCTTTCTGCACATAATTTAAGAGCAACTGAAAAAAGATAACTTTATATGGGAACTAAAATGTGGAATACCCTACCAGAGGACCTCAGAAGAACTAAAACAACGACAGTACGCTCAACGACTGAAAATATGCCTTCAAGTTAGCACATACTAAACGCGGACACAATTTTCTCTGGAGGGGACCTCAACCATAGAAGAGGAGGGAGTAATCTGGATTCAACAAGATACACGTACACTAAAATGGTAATATTTGATAACTTAACGTGACATATTTCATCTAGAAGATTGTAAATAAGGATGATTCTGAATTTGAAGTTCCTCAAGGCACAGTATTAGGGGGTTCTGCTTCTTTTATTATTATTTTATATTAGTAACACTACTTAACTTTTTCCCCAACCACAGGTAATCTTCACTTAGATCATTCGCTCTGAGCTCGTAACCTTGAAAGTTGAAGTTTGTTGTTATTTCCTACTGAATTAGTGTGCTTGGGGTGAAAGTTCACCCCTGTAACCGTTTACGTTAGTAAAATTTTTGTAGTTTATTTAGTCACAAATGAGTTAAGTGATGATAAAGGTAATGTTACTTATGATCGCTCGTCTTCTGAAAAAGTTCATGTTGAGATTATGAGTAATTCGGATGAAGAAATAGAAGCCAATTTGTCAGATGATGTGGACCCAACATCATCTACTTCAGCAATGGTCATTGATGGTGACTGATACCACCTAAGCAAACCAAAACTCAGGCCCATATTACAGTAAAAATTCCAAATAAACACCTCTCTGAATATGGCATGTAAACTTGATAGAAATATTCTGGGACAAAACGTGGTTTAGATGACAATCATATCGACAGCTTTCCCAGTAAACTTTCAAAATAGTTTAGGTATTGTATTTTCCGAGGTCCAGAGATATACAAATTAAAACAGCCTGCACAAAACCAACATTTCCTGAATATCGGAGAGATATCTACAAATTGTTTAGAACATTTTTTTTATTGTATATAAAAACTTTTTACGTTTTTACTTTCTCTTGCCTACATGAATATATAAGAAGGAAAGCATTATTTCCATGTCGATATTGAGTTTTCACCGGATATAAGTTACACGTTTTCAGACCCCCCTGAGGCCAAAAAACATATTTTTATCGATTGGTGTGTGTGTGTGAACAAAAAGTTTCAAGAACGGAACATAGTATGAAGTTAAGATTTACAACTTAAGTTAGGTACTACTACAGGACCCGCATAAACATTTTCATCAAAATCGATCAACCGGAAGTAGTAGTTTATTCGTATAATTTTTCACGTTTTTGCGATTTTCTCAAAAACGGCTCCTACGCTTTCTTTATAAAATCGCCTCATTTACTACATTTTTTATACTCTACAGGATAGGGTAGGCGCCAAGTCTGCTGAAATTTTTGGGGAGGCTGTGCTCCCTTAGAAAAGAATTGTTTTTTCAAGATTGCGGCCTTAACAGGCCTATGCATTTTAGGGCAAAAGTGTATAATCAAAATTGCAGAAAATTTAAAACCCTATAACTTTTATTCTAAATATTTCTTTGTATAACACTTAGTTTAGCGGTAATTAGTAGTTTTTTTCAAGAAAATCTGTAAAATAATGAATTTTTTTTAGATTTCGGCCTTAGTATGCATTTTACGACAAAAGTGTATGTAATCAAATTTATAGAAAATTACAAGATGTTCAACGTTTATCTCAGATATTTTTCTCTACAGAGCATATTTTAGCGTAAAAGAGTAATTTTTCGTATCAGCCAAACTAAGGTTGGTTTTCATTTTGAATCATTCAGTCATGATTAAAATTATACCGTATTTACTGTAAGAGCTATCCTGTTAAGGTTAGACTACAGAATGTTTCAGAGTTTATATCGGCATTACAATAAGTTACGAGTTCATTATCCCACGTTTCATCTATAAAATAAAATATTGTTCGTCCTATTTTTCTAAATTACCTTTATTTTTCTTAAATATTACTTTCTCCAAAATCCACATGGGTCATCTCTTATCGTAATTATATTTTTGGGCCCTCGTATTAAAAAAAAAAAATTGATTTAAAAATGTTATAAAATGATGTTTTAAAGGTAGGCAAATCCTCATCGGTATCCTCATTTATAACTGATCACATTTTATTCAAGGTCGGAACTTTATCATGGCGAAAAAATGGTGCACTTTAAATCTAATTCTCGTTTTCACAAATTCATCACAATGCTCCATAACGGGTTTGCTTATTTTTTGTTTCTTGTTTGGTGCTACCGGTTTACCGATGCTGTGAACACTGAATGTAGGTAGGCTACACCACTTAACTCAGATGTTATGTGTTCGATATCTTATAAGGTAAAGAGGAATTTTTATACCCACGGAATTAAATAGGCCTACATTTAAAACAATTGTCTTTTTCTCCACTTTTGTGTTTCACAACAGAAAAGTTGACACCATTCATTTCATGGTTTAATATGGGACAAAATACATAAATTAAATTTTCAAAACACCATACCCGAAACAAAACAAAATTAAATTACACTGAACACAACATAAATACTACAAATTAAACAATAAAACATATTGTGTGCTTACACTTCATAGACCGAACGTAAACTGAATGAATTAAAAATAGCATTATATGTTTCAAAGTGGCTGTACGTAGGCCTACAAGGCTATAACAGCTTACAATGATTGATAACTCATTCTCTAATTCAAGATGATTTAGAAAGGCTATTGAATGGCAATTAAAACATCAAAAGTGTGTTGTGAGTCACTCGGTTGTCGTCATGCACCACACATAGACACACCCTGCAGTATTGCTCATCACTACAAATGCATTCGTAGGATAGCTCTCAGAATGAACAGAGTATAGGTTATGTTTTTTGAGGTTAGTTTTTTTGTTTGTTTTCAATATTTTATGGCAAATGTTAGGTTATATTGGTCATTATTTGCAATGGCAAGAGAAAGTTGTTGAGTGTTTCACACAAGATTTTTCAACAAGTTCTTCAGATTAAGCACAGAGATTCATGAAATTACTGTGGTTTATGAAGTCGTTTTGAGCTGATAATAGTGTCTGTATCAGGGCTAAAACTAGTTAATTTTAGCCGAAGATCATTCTCCATTTGAAGTCTGTTCCTATATGTTTTCTTGAAACACACAAGACTGGAAAAGGCACATTAATATAGGTAGGTAGTCGTGAACGCCATGGGTTTGATTCAAAGGTATTTTCGCTGTCTGGATATTGCCTTCTTGATTTAAACCCAAATTGAATTAGGCTTGCCTATTTAAAACATATTTCAATGCTGAATCACACGAGAGTTCAATCAACGAATCTTCACCTGTTTTCAAAATTACTTCTTGGTCTTCCGATAAATTTAATTAAATTCTACAATTTTGACTAGCTCCCGCGACCCACCAGTGTGGATCGTCACTGATAGTTTGGGAACCACTGCTTTATATGGTTAGGAAAAGGCCATCAAAATTATTATATTACACACAATTTGTGCTCAGTAAGAAGTTGTTGGTTCATCACTTCTTGGTTAGTGTGAAGTAAAGCAAGCTAATTATTTTACCAAATAAAATATCATCATTGCAATAAATCCGATGATTATAAAAGAATTCTCAATGTTACTACACTAGCGCTTCAAGTGCCAATTCATTAAACTACTACTATCTATACATTATATTCATGTCATTAATTTAACAATACTATCAATTAATTATAACCTATTATTAATTAATCTTTATTTAGTAAATAAATTTATAAAAACAAAATTTAAATTCCCTAAAATAAAATTTTAATTTTCTAAGTATACAATATTAAAAAACTTATATTATTATTTGATACAATAATATACTACAAGTCAGTCCTTTGTACTTTAATAAGAAATAAATAAAAAATTAAAGTACAATAAAAAATTAAAAAAAAAAAATTTTAAATACGGAAAATTTATTTTGTACGTTAAATATTATGTTGAATGTTGGTACAACCGTTTTTTTAATATTATTTTTTTGGTCTATTTAAACGATGGAATTTAAAAAATATTTTTAATAAACAGGATGGTCTTAAAGTCATTAGAATCCAAGAGGAGGCTGTTTGCATAAATATATAAATGTACATACAAACATATAGAATACTTCGTGTATTAGTTATCAGCAATTTTTTTTAATAGACTATACTTTTTTGTAAAATTTAAAAAGGGTAACTGTATCAAGTAAAACTTCAGTACACAGAGGTGTACTATTAAAAAAACAAAAAAAGGTACAGGATCTTTAAACTGTATCAGAAATGGTGGAAATGTGAAATTTTAAATTATAATAACCATTGCAAAATATTCCTATAAGCATGCGCCAACTGAAGACAGGGGAAAAGTTCCCCCTTGAGCTGCCTTTTTGTGCTAGTGGAAGCAGGGTCAGCGATGGTTAACAGCTGGATCAACAGTAGGGAAATAGTATCTATGTCCAGTAGTGGGAGAGGCAAAAACAGTACAAACAGAGAAAATCTAGTCAAGTTTTTTAAACTGTAAAATAGGAGTACCTATATTTGCAGCCAATGATGTTATGTAGTGGTAACAAATGATTAGTAAGTAATGAATCAAACATAATGTTAGATGTAGTCATATTAGTTTTATTTTGACACGTCCTAAACTCTCTTTCTAAAAGCCTTTTTACTGGTAGCAATTTTCAAAATTGTTGTCTATCATTTTCCGATGTCCATCCGTCACATCTAGATGTCAGAAACTACAAGAGATAGCAACAAACCGTTTTTCGGATTCGTAATCTACACAAAAGTTAGTGGGCCTAGATTTGGTTTGAAGTGCTGATTTCGACCGGAAATGGCCCAAAACCGGAAGTCAAGAAATCAAAGTTGGAATTTGGAAACGAAAATAACGCAATTTGATTTCTCTTAAAGAGTAGACACAGAAATTACTAATAGCTTTTCCTAAAGATCACAGGTAAGTTTTTAGAAAAAAATTCAACAGCCATGAGACACAAAAATAAAAATTATGTTAAAATGTTTTTTATTTTTAATATTGTCTCATGAAAGGTATTATCAAAAATTCAGTTTCCCTTTTTCAAAAAAGTTACTGGGAATCTACGAAAAAAATAATTAATTAATAAAGAATTAATTAATATCATCCATATTTTTATGGACACCCAGTAGCTATTAGATTTATTTTTAACCAAAACAAGTGATCACAAAAGAAAATTATACAAGAAGATAAACAAATAAAAACTAAATTAAATGAAAACATTGAGCACACTTATTAAAAAGGATTGTTTTTGGAAAAATTTTATTTAAATTATTTTTAAATTAATAACGAGTTGTTCCCAATCAAAATATTTTATTGAACACTATTTATATGGATTTGTACTTTTCATAGAAAAAGTCAATCGTACAAAAAATTACATGCTAGAAAAAAAAAACAAAAAACTAACAAAAAATTCAATAAATAAAATTTTATTAAGTATTTTTTTAATTTAAAATTTTACTTAAGTACTAAAATTATGAACATTTACCAATAAATACAATTATGAATCATTAAGATTAAATTTTAATAATAATATACAATAATAAAAGAAAAAATTAACAAACAAATTTTTTTGAAACATTTAAAAAAACATCTACCAATGTACTAATGTTATAATTTTACAAATATTAAGTCATTAACGAGCATTTGAATTTTTTTAAAATTTTTATTATCTTACATATATTTATATAAATATAACACAATTTATTTCATAATTATAATTGTAATAATAATTTATAAAAAATGCAATTACAATTGGCATATAAATAAAGATATAGGTAAAATTACATTTGTAATGATATAAAAATTTTATATTTTACAATATCGTGTAAAATTACAATTGGCATAATGTCAATGATAAAATGTAATTACATAATTGTAATGACCGTTCTAAAACAATGAAGTTTATTACAATTGCCATATAGATAATGATATAAAATTACAATTGTAATAATAAATTAAAATTACAATTATATTCACGAATAATTACATTCATGGAATAATAATAATAATAATAATAATAATAATAATAATAATAGTAATAATAATTATACTAACCTAAACTTGATAACTAAATAATTATTATATTATTTACAAACTTGGCACATACAAATTCTTTTAAGATATGTTTCTTTCCAATTTATTATTTATTTTTTTATTATTTTTTTAATAAAAGTCCAACAAAACAATTGAATGTTACAATTTTTTTTGTAATTTTTTCATGATTTTTTAAATTACATAAATATATTAATATACACTGTTATCCAATCTTTACTTTCTTTTGTATTTATAATTTTTTTGTATCAATTTTTCAAATATATTTTCCATCTAACATCTACAATTTTTTTATTAGTTAATTTATTCATTAAATTTATTTATTTTTCTCTTATTAAATATATAATATTGTATAAATTTATATTAATGACTTTTCGAAAGAATAAATAAATAAATTTATAATGTATATTTTCATTACATAACTTACACTTAATTTAATGTATAAACATTAATTCCTTACAAACATGCATACATAACATACATACATTAAAATTAATTTTAACATAATTTTAATTTTTAAAATTGACGATAATTTTTTTTAATTTTTTTAATTTTATTATTAATTATAGAGAAATTATATAGTTTTAAATTAATTAATAAATAATCAATTTATCACATAATTAAAAATGTATAATGTTTAATTATAATGGAATTATTTTAATAATCACAGCGGAATTATAACTTAATTATAAGCAACTATAATTAAATAACCTAACAAAATTAACTGTATTAAAAATTTACATGTACATTCATTGATTTTTTAGAAATGTATTATTTAAACATGGTTATTAAAAGCTTTTGATAAGTAGGTTGCACCAATGTACCTACATTCCTGGCTTTGCTCTGATAGGGGTTACCGCCTACAGACCAGTTAGCAATACATAGTTGTTTGGATTTTAAAATAAATAGTAAAATATCTAAAGTAGGACTGTTCAAGCTAGAAGGGCATTTGAAATGATAAACAGCTTACCGACTACAAACATTGATTTACAAATTAAGGAAAAAATTCTGAAAATACTATGTTTGGAGTGTATCATTATACGGGAGTGAAACGTGGGTGATAGGGGCTGTAGAAAGAAAGAGGATGAACCTTTTAAAATGTGGTGTTTTAGGAAAATATTAACGATTAGGTGGGTGGACAAACCAAGTAATTTAGTTCGTAGATGACTGGATGAAAAAAAAAAATATGTGGAAAAATCTTAACAGAAGAAGGGACAGGCTAGTGGGGCACATCTTAAAATATCCAGATATTGCTCCATCAATAATGGAGGGTCACATTAAGTGAGTGAATTGTACGGGGAGACAAAGGTTTGAATATTTAAAGCAAATTACAAAGGATGTAGGGTGGGTGTTGCAGGTATGTACCTACAGATATGAAACGACTTGTGCAAGATTGAACAGCTTGGAAAACTGCATCAAACCAGTCGAGAGGCTGATAACAAAAAAATTATAAAATATGGTTGTATGGAGAATCCTGGTGCTATCATGCAAGGATCACAACCAATATAGAAGTCCTTCAAAGAATGAACCAAAGTAAAGAAATCACAAATACCATCAAGATTCACTAGCTCCAATACCTTGGACGCATAATAAGAAACAACAGCAGATACGCCCTACTTCAATCTATCATTCAGAGGAAGATACACGCCAAACGTAGTCCGGGCCGAAGAATGTTTTGGTTGCAGAAACTGTGGGCATGGTGACCATTAACGTGGGTTTCGGTACTTAACAGTGGGTTTCAAAGTTTAAAAATTTCCTGACCCTAGGGTCAGGCTATGTCAGCCTAGGGTCAGCTATGAATCGAACTCAGGATCTTTCGCTTTGTAGATCAACACACAAGTCACTACGCCAAGGAGGCAGTCAAAACTACATTTTAACTATAATAGTTGATAAAAATAATAATAATACCACTGTTTGTATTTTAGTTGTCGCATTCTCTTGTTTCTTTTTTTATCTTTACCATTCGCACGTTTAATCGTCAAAATCTCGTCCTTGTTCAAAAAGTCAATAAAGTGTTAGATAGAATTACAAATTTCGCGGTGATATCGGAATTCTATTTTTAAGTCCTGTTTTAAGTTTCTTAATCATTGCTATCATACGCTAAAATATGGTAAAAAGTGCAAATTATGGGTGATAATTTTTAGAATTGTCATCTATCATTTTCCTACGTCCGTCCATCACATCCAAAAGTCAGAAACTACAAGAAATAGCAACAAACGGTCTTCAGATTCGTAATTTGCACAAAACGTTAGTGGGCCTGGATTGAGTTTAAAGTTCCGGTTTCGATCAGAAGTGGCCTAAAACCGAACGTCAAGAAGCTAAAGTTGGAATTAAGAAAAGAAAATAGTGTCATTCACTGTTTTTCTTAAAGAGGACCTTTCTTACTTAGCTTTTTTAGCTTTCTTACGAAATATAAGTGGGCTTGATCCCATAATGAGGAAGGATAACCCTGAGTTAAGTGAATACGCAATTACTTTTCTTCAGAACTGACTCCTTTTCTTTAGAAAAAAATCGCCACCAGCCATGAGACGCGTCATCTCATGAAAGGAATTTCTTAAATTAAAATTTGAATCATACAAGTTTGACTGAGCGCATAAAACACTAATAAAAAAATTCAATGAATGTACATTAATAAAAACATAAAATAAAACATAAAAATAACACTTTAAAGATAAACATGAAATATAAAATAAATAAATATTCACCATGACTACAGTATTAAAAATTTTTACAAACAATTCTTATTGTAATACAAGTACAAAATAAAATGAATGAACAAAAACAATAACAGGATTGCCCAAAAATAAAACCAAAATACATGACATATACAACAACTATTGTATTGAAGATGAAGAAAAAATTTAAAAATTTATTTTACACAATTTTAAATTTAAAAATGTAATAAAATTACATATAAATGAATACAATTTAACATTCATATAACATCTATTAAGAGGTATAAAGAAGAATTACATAAATTACATTCAAGATAAAAATTACATATATAATAATACATTATTCAATTACATTTATTAAAAATTACAATATTATTTACGAGATAGAAATAAAAATCATTTCGAAAAATTATGGCGGATTATTTTTTTCATTTCATTTTTATTAATCATAATAATAATAGATTACAGATTGATAATTTCATATCTTCATTAAATTATACAAAATATTTTTATAGCATATTTAAAAAACTTATTATTTTCTTATAGATGTATATAAAAAGAAAAAATATACCATAAATTTAATAATAATGATAATAATTTGTACTTTTATTTTTGTGTAGTATTGTCCATCTTAACTTGTTTTGTTAACTAAATTAGTTCAATTATTTTTCTGCGACACAAATATATATCCAATCAGGATGCCAACTTGCGTAATAAAAATCATATACAACACAGATTTTTGTTGTTTATATACCATGTTACCTATTACAGGAAGTTTAAGTGTGAAGGTATTCTGAAATTAAAAATGAATCCATAAAGAATTTACTCAATGCCTCAACTCAATGCTGATGCCAGCTCAATGACTGGTAATGTCAACATGACAAATACCCAAGTCATTTGAAGAGAGTTGATGCTTGCTGGACAAATTTACCGCCACGATAAAGTTGAAGCAACTCATGATTACGCCGCGCCACAAAATACAAAAAATGTAACTTTTGTACATACGTCTAACAGTAGTTAGAAATGGTTGTTACATATTATTGCTGAAACTTTTTTACAAAATCAATAGTATTAGTATTAAGATTTAGCATGATTTATACATCTAAATTTTTACAGTAGGCAGGGTAGACCTAAGTAAAACGTTGGCTGGACAATCTCATAGAAATGTTAAACGGAACTTGATCAAATTTAGTTGATAAGTGTAGAAGCATGGATCACTGAAATCAAGTTTCTTAAAATGAATTTTAAGAATCCTTTGAGTTGATTAAATCACGAAGGATTTCAGGACCTGATAGAAAAAAATATCCTAGGTTCGTTAATCTAAAAAAGTGGTCTGATGTTAACTCAGTGGAACTCTTTTAAGTAACTGAAAAAGAATATTTCTCTGAAGTATTAATAATAATACTAATATTATCGATTTTGAAAAAACGTTTCAGCAATAAAATCTAACAACCATTTCAAACTACTGTTAGGCCTATGTACAAAAAAAATAAGATATTAATTTTATTTTGGAAATTTGAAATTCGATGCCGTTATAAATTGTACTTCAATAAGTTGTGAGATGACTTAACGTATTTTATGAAAATAAAATCAAATATTTAATAGCTCAATTTTAAACAATTTGTCTACAAATATCATTTCCTACGACGGAGTTAAAAACAAATACAAACGTTACGAACTGCGCCAGTCACACACAAATTCATAAAACAAATTAAAAGAGTAAAGGTGTTTAAATATTTTGTATAATGCATCAGTATAAATAACAAGAATGACAGCTTAGAAAGAAGGGCAACTATTGATTTGGCGTGTTCTCTCTAAAGGGCGACTTAGAAA
Source organism: Catonia carolina (assembly GCA_035578175.1). Lineage (NCBI taxonomy): Eukaryota > Metazoa > Arthropoda > Insecta > Hemiptera > Achilidae > Catonia > Catonia carolina. Next base: position 6,730,843 of record JAQMRL010000012.1, read on the forward strand.
AAAATGAAAAGTAAAAATCATGGTAAAATTCAATAGACATCCATTACTAATTTTATACATAGTCTAACATTCATTAACATGTTTACCGATTAATTCAAGTTACGAGGACAACACATTAATTTTTTAATAAAAATAATAAACAATAATAATACAATATTATTAAATCTATATTATTAAGTATTAATTAATTTTAAAAGGACATAAAAAAATAATGTTCTATCTTCACAATAATTAGCCTATAAAATTACACTTAATATTTTTTCTTTTTTTACTTCAAGATGAACTTGGTATAATATGTATATAAGATGATATATTAAAAATAATGAATTTAAAATTTAATTGTAATAAAAACTTATTTGTTTGAGGTATTTTTTTAAAAATTTATTTATTTAAGTTGCATCAACTGCTTGGTCATTAGCGACTAAAGTGTATTATGCAAAATTAACTGTGGGATTTGTCGCGTGAAAATTTTCAGACCCTGGCCGGGAATCGAACCCGAGACCTCCCCATGGCAGGCCAATGCACTGATCACTACGCTATGGAGGCGGCCTTGTTTGTGGTACTTGGGACTGAGGTTTTTTTAAGATTGAGAGCGATCTCAAATATTATGTTATTGCATGGAATAAATCTTCATTAATTCATTTTTGTGCTTGTTTAATTTTCCTTTCACTTATTATTCAACTTTGCTCAGTTGATTGCTGGATTGACCATCATCAGAGTGTATAAACTGTATGATTAAAGAGAAAACATCCTTATAAATAAATTTTGTAATGTATCCAGTAACTTGAAATCTATTCTATTGCACAGGGTACTATAAAATGTCCTCCCTATTTACATTGCTGTGCAGTGAGTATTGAGAGAAACTCAGAGTGGCGGGTTTAGTGGCAATTGACGAAGTAAAGTGAGAAATTTAAGATGATTGTTGTCCAAGAAGTTTCTTAAGGTGATTTGGAAAGACAAATGGGAACATGTAAAAACATCCTCCACAGTTTACCACCAGACGCCATCGTTATTTTTTAAGTGACAAGACATATTTTCACCTCTCTGGCTGTGTAAATAAACAAAACTTTAGGGTGTTTGAGTGAAAACAACACTTAAGAGATCCACGAAAATTGTCTTCACAGTGAACGTGTTACTATACAATGTGCAATGTCACGACTTGGAATCATCGGACTTTATTATTTTGAAAAATATGGTGTTCCGGTTACTGTTCACAAGAACAGATATGCCAACATGACTGAAGAGTTTTTGAACCAGCACTACGGAGAGCGTGCTCTTGAGAATGTCTGGTTTCAGCAGAACAGTGCCACAACCCACATATCCCGGATATTAACAAAAATTTTGATGTAAATGTTTCCTGATCGGTTGATTTCTCGGGGAGGTTACATTGCATGGATGCAGTGCCCACCCGATTTAACCCCACGTAATTGTTTTTGTAAGGTTACCTGAAAGCAGAGGTGTTCAAACGTCGCCCTAGGAACCTGTAAGACCTGAAGCAAGCAATAAATAAGGAATCCATCGCATACCTCAAGCCATACTGGAGGGAAATGCTGAGAGCTTCAGAGTGCGCTTGCAGCAATGCATTGAAGAATGAATGAAGTTCATATAATCGAAAACTTGTACCCGATACTAGAGTAACCAATATCTATTCCTAGCATATGATTTTACGAAAATCTGGCGTGAAACACTCACACGACTTTCTGCTGTTAATGCAAATAATGGCCAATATAATCTATCATTAGTAATTAAACATTAGAAATAAACAAAAAAACTAACCTCAAAAACATAACCTTATTTTAATCATGACTGAATGATGCGAAATGAAAACCAACTTTAAGATTCGCTTAATAATACGGAAAATCACTCTTCGCTAAACTCGGCTCTGTAGAGAAAAAAATGCTCAAAATAAAAGTTGTAGATCTTTTCATTTCCAATAAATTTCATTATATACAATTTTGTTGTAAAATGTATATACATGTACAAACTAAGGCCGAAATCTTAAAAATTTCATTTTTTACAGACTTTCATGAAAAAAAATCAGAAATCACTCATTACGGCTAAATTAAGCATTATACAAAGAAAAGACTGGAATAAAAGTTGTAGGATTTAAATGATCTACAAATTGATTATATACACTTTTGTGCTAAAATGCGTATTAAGGCCGCAATCTTAAAAAAAAACAATTTTTTTACAAGAGCGTAGCCTCCCCAAGAATTTCATCACACATGGCGCTTACCCTATATTGCAGAGCATCAAAAACGTAAGAAACAAGACCATTTAAAAAAAAAATCGTAGGAGTCGTTTTTGAGAAAATCTCAGAAAAGTGAAAAATTACACGAATGAAAATGTTCGTGTCGGATCCTCTAGTAGTAGTACCTAACTTTAGCTTAGAGTTTCAACTTTGCACGACTGCCTTTTTTGAGATATTTTGTTCACACACGTGTGTGCACACACACACAGACCATCTGCTAAAAACATGTTTTTTGGGTTCAGGGGGTCTGAAAACGTGTATATCCGGTGAAAAGTTGATTTCGAAAATGCGACATGAAAACAATACTTTCCTTCCTATACATTCATATAGGCAAGAGAAAGTAAAAATATTACTCATCAATCATAAAATTTATTTTTATTGTTATTTAAATGACTCAATTACCAAGAAACCTCAAACAAATTAGTTTATAATACACAAAAGACTCTTACTACAATTTTAGGCTATTTTAAAAAATTTATAAATATAAAATATGAACAAATTTATTTATTTATTTATTTTATATAATTGAAACACAATTTTTTGTACTTTTTGTTATTATTTTCATTATTGAAGATTGATTTGACACTTGAATGCCAATACTGGTATTATTATTTTTATATTTGTATACTAAGAGATTTGTAAACAAATCGATTTATTTCGTTTAAAAAATTTATTTAATTTTAATAACAAATAGGCCTAATATAGCTAAATTAATTAAAAATTAAATTTATGATAATATTTTATTCCAAGGTCCCTGAGACTTTGTCATATTATTAAAAAAACAATAATTTTATTTTGTAGAAATACAGTGGTGTAATTTCATAAAAAAAATTAAGATGTAGGGTATAATATCAGATAAATTTATAAATAATATGAAATTTAAAACAAATTATTTACCTGGTTAAACATTGAATTGCAGAATAAAAAGAGGAAAATGAAATCTAAAAGTAGAAAGATTGTTTAAAGAAGATGAGCATTGTCAACCCAATTTTTGTAGGTGAAAACTTCCTGGAATATTTAGATATTTTGGCATAATTTTGATGGCTATTAAGAGAAATTGTGATCAAAATCTTTTTTGATTTAATTTGTGAATATGTGGATACATCCTTCAATAGTCCGTGAAGGTTTAAAGGATTATATTTTGATAAAAAATCCTAGATACTTATTGCTTTGGAGTAATTCACAAAATTTTATCATCAATATTTCACTTTCTACCAATTTTTAAAATAAGACATCAGTTGTACACACGCTGTTGGTTTTTAAGATTAACATAAAGACATTGGTTATAGTATAAACTACAGTTGTTATTGGTTATAGTGTCAACGATGAATGTTTCAACGCACTTACGTTTGCGGATGATTAGGTGTTTATTCAAAATGAAGAATATGATGCTTATTACAAAGAATACAGAGTACCTTGCAGTAGGAGAAAGAGTGAGGGACATCCTATTGGCTTGCGAAGTGATCAAGATGTGTGACGGGTTTAAGTACGTTGGAAGGCTCATTAAAAGGGAAGGAGTGTAAAAGAGACATCCGGTCCAGGGCTGCTGCGATTAAACTAAACTGAATACTGACAAAAATAAAAATAAAAACCAAGAATATAATCTGCTAAGCAGTGTAAGACGCAATTATGACTTACGGGGCAGAATGTTGGCAAATTAGTAAGAGGAATAAGAATAGGCTGAATGCAGCGAAGTTGGATTATTTGAGAAGAGCTTGTAGAATCTCTCGGCTGGTTCATGTGAGAAATGAAGAAGTAAGGGCTCGAGCAGAGGTGCGCGATACAATTGTAGAAAGGATAGAAAAAAGACGATTGGTTTGGTATTGTCATGTGCATCGAATGAAAGAGGAAAGGTGGCCGAAAAGGATCTTGAACTACAAGCCAACCGCTCGGACGAAGAGAGACAGATCCAGTGGAACTTGGGAAGAAGGAGTGAGAGAGGCTATGCAGAAGAGAGGTCTAGTGAAAGAGGACTAGTGGAACACACCGAGGTGGAGATTGAGGAGCGGGATGCGGCAGCAGTTGTAGGATCCCAGTAAAATAAAGATATTGGCTCCGAATTGCATGATTAACTCATGCAGTGCCACAAACAACATTGATTATTATTGTATTACTAAATTCCCCCCCCCCATAATGAAAGTTCTGGACAGTGATAAAGGAATCCCTACATAAAAAAATTAGATCTACGATAAGTATTTAATTTTCCGTTTTATTCCTGTTATTTTGGATATTTTTGTAGCCCTGATTTATCTGTTCTCAGTATCGAACAAATAATACATACACCCACAAGGTACCGTACTTCGATCTATAAAAAAGAATATATTTAACGAAAAAAATTAGCAATATAGTAGAGAAAGATCCAATGCGGAGACTATTATTATGGGACGGACAATATAGGTTACGAGGTCGAGAAGAACAGTACAAGGAAAATGGACCATGAATATGTTCATTACAATATATTATATGTTGTTATAGAATGAAAACGATTAGAAAAAGAAGACCAGGACACCTGTTTAGAATGGATGACATGATTTTAATAAGTCAGAAAGGATATTGAAAAAAATGGAATAAACCGAGAAAACATAATAAAACAAAATTCAGACAATTAATTACGGTCTTTAAGGGCTTCCATGAAAAGCAGGAATAGAACATCGAGTGGACAGAAATAAGGAGAAAAGCCTACAATACTGAGAATGTGGATACAAAAAGATCTTCCAGAAACGTCTAGTCACCTCAAGTAATCTAAAATGACCCAATACGAAAAACCAAGCAATATTCATTTTCAAAATAATTCACAAAATCAATCTGATATTATCATACAAAACTGAAAACCACTGTACATTCCAAAAAAATTAAAAAACGAAATATAAATTAACTTTTAAAAAATTATACAAAATTACAAAAATTTATTTAATAAACAAGAAATAATTGGTACTTATGGACTAATGAAGACTACTTTTTTATAAGTTATAGTCAACGTCAAATTGTAAAATTAAAGTTCGGGTAGAATTTTCATAAACTCATCTTGTTATTGGGAGAATTTCATCATGAGGTATTTATAAGTCACAAAAGCAAAATGAGTATACGGGGTGTTTCTTGAGGGAACCGACATACTTTCCAGGCATGTTCCTTTTATCAAAATAGTGAAAAAAGTTCATATACAACATAAGTCCGGAAACACTTCGTTAGCGAGTTACGACTGGCGAAAGGTTTCACCTTGGGTTCAGAGCCTACTCCTAAATAAAGCCATCCTGGAGGTCTAGAGACCCAATTTTATGCGTAAATTTAATGGTTTATTATGGATTTTGACCCAATAAATTGAATAAAATATGTTTTCAATTAATCTTTTAATATGTTTTTAATTAATCTCTAGTTTTAATTAATCTTCAACAGTTTTCATGACTTTCAAAGTAAAAATGAAAAATCTCTTGAAATGAAAACTGAAAACAGTTCTTTAGCTTAGTTGTACAAATTACTTCATTAAATGACCAATATATGTGTAAAATGTTTTATTTAAACATGTACAGAATTTATTTCAAGTTTCAACTTTCTAAAATACTCCGTTTTCAAGATATTTTGTTCACACACACACACACACACACACACACCAATCGCTAAAAACATGTTTTGGGTTCAGGGGGCCTGAAAAGTGTATTTCTGGAGAAAGCTCGACATCGAAAAATCGACATGAAAACAATAATTTCCTTGTCTATTCATATCGGGCAGGACAAAATAAAAGTAACCTATAAAAATCTAATAGCTTCCAGTCAAAATATAAGTACCAAATCCCTCATTTGGAAAAAACTTAGTTTCCTCATTTTTCAATCGGAAAGTAATAATAATAAAATTAAAAATTCAAAAATAAAAAACATATGGAAGCTCAGTATGTAAATAGTAAAAATCAATACCGTACAAAAACAATTTAGAACGAAAAACTTAATTAGTTTTTTAAGAACCTAATAAATAAATAAATATCTAAATAAAGATAATAAAATATAATATTATGTAATTTTATTATTGAAATTACAAATTTTTTCTTAAATAATTATTTTTATAAATAATAAATTTGTACTGGATTTGTATTTAGGCTTAAATACACAATTTTTTAAAAAAAAGGTAAGATACAAATATATGATTACAAATACATTTATATAGAGTTCTATATAATAGATATGACTACATCTAACTGATACATAATTTTTATGTCTTTAAAAATACATGCTACGAGAAAATACAAACTAAAATTCATATTTATGTAATTATTTTTTTTACTGAAAAAGAGGCACTGAATAAACTATGAAATTAAAAAAAATACCTGAAGGAGTCCCTGATTAACGTATTGATTTATTTTGTTTCAAAATTTTTTTTGTTTATGAAATAGAAAAAAAATATCTGGACAACCCTTTAAAGGATGGAACTATTTTTAAGTATCAAAATATATAATAAAAAAAATAATGTTTGTATTATTATTCGTAAGTTTCAATTTTTTTATGCAGGTGAGGAAGGCTATTATAAAATAATTTAATATTTGTTTTTAATCAATTAATACGTATAAGTTGTAGGATTACCCAAAACAGGCAGGTAGAGTGTTAAAATATTTGTACTCAATCTGCTAGTTCCAGGGCTATGAAAAATAGTTCTGTGTCTAATCACATGGGGTCAGCCAATTATACGACTGAAAACTTTAAGAACAAAAGAGATAGAGGTGCAAATGACACTAGTAAGAGTTATCCCCTCTAATTAATTTCATTATACAGCTAGATACAGCCTGGGGTTAATAAAGTGAAGATGTCATTTGCAGGGAGGAAAGTAGTTGCTTTTCAGAAGGTCTGACATGCTAATAAACATACTTTTGCACTAATTGAGGAAGGCAACTGTAAACCACCTTACTACTCTTTTTACTAAGTAAACCCTCTAGAAGAGGTTCAAACCAGCCTTTCGGCTTATCACCTTAACAACAACACATGAATAGTGTGGTTTACCATAACTTAAATTCATCAGTTTATTACAATTTTAGATATCAAATTGATTACTGTTTAACATTTTTCCTTGCACTAGAATTACTATGCATCATGAAAATATATTTCATATCTGGGAAAACAAAACATATTATAGTGTAACAATTATTAGATTTTTATTGAAGTAATACTAACGTAATAAACAAACAATGAATTAAAAAATATTAATAAATTTAGACTTATAAATTTGTACCTTCAAATATCCTGTTATAATTTTTTATTAAAATCTCCTGAATGAAATTAATAACAAAAACAATTAACAGTTAAAAATTTACTCAAAAATAAAAATTTAATGAACCCTTTCGAATAATAAAACAAACATTAAAAAAAGTATTGAAATTTTTTGAGGTAGTAATACTATAAATATATACAAATATTTTTTTTTAGAAAAATGGCAAGAAAAAACTAAAAAATAATTTTTTATAAATAAAAAAATAAAATAATAATAATATTAATAATTGTACTCCGAGGTGTTAAAAGACACATTACAATAATACATATTAAATTTTTATGACACTGATATACAAATATATGTATAAATAATAATAATATAAACATTATAATTATTTTATTGTTTTATTAAACTTTTAATTACAATTAGTTACAATTATATTTATAAATATATATATATATTACATATAGTAATATTATAATAAAAAATAACGAAATAATAATAAAAAAAATATTATCACTCAAAATCTTTTTACGATCATTTTATTATTTATTTCTATTATATATATATATATATGTATATTATACAGAAAATAATATTAATAATCAAAACAATAAAAATATATACTGGGTGTCTCAGTTATACATTGAAATTTTTTTAAGTAATTTTTTTAACATTTATGATAAAATTTTTTATAATTAACTTTTTTTAAAATTGAATGATGTTACAAAGAAATTGTGATAACCTCAAATACTTTAAGGGCTTCTGTAAAGAGCAAAAACAGAACACAGGATGGATAGAAAAAAAAGAAAAGGCTTCAGTGAATAAATTCTGAGAATGTGGGCTGCAAAAAGAGCTTCCAGAAACATTTAATCACTTCACATGGTCTAAAATTGGTGAAATATAAACTGGACTTTGTTACAACAATATTTATAAGAAATTACGTTTTAAATACTTTTAAAAAATCTCTCCTTTACGCATTACACAATTTTCGCAGCATTTTGGAAGCATAAATATTCTTTCTTAAAAACCGTTTAGAGGTTGACTATCAGCCAATTGCGCATTGTAATCTTTGGCAGCTTGATCATTTTCAAACCATTCGCTCAGTACTTCTTTCAGGGGCCAAAACTAAAAGTAGTGAAAGGGATAAATCTGAGCAGTTGGGAGAGTGTTCAAGGGTTTCCCAAAGCATTTCACCAAATTCCTTTGTCAAAGTTGCCTTTGTCAAACAAAGACACTGATTGGGATACCTCCTCTTTTGGTTTTTTAGGTGGCTTTAACAGTAAATAGTAGTTGTCAGAATTCACTACGCATCGGTAATGTAGGAAATCAATGAGTAAAACTCCCCTCCAGACCCAAAAAACAATCGTGAGCACTTTCCTGGCAGAGAGACGGACTTTGGCATCTGTGAGACTTGATCTTCTGCGTTGATCAAGACCTTGATTTTCAACACTTTCAGGTTAACTTTTAAAATTTTTAGCCCAACCAAACATTTGGGTCCAAGAAAGAGTACCGTCACTAAACTGTATTTAACCGAGTCCAAATTTCTGTCGGTTTAACACCATCATTTATTAAAAACTTAACAACGATATGTTGCACATTGCGCAAACTTCTTCTCAGCCATGGTTGTACTAGCAACAGAACAGCCATTATGTATAATGTACCGATTAAGTTCCCCCACTTTTAATTTACCAACCTTGAATGAGACACAACATTATCTCGCTCAGGATGGCCTGGCTAAGCACACACAAAAAAATTAAAATAAATGTGAGAAACATCTACATTTTGTCCAAAAACTTTTGGTGGCAATTTTTGCCATCTATCATTTTCCTATGTCCATCAGTCACATCCATATGTTAGAAACTACAAAAGACAGCAACAAATGGTTTCCGGATTCGTAATCTACACAGAAAGTTAAAAGCCTAGATTGGGTTTAAAGTTTCGGGGTCGGCCGGAAGTGGTTTAATATTTGAGACGCGTCATCTCATGAAAGGAACTATTTTAATTAACTTATTTCAACTAAAACACCAAGTGAACTAATAGTTTTGGATATTTGATTTAACATCAAGGAAAGCTCAGGTTGACAAAAACAAAGCACTAACAAAAAAGTACAGATTCCACACAAAATACACGAATCTAGTCAAGGATGTTTAAATTTCATATAAACTACAACAAAAATCTTTTAGTTTTAGTTACACACTAAAACTTTTCTTTACAGAATTTAACACATATAGAAATAGCATAAAATTATAGTATAAACGATTCATCATTTAAAAACATTCTTAAACCGTTAAAAAAATACCATTAAATTGTTTATACAATTTAGATTCCCAGTACTAACAATAAAAATTACAACATGAAACACATGGCTAAAAACACTAAAACTAAAATAATAAAACAATAAAAATGGCAGTTACAATAACATAATGTTACGTAGGTACTAATAAAAATTAAATAACAAATAATTAAGAAATATCAACAGGTATAAAAGTATAGAAAAATATACAAAAATGGTACGTAATGTTAAAAACTTTGTCGGCATTTTTTAATTTAGGTAAAATTTTTTCACACGATAATATAGTCATGCGACACCAATTTCATATGAAATTGTACAAGGAATTTAATGGTATAAATAAGTTTTATGGTACATTAATAGTTTTATGGTTGTAAAAACAATTTAATTAAAAACCTTTTCTATACTTTTTAACAATCTGTTTGAATAATAATAATAATAATAATAAATTATAACAAATGAGGTACAATAAAAACAATTTATAATAATTATATTAATTGTCAATTCATAACTGAGGTATTTATAAAATCTGATATAACCTGAATTTCCTGTATGCATTTTATTTATTTCAATTATACATGAGACAATAAAATGGCTTAATTATTTGTTTACAAAAAACCCCTATTGTAACAATGTTATTTATATTATTTTACTATACTGTATGTGATATATATATATATATATATATATATATATATATATATATATATATATATATATATATATATATATATTACATTTCTTTCTGTATTTAATTATTTATCAATAATATAATATACAAAAAAAAATAATTAAAAAATAACAATAAACAGAGATATTATGAGGCAGATGCTATGGTATGGTACTGTATGCAATTATATATAAAAAACATGTATATATATTATATCTGTATTAATAAAAATAAAAAAAGGTGACAAAGTGTTTAAAAAAATTGTTTCACAATAAAGTATTAATAAATAATAATTTAAAATAATTAAATAATGTATAAAAAATAAATTATTATTTTCTTCTTAGCAAATATATTTACTTTTTAAAATATAATAATAAAATTATAAATAAATAATATTTTCTACAGAGTGCGGCAAAATAACGTTCCTATTTTTGTTGTTGTGTGGTAAGAATTGGGAAAAACTCAAGAGTGGTGAGATAGCGGTATCTGACGGACGAAAAGAGGAAATTTGAAAGAATTGTCCAAGAACTCTTAGAACGTGATTGGCAAAGCCATAAGGGAGCATGTCAAAATATCCAGAACAGTCTACCACCAGACGCCGTTGTTTTTTTTTCAGTGACAAGGTCGATCTGCTAATTCCAGAACAACAAAAAAAATAGTCGTTTCTTATCACATGGTCAGCCAATTTTATGACTGAAGCATTTATTAACAGAAGAGTTATAAGAGAAAACACACAGGTCAGAGTTATTATCTCCTGTGAAAATAATAAATTTAAATATACAACCGGACCCTGTGGCGAATGAAGTGAAGGTGTCATTTGCAGGGTGGAAAGTAGATTCTTTTCAGATGGCCTGGTATGCTGATAAGCATACTTTTCTACTCCGTGAGGAAGACAATGTTAAACCAGCTCACTTCTCATTTTACTTCGTAAAGCCTCTAGAGTTTAAACGAGCCTTTCAGCTGATGATCAAAACAGATCCAGAACAAATCTAGGCTTAGGTGTTAAAATAATTTCATTTAAAAAAAATTTGCAAGAAGAAAAAATTAATTTATAACACAATGAATATATTAAATAAGTGCAAATTGATTCAGAAAAAGTGTAAAGGAAAAACTAATTAGAAGACAAAAATAATTTTTTAAATATAACAAAATAACAAACAAACTTGGGTTTGAAATTGAGGTAGTTATGTACATTTTTACCTGAGGTAGATATTATAGCAAGAGGTAGATGTAATTAGAAGACTTGAGGTAGATATATCAGGAAGCACGTTATTCTAACAAAAAAAAATTAATATTAATACTTTGTAGAGAAACAATATCTTTTAAACACATATATATAACATTTATCGTTGACTTTAATAAAGATTACACGTTAAAAAATCAGGTTGGTTACGAAAATAAAAAGTTCTTCAAATTAAAATGGAATGCAAACAAAATTTAAAATATTATGTATATCACAGACAAACAAGTTATCTACCAGTAAACTATTTAAAAAAAATTATATGCATACGTAAAAATGAATATGTAATTATTATAGAAAAAACATTTTTGAAAGAAGTTCCTCGAAAACGATGTGAAGTTGAACAATTTTACTTACTCTTGAATTATAAGTAGAATGGTACCCGGTTTTAACGCGGGTGTAGGGAGTCGTTTACTGACTTGCATTTTATCACTTACCGCGGTATTAACAAAGTCAGGAATTTTTTACTTGCTACAAAAATGTACTTTGCGCGTATGAGTGGTACAACAGCCAATATCATCAAATTATAATTACTAAACCCTAAAAATACGTATTGCATACAAATTGAAAACTAAGGTAAATTTAGGTGCAATTTTCAAGTATGTAGCTAAAAAATTACTGTATACCCAACTTTTATGCATATTTTTCATGACTCATTACAGTACGTATTCAAATAAACAAAAATAATACTTTATTACAGTACATAATGCATTAGAATAGAAAATAATTTCCAGAATAATTGCAGAATGTTATAATAAATTTATTGATTAACAGATACTGTATTTTATAAATTAAAGATAATTTATTTCTGTATTACAGTATATATAGCTTAAAATACATCTTGTAAACAAATTTCAATTCTCTGTGTTTCAAAAATATGTGTTTTTAAAAACAAATAAAAATATATACAGTACTGTATTTTTAAATTGAGTGAAAAATTTAAAAAATTATGCGGGGACATAATTCAACCCATGTTATATCTGAAAGCACCATCTGAGGACCACTATTAAAATTTCTGTATTGCAGGCACCTGAAATGAAATTTTTATGGCAAACATATTATGGATATGGTAGAGACGATCGGTATAAGAATTGGAGATATAAGGAAAAGTTAAACTTCTCGTCCAATCTCTCCATTAATGATAGGGTGCTGCAAAATTAATTAAAATGGATAGAGCATGTGGACAGGAAGAGCGAGGATAGGATCCTAAGCAGGCGATGGGTTACAAACCGAAGACGAGAAGTGCAGATTTCATAGGTTTGAAACAGACAGGGATACCTAATCCTTGAACAGCAGACGAAGAAAATTTTAGTATTGAGCTGTAGATACACCTTTACCACAAACACTGATTTACAATTAAGAAAAAGTCTTAAAACAATATGTTTGGAGCGTAACATTATACAGGAGCCAAACGTGGGTGATAGAGGCAGTGTAAAGGAAGAGGGTAGAAGCTTTTGAAATGTGGTTTTAGAAAAATGTTGAACATTAATTAATTGGGGTGAAAAAAGAAGTAATTTAGACATTTTTAGATGAGTGGATGAAAGAAGAAGTACATGGAAACATATTACCAGAAGAAGGAATAGGCTAGTGGGGCATATCTAAAGACATCCAGGTATTGCTCTATCAATAATGGAGGGTAATATTGAGAGTGAATTGAAGGGGGGAGGCAAAGGTTAGTATATTTTAAACAAATTACAAAGGACGTAGGGTGTTACAGGTATGTAGATATGAAACGACTTGCGAAAGATAGAACAGCTTGGAGAACTGCATTAAACTAGTCGAGAGACTGATGACTGAAAAAATAAAATAAAATAACTTATTCCTAGAACTCAAGAACTGGTAGGAGGCCAAAGCATTCGTGGCCATTGAACAATTTCAAAACAACATTCACGTTTATCTCACATCGCGGGAACATTCTTTCTCATCTATCGATGGCAAAAAACCTGAATCTTCATGGCGATCATATGGAAAATTAATCATGCGTGTGCATAATAAGTTTATTAATGTTTTATAAGAACTTTTAATAAATACCCTTTTTCACAGCTTTGTTTTTCTTCAACTTACGAGTACTTTATGCGGTGCACACCGCTTCATCAGGTAAAACGTAAATCTTGTAGAAAAATTATTTTGAAGACTGAATTTTTTTGTTAGACTTTGAATTCAGACTGATTAAAAAATAGAATACTCTACTGCTATTGTTATCTGTATCAGAATTTGGAACTAATCTATCATAAATTATATATAATGAAATATTAGTTCCAGAATCAAATAGAAATAGCAGTATAATCTTCTAATTTATAATCAGTCTGAATTCAAACTTTGACAAAAGAAGATGCAGTCTTTAAATTTTTTTTTACAAGATTTACGTTACACCTAATAAAGCGGTGCGGCACTGCAAAAAATATTTGAAAAAAGTCGAAGAAAACAAACAAGTAAGAAAAGAGTAACTATTAAAAGTTTTATTAATTTTTTTACATTAATAAGGATTCTACTGCTATGACGCTTACTATTCACTTAAATGGTTATACGTTTACGTAATAAATTCGTATGTTACATGATTGTTCCATGTACCTTAACAAAATTTCGACACAAATAAATACAAAAATCATTTTAAAGTCAACGATAAAAATTAATAACAAAAAATAATAATAAGCAATAACAAAAATCAACTTAAAAAATAACAGTAATATAAATAACAATAACTATTGTCAATAACTTCTAATTGTAGTATTCTTTGTAAAAGGCTTCTATTTATTAAATAACTATTGCGGCTGTATATAAAAATCTTTTAACTATTGTTTTATATTGTATAATAAGCTATAAAAAAAAACTATTGTACATTATTGTGGTAGTAAAAAATAGTTGTAATCTCCTGTATTAATTAATTACAATTAATTAATATTTGTACTATTGTATTTGTATAATTGATTTAATTAATTAATTATTTATAAGTAATAAAAAATATAAATAACAGTTTGTAATCCTTTTCCATTATTGTTTATAATAATTAATAATGATGATAATAATAAAATATTTAATATAAAAAACAATCTTCATTTCTGTTTAAAGTCTGTGAGTTTATTGTTACATTACATTTATAATAAAACCCTATTTATTTTATTTTTAATTAAAAAAGTCCTAGTCTTTTAATTGATAATATCGTGCGATTTGATTTCTTTTAGGTGTCCTTTCAGGTTTCGTGTCGGGACCGTTTCTTTTTTGAGTACTATTAATCATTAAAAATATATTTGAAATTTTTGTACAACGTAATCTATGCACACCATTTAATATTAATTTTTAAATTCTAAAATCAGCTTTTAAAATTAATCTTGTGAATTTTTCAATTCTACCGTTATTGTAAATGATTGTTTAGCTCTATTACAAAACTTGCGTCACCATTGTCCCTTCTTATGATTCACTGTATTATCAAGCCCTCTATTTATTTCTACGGTTTCTTCTTAGTAATAACCATTACTCAATAAATTTTGACTTTTTAAATTTAATCTATGAAAACAATTAATCAGGTATTTAGTTGTAAAAGAATGTAACAGAAACGATTCACTAAAATGGAAACCTGAAAACCACATACAGATTTTGAGAAAACACCGAAATTTAATATTTGGTGTGGTTTAGTGATTACATTATATTGAAATATAATGTATAGTGAAGAGGCCACTAGAAAGAATGTCTGGGGGAAAGGATCCCTCTCAACGTTATGAATTACAGACCGGATGGGAGGAGAGATGTTGGAAGGTCACGTAAGAGATGATAATGATTCAAATAATTTTGTCGCTGTGGTGAATAGGAGCAGGCAGAAACCTAATCAATACTTCATTGTAAGAAGAATAAAAATAACATTTTAAATTATTTAAAAAAATGTTTACGTTGAACGAAAATTTCAAAAAAATATTTTATTCAACGATCATTATTTCGATAACAACATTAATATTAAACAACGATATTATTAACTAAAAGACAAAACATAATTTTAATCAATCTGTAAACTGTAATAATTAAACAATCCAAACAAATTCAACGATAAAATTTCCGTTTGAAAATTTATCATTGAAAATGATTGGACTATTATAATTATATTGAATTAATAATAATATATAATTACTTGAATAGCTATAACCTGATTTGATTTCGTTTGTATAATATTAAATTATATAACCCTATTGTATATATTACTGGTATAACTGCATTTCATTTGATTATAGTTACTATTGTAAATAACATCGGAGAAAATATTCATAAACTATTGTGAACAAAAATTAAAAAAGAAAAATTATGTACTACGAAGTTTATTCAGAAAGGAATATTTTTTATATGAATTTTATTAATAGAAAGTACATTGAAACAAAATTTTATTTACAATTTACATAAATCATAAATTACTTAACTACATAATCACTTATCAAATTCAAACACTTACAATTATTAAGTTGAATTACTAATATGGACACTGTACATGATTAAAAATTTGTTTGTAGTCAATTAGTAATGTTTGGCAGTCCTGGTCAAGGTTTCTGGACAGTTTTCCTTGGCCACTCCAAGTGAATGCCTGGTCAGTCTTCTTTTCGCCTTCTGTGCAGAAGTATAACCTTCCAGTTCTTTACCCCAATCTTTTAACTTGTCATATGTAATGCATATTATTTTACGTGAAAATAAAGTTAATTTATTTATTTCTTTTGGTTTCCCCATTGAAGAGGGAAACATTTTGCAGATATTCTGGAGGTGAGAGAATTGAAGGCATGCCGCAAGGAATTGAAACAGATGATTGCAAAAGCTGTTTAGCACAGCGGAAACACGTTTGAAAATTGTTAATGGAGATTACTTAAAAAAAACCTCTGTATTCTGAAAGATGGTATCCGGTTATTTTTGGGTTCCCACTCGTATAACGAATATTGTCGTAGGCTACTGATTCAAGACTTGCTTCAAACAGTGTAACTGTAAGATTTTTTTTAGTTTCAATTCACTTCAAAAATTATGACAAACCTAGTAGGAATACAAATTCTTCTACAACACATAACTGTTTAAATTTGAATCGTGATTACATAGAAAATTAACTTTATGCTAATAAAAATTGCAAAACAAAAATATTTGAATACCTCTACTAATAAAATATACAGAAATGATCGTTCTTCTTTACTTTCCGAACGACTCTCATACAAAAAATTCAATTAAAAAAAAATTTGTATAATAATTTTTTTACGATAGGAAGACGAAGATTTCCAAAATTATGAGTATAAATAAAATTAAAAAAATTAAATAATTATAAAAACCCCTAACTACACATATTATTCATAACAATAAATTATAATATTTTTTAAACTGATTTTGAGTGTTACCTGATAAAATTAATAATAATAAAAAATTAATAATAACATGTATATTACTAACAACAATAATTGATAATAATTATTTTTTAATTAATTATCATTTACATCAATAAATCACACAATTAAAAATTAAATAATTAATTTTTTATTATTTAATTACTTTGAGCAATATATATCTCTGTATATTATAATTATACATGATATTAATGTATATAAATTAGCATTCTTTTTTTAATAATTAAATAATTATTATTTTTTAATTAAGTCTAACAATTAATTATTTTAATTAATCCACTGTATTTGATATTGATATTGAGTTTAATTACAAATATATTCATAATAAATTATATGGTATAATTATAATAATAGAATTTATAAATTAAATATCATAAAGATGTGTTTTGAAATGTATTGGAATGTTCAATAATTTTTTAAATAGGCAAGATAATTTTTTATTTAAACTTTTGGTTTATTATTTTGTTGTTCAAGTACATTTATTGAGGGAATGACTGATTTTTTTAAGAAGAATGTTACTATATAATATTTTAAACTGTACATCATTATGTTTGTTTGGAAGTAATTAATTGGTCAGTCATTGTACTTTGTTGGATGTTAAGTATCCTACACAAAAACAAGTTTTAAACTATTATGTCAACTAAAATATAATAATAATAATAATATATTATTTAAAAAATTAACCAAAATTTTTATCTTAAAATGTTATAATAACTTTTGTACATACTCCATTCCTATTACCACATTTATGCCAATAACTGAGGCCGTGGAATTAAAATATCCAACTATGGTTGAAAAAACATGTACCAGTATCTGCAAAGTAGAAGAAGTTTGATGTAGTAATGCTAGGAGACAGATATTATGGTTGAGGAACATACGAGATAGGGCCGGAATTACCAGGGTTGAGTTGTTTGATCTAACAAATTAATATGGAAGAAAACGCCATGGTGATAGCCAATGTTAGGTGGACCTGACAAGGTACATAAAGAAAAAGAAGAACGCTTACAATAATTTATCAAATGGATGACAACCGGTTAACAAAACAAATCTTTTCACCATTAAACAATAAACCAAATGTGCCGGATAAATGGTTTAAAAAAGTCAAAAAGGATATTGAGAACTATTAATAATAATAGTATCTTTAATAATAAAGAACTATTTATGAACGTAAGGGCTCCCATGAAGGGCAAAAAACAGAACAACCAGTGGACGTAAGAAAGGAGAGAAGCCTACAGTAAACAAATGCTAAGAATATGGATTGGAGAAAGGGCTCCCAGAAACATGTAATGTCACTTCATATGGTCTAAAATTGACTATTGTATCACTTTTATATCTTAAGGTATATCCTTCAAGATTGTTTTCCAACCTTGTTCTGAAAATAACAAATACTATACCTATATAAAGTATAAAAATATCTCACTAATTAAATAAAAAACTAAACTAGGTCGAACTCTTCCCGTAATCGACATACTTTGAACATAATCTATTATGAAAAAACATCTATTACCATTATTTATGATATTATATCAAAATAATTATACTACTCTTAAAAAATGTTCTTTAAATTTTTGAATCATTCCTAACATTTCAAAACACCAGTAATTAAACAATAAAATAATACTATCAATATAACAAACACGCATTCATACATAACTAATAAAACAAATAAAATAAATAATTAAAATACAGTAAAATATGTTGCTGAACCTGTATAAAAATTAACAATAAAAAGTTAATGGAAGATTTTTTTATAATTATAAATTTAAGATTTATAATACAATTAGAAAACCAATTTATTTTCATTTTTTTTCTTTCAACGCCAAACTATATGTAGTATAAATTACTAAGGCAAAATGAAAATAAATAATATAATAAATATATCTATATATAAAAAAAAAATAAAAATAATGTATAATTTTATTAATTTTATTTAAAAAAAAAATATACAAAATGGTAGACACGAATGGAAGTACATATTAATTACTTATTTAAATATTTAAGAAGATATATAAAATAATTTATAAATGGAATGGTAGTGAAGTAAACGTAATGTGTGTTTAATAACAACAGGAAAAATAAAATAAGTTGCTGCTTTTGAATTTTCAGTTACGTTTAAATAAGGGAAATTCGATTTTGTAAATGTTTTTAAGAATTGGACAGATAAATTTTGTTAAGCATATTCTACGGAGCTTTATGCTAGTGAAACTAATTAGAATCATCACAAATGAAGGGAAAAGTGATCGGACGATTAAACTGAACGGAGAGTTATCAGAATCTGCATTAATAAAAACTACAAAAAGAACGCTGTGTGAAGAATCCCCACAAACAAAACGGTCTATAATTCCACAGAACCAATTATTAGTCTCATGAAAAAGCGGAGAATTTTTTTCATTTCTTCTACATCCTGAGAATGCCTAAAAGTAGGATACTAAAACAACTTATGGCCAGAGGGCTGAGTGTGAAATCTGGAGGAAGATATATAGCAGGAGTTAAAGATGATCTGGAAGAAACTGGCCTGACGACGCAATGAATAAACTCAAAATAAATGAACTTTCGAACACAAAAGGATTTCGAATGGACAAAGTGACTAGAGTTGTGCGGCTGACGGATAAACAGAAAAATCGGAAAATACGAAGAAGTATTGGTCGAGGCTAATGGAAACGAAGCTAATGGGAGCCAAAGATGACCATTCAAATAATCGACTTAAGTGTCCCATTATCCAGTAACATCTAACAAGCCTAAAAAAATTCTACGGAGCCAGAGAAAAAAATTGCATAAATCATAAAATGATCAAAATAAGATAATTCAGTTTTCTGAAATTTTTACTCTTAAATAACATTGTAGAATGGTTGATGAAATAAGTTATTTATTGTAAGAATTGTGTATTGTATGGGGTGGAGTGTGTTGAACAAGGATAGTGAACTGCGATGAACGATATATTTGTAAGGAGTTGGTTAAAAGGATGTGCAGCCCAAAACATTTTTTTTTCATAGTTTAGCCACATACATGAAGGGAATAAAAATTTGAGTAG
The DNA here is from genome assembly GCA_035578175.1 of Catonia carolina. Taxonomy (NCBI): domain Eukaryota; kingdom Metazoa; phylum Arthropoda; class Insecta; order Hemiptera; family Achilidae; genus Catonia; species Catonia carolina. The sequence continues at coordinate 6,750,875 of JAQMRL010000012.1, forward strand.
ACCATAAGACAGTTGTTTAAAACATAATTATACTATGTTGAAAAAGCCTGGATATCTTCATTAGGCCTACTTAAGTAAAAAACGTAATAAAAAACCTGAATTGCGTCTGTATTGTATAGAAAGAATGGAATATTTCTAAGAAATGGTTACAAAAACTGGTATGTAAATTATTTCACTAATAAAACCGAGAAATGCTGGAACACAGCAACTAAAAAAAAAATTGGAATGTAATAATTAAAATAAAAATTTATCAACTGGAATGATAATGAGAAAAATTTAAGTACGCGTTTAAAAATAAAATAAAAATCAATCATGGAATACACAATCAAATTTATCACAAATAAAATTTCAAACGACGAAAAAATTAATTAAAATATCACAATTTTTTTCAATAAAGACAAACAAAACAAAAAATACTAATAATCACAATATGAACAATAAAATTTAAACTTTTTAAATAAATACATAGCCTAAAATAAACAAAATAATAATAATACAAATAAATTAACTAAAAATTAAATTTAACGACTTTAGAAGTCAAATTAACAAAAGAAAAAAACTATAAAAATTCTCCAATCTTGTCACAAAATTTCATTTAAAATTTAAAAAAATTTAACGTCAAATAATGACAAATAAGAATGACTAGAAACACAGCCAAAATTTTAAATTTCACAACAATGTTTTTAAAAATTACAATACATGAAACTGTATTTACCTACATTTAAGACAACAAAATGAAAACAATGTATTATTTGTAAGGGAACAAAACTTCCAAAATATTGAACTCCTGAAAATTTTTTTTTTTTTCAAAAAAATATATCAAATAATGCACAAGACTGAAGAAGATTCCACACGAAAAATTTAAATGAAATAAAAAACAAAAAGAAATTAAATTTCTAGTCTTAATATCTCACAAAATAACATTTTTTTTAAAAAATAAAAATTTATAAATACATAACATAATCAATAAATAAAAAACAATTTTTTTATTAAATTTACGAATAATAAATTATTAAAATTTAACCTACAAACATAAAAGTACGAAAAAAATTGTCTTAAATATTAAAATCACAAATTTTTAATTGGTTACACCAATACTATAATAAAATAAAATTTAAAAGAAATTTAATACATTTTGAATAAAATTGGTTTTCTATATTTATTAAAAAAAGAATTACACTTAGAAAAACGTTGATAGATTTTTTGTTTGAATACGAGGTAGGATTGTCAACGAGAAAATTTTTTTAGAATTTTTTCCGATAATTTTTTTTGTACTATACGTTATTTGAATCCAAATAAATAATGATATAAAAATTGGTCAAATTTGTAAAAACTATCAACGTGATTCTAATGAAAGAGAAAAACTTTGAAAAATGTTTTAAGAAAAAATTTAGCTTTAAATGAGATCATTTGGTAAGTTACTAAATATGATTTTTCAAATTTCGAAAATATTTTGAATGTTAGACAACTTTTTGTAGCTGTGAGGACGAAATATCAGTGTTACATTTGCTCACAATGGAACAAAACAGTGCCGTGTTTCAAAAGATTGTTTGGCGATGTTTCGCAGCAATAAATTCCCAGTTTTTACAATAATAATTCATAATGGGTGCCTATAACAGGTAGGTGGAGTTCCAGGGCAACAAAAAATAGTTCTCTCTCTCATCTCATGGTCAGCCAATTATATGACTAAATCATTTCAGAACAGAAGAGGTAGAGATGTAAAACACTACTCACAGTTAACTCCCCTGAGAGTAATGAATTTCTTTATACAGCCAGACCCTGTGGTGAAGGAAGTGAAGATGCCATTTGCAGGTTGGAAAGTAGATGCTTTTAAAAAGGGCTGGCATACTGATGAGGTTTACTTTGCCACTCAGTGAGGAAGGCAGTAGAACATACTTCACCTCACCAGTGTTGGAATGGCACATCACTCCTCATTTTACTTAGTAAAGCTTCTATAGGTACAAACTAGCCTTTTGGTTGATGACCTAAACAACACGGACAAAATGTGAGTCCACAATGTGGTTTCAACCTCTAGAAGATTTACTACATAAAAACGAGGTGTTAGTTGATTTACAGTAGCCTTTCCACTGACTGGAAAAGTATGCTTACCAGCATGGAAAAGTATGCTTACCAGCATGCTCTGAAAAGCATTTACTTTCCACCCTGCCAATGACACTTTCACTTCATTCATCACTCTCAGAGGAGATAACTCTGACTAGGCCTAGTGTCTTTTTTACTTCTACTTCTTTTGTTCTTAAATGCTTCAATCATATAATTGGGTGACCATGTGATAAAAACACAACTATTTTTTGTAGTCCTGGAACTTACAGTTCGAGCGCAAATACTTTAACAAACCACTTGCTGTTATGGGCAAATGGGAAAAGTGTACCGAGTTAAAAAAGGAGATTGTGTTGAGAAAAAAAGATGCTTTACCCAAATTTTTTTGTGTTTTCTGTGTTAGGCCGGATGATACTTCTGGGATTACCATCGTACTGTCTACTGGAATCACCTGGTAAATATTTACTCTACAAATATGACACGCACTTTTCTTCAAAACATTTCAATAGATCGTACATAAAAAAACCATTACTTTTCATACAATTGAGTAGTATATTATTATCATGTAAAAAGAAGCAGAACTATTCACGTATTAACACTGAAACTATATTACAATTTATCTACGATAAACAAGTATATTAATTACATTGGAAACACTTAAACCATTTTAAAAAAAATCATCAAAAAATAAAAAATCATATTAAATAACTACAACATTATTAAATACAATACATAAAACAAATCTAGAACACGTATTCTAAATATTTCTTAAATATACGAAAATGTATTGAACACAATTTTCAGGTAACAAGGTTCAGTATTTTTTTATAATATATAGCTATATAAAAAAATCAGAAAATCTCATTTAAAGCTACATTATACAAGAGACAAATAAAAATGTATTTAACAATTTCATTACATAAATACAATTCTTAAAAAAAGCAAAATTAAAGGTTCACACATGGTTTTATATTTTTTGAACATGGATGCATTAAAATATTTTTTTTATTAACTTCACAATAATAATGTATTCAATGTTCAAAAAAAATTGATTTTTTAAAACTGCGTATGATACTAACTTGTTTATCTGAAGACGTTTGGTTACAGAAATTATTTATACGAAAAATAAATAAACAATTTTGATAATTTTTTATAAAAATTTATAATAATTTAGTGGAGGTCTTTAGAAAACAACATAGGAGTGAATTGAATGTACGAAATAGAACCAAAAGTACAACACAAGAAACAAACACATACTCCTTTCTTCCAGAATAAGTGAAAAATCACAATGTATGAACGACACTTCTCCCGCTTAACCCACAAAATTTCAATCCTGCACTTTAAAATACAATAGAAAATGATGAAATTAAATGTAATAATGAAATGCAGAAATTGATAACCATTATCGGAAAAAAAATCATGGAAAAATTTTATAATCACTAAAAATTCAAGGAAAGAGATTTAGTGGGGATTTAAAGATCAAAGTGAACGTTGAAGACAACAGCTAATACTGGGAAGACAAGAGAGGAACCACAGGAATGGTACCTAGACCAATTCCTTGGTATAACAATGCGTTAGTCCAGAAGGAAAGTGTCAGCACTCATAAAAACATGATTTTCAGTTTAATATGCTATCATTTGCTAATACCATATATTTTTATCAAGAAAAATGTCACCGCTGAATTCACTGATCAGAACAGTAGAGCCCACTAGTGTCACTTTTCTCCTACGTAATAGTTGTCCGTGATTTATCAAGGAAATTGTCATACTTTCACTTGAGTTTTAACACTGAGTGCTTGAGTGTGTGGTATATTAAGAAAAGTGACATATTTCGAAAAGTGTTTCGACTTTCGTAGCTATTTTTTAGAACTTTTATCAAGAAAAATGGCTAATTTAGAGAAGTGACAAGGAATTTGAGTTGAAAGTAAACCACATTTAAACAAGAAGAGTGACATTTTTAGTTTCGTGACAAGGTAGATATGTAATACAAATATATGTAAGAAGAAAAATGACACGAGTCAAACTAACGGATGAATTTTTATTTTGGGGAGGGAAGGAAGGCGTTCTTCACAAAATAAAAAATACAACATTTTCAACGCATTCAAAACAGCACAGAGTGATTGATGTTTCCATTAATAATTTCAAAACAAGTCTAGGGATGTTAGAATTTCATAAAATTGAAGAAATGGAAATTTAGTTTGCTTCTTCTGAAAAATGTATATTTTTGAGCTATGACATTTTTCTTCCGGACTAACAAATTGTTGATGGTCTTACATGAGCACACCACATTAATTCTTTACAAAGCCAGCTCAGATCAGGTCAGTATGTGATATTTTGGATGAAGAACATAAGTGACATGACAATAGTGAAGATTGTCTTGTATGGTACATTTGAACCACATCTCCGTTATGTAATTTAGTTTGGGGAGGCACTTTAGCTGGGAACCTACAAAGAGGCCAGAACATACACCCATATCGAGAACCCAAATACGTATATTGAAGATAGATGTGCAGGTTCATGATCATAACAAACGGCATGCGACCAACTGCTGCCTTCCGGTACACACAAGGTCTTTCCCAAAAATTTCAATAACAAATTTCCACATCCGACCCCTTACGCTTTTGTGGTGCAGTTCCTGGTGGAAAAAGTGGTGAGGGGGTCTTAGGTAGAAAATACCACTATCAGCAGCCGCCTGTCGGCAGTAGTTGAGTGAAGATCGTACTTAGCACAAAGACATTCACAATAACCTAATCGATAAAACGATGTCGCAAAATTTGGGTGGAAAGGGCTGTGTTAGAGGTGAAAACATTAAAAAAATTTCGACTTGAATAAGCATTTTAAGGCAAAAGTGTATATATGTATTACTAAGGTTATAAAAAATTATAAAACCTGCAAATTTTTTATTTCAAATATTTTTTTCTGTGATTTTTCTTTAGTGCTATACACACTTGACAAAAATTAGTTTCAGGCCACCTCCATGGAGTAGTGACTAGCGCGCTAGCCTACAAAGCGAAAGGTCTCGGGTTCTATTTCCAAGTAGGGTCTGAAAATTTAAATAACAAGTTAAAACCAACCATTAGCTACAATACCGAAACCCACAGTAGTCGCTAATAACCAAACTATTGATGTGACTCTAAATAAACTAAGAAAAAAAGAAAAAAGTTGGTTCAGTTTTTCATTTTACATTATTTACTCATCATCAGATATGGGTTTCTCCACAATCTATATTAAAGAGAAGAATAACTGGACAACGTAAAGAGAGGAAAAGACGTATTTCCTGGTTAAAATATTTCAGAATGTGGTACTCGAAAACGACAATACAACTATTTCGAGCAGCAGTGGATAAAGTGCCAATTATTAATACGGTGGCCAACATTCGGAACGGACAGGAACCTAAAGAAGAAGAAGAAGAATACTCATAATTAAACACTGGTTATGTTTTTCTTTATTTATATTGGCCGGAGAAAGTCGTGTGAGTATTTAAATGAAGAACTACGTGATTATCAACAGTTCATTTTTGTTGGATACCTCATTAGGTACATACCACACACCAGGGGTTGCCAAACCATCGATCGCGAGTTACCGGTAGCTGGTGCGGACATTTTCGGTAGATCGCAACCCGCTTCCGGGTTGATAAATCGTTCTTTGTCTCAGCCGTAGAATAATTACGACATTTGCCAATGCTGCATTATCGACTCATCGACAACAGAGGTATTTGTATTCATTAATACGACTGATTGAAGGACAGGTTAGTTCTTGCGGGATTCATACCGGGCGCTTTGATCACTGCTTCCAGTTATTACACGGCAGGAGTTTGAGGCTCTGTTAGGGGTGCGAAGTTTTTTGTAGGTAAATGTGAACACTTTGTTTCACTTATGTTGCTAGCCCTGTTTTAATTATAGCTAGTTCCAGTAAACTTATCAAAAACTTTAAAGAAGAACTTCATTCACTTTCACTCATTCATCACTTTCGTTTAGAAAGGGAAAATCATTTCTCCTTCACTAACGTTAAGGATAAGCATGTTTGTTTATTGTGCAATGCAAGTATTTCGGTAGGGAAGAAAAAGAACATCAATCGTCACCAGGAAACTGTTCACTCGGGGAATAAGAAAGATTTTCCACTTAACTTTGATTTTAAACAGAAAGCAGCTCAAAGCACAGTTAATTGGTCAACAATATATTTTCTTCCACACATTAGTAGCTCAGTATAGCGTAGGTTTCAAAAATGGCATGGCTGCTCAATGGCTTAATAAGTACGGTGACTCCATACACCATCAGATAAACAAGTTGCCATAGCATTGTAAAAAAATTATATATACTATAATTTCTTAACATAACGAAATGATAATAAATTAATAATTATAATAATAATAAAAATAATTAAATAATAAAATCTTTTCCTTATCATAAGAATACTTCCTCTTACAAAGGAGGCTGGCCAAATACAGCAGACGTTTTAAGCAGTCGTTTCAACATACCAGACGTGCCGCGATGTTGTAAACTTTTATGTGTCGTCAGACTGTTTTTCGTTCTATATCGTCTATGGCAAAATTCGCATACGTACAGAGTGTCTGACCGTTCGTGTTTATCTTGAAAATGTCGCTTAAGTGAGTAATAACAGGAGAAGGTGCGCCGGCAATACGGACAGTCTTGTGGCTCATTTATTCCGCCGGCTAACGGCGGAGGCATCACTAATCCTGAAATCCAAACGAGAGAAATAAATTATTAAACATTTCATTGATATTAACATTTAACAATCCCTTTCATGAGACGACACGTCTCATGGCTAGGGACAATTTTTACAAAGGATAACGGCCTACCTTTGATTTATGGCGAAAAACCATTACTAATTTCTATACCAATCTTAAGAGAAATCGAATGACACCATTTTTGTTTCCGGATTCCGACTTTGATTTCTTGACTTCCGGTTTTGGGCCACTTACGATCCAAACCGGAACTTCAAACCCAATTTAGGCCCTTTAACTTTTTGAATAGATTACGAATAAAAAACCGTTCCTTACTATTACTTGTAGTTTCTGACATCTGGGTGCGACGAACGGACGGACAAAGGAAAACAATAAAGACAATTTTAAAAATTGTCACCAGTTATCTAGGAACATAATACAGGAGGGGAACCCGAAAGTAACGAGACTCGGGCTGCGGAAGTGAGCGATGGCGGAAGAACGAGTTCTCGGTGGTGGGCTCTTGCAGGGAAACTCTTCCTGAGTCAGAATGCAACACCTCGTCACTGCGAGTCCACCCGATCGTCTGTAGTGAAGTTTTAGGAGAAACAAGATTTTCCCTTTCGGCGAAAACGTGAAATGGCGGACGCCCGAGAGCAACGTGTGGCGGTAAAATTTTGTATTCTTTTGGGAAAAAATGCTGCGGAAACTTACGCAATGCTCCAAATAGCCTACAAGGAAGATGCATTGAGTAAAGCTCGGGTCTACGACTGGTTTTCACATTTCAAAAGGGGGAAATGTCGGTCGAAGACCAACCTCGTTCTGGGCGCTTATTAATACTACAGTTATGCTGTGTTAACTGCCACTTAATACTGTTTACCTCTTTAATTGAACCATTTATTGCTAGGAGATACTGGTTTTATTGAGTATAAAATTATGCTTCTTTATTGAAACCGTATTATCACTAGATATTCCACTACCTACAGTTTTATTTTTGTTTGATGAACTCAACTAGCACTGGAGTTAACACTAACGTAGAAAGTAACGAACCGACAAAACAATAAGAGGTAAAAAGTATTAAGTTATAGAAGTTCAGAAAGTCGTAAAATAATTTAAATCTGTAAATCAAAAGCTATATTCGGTGTAAATTTCAAGTTTCTATCACGTACCTAAATTTTATTAATATAATAAAAAAGAAATATATAAACGATTTGGCTTTCCTGAAAAATCATGAAAATGGAGTTAACGTCCTTTACTTAAGTACAGATATAAATTACAGTAGCCTCGCTTTAGTCCGGCACTTTCGGGACTCGGGTGATGCCGAATTACAGATTTTTTTCAGATTACCGAATACTGGTAATTTTACTGAAGATAATCGGGATAAATCAGGTAGTATAAGAACACAAGCGGTCAACCGAGTACAGTGTACTGTATTAAAAATTCCACGCGCATTCTTATTATACACGGAGATTGTAAATAACCCCGCCGGTCAGACCACAAACAATTTTAGCATTCACAACCAGGACAAAAAAAACACTAAATTTATTGCACAATTAATGATTTATTATTGGCTTTAGAACACAGTAAAGTAGATTTGTACGAAACATTAATTAAAACATTGAAAAAGTAAACATTACAAGAGATGCATTTCAACTATTATACCAAGGTAGGCGACATCTAGAGAAGCTATTTTGAATGCCGTACAGAAAGAACTACGTAGGTTTATTAATGAAACTGAAACTGTCCCAATTTTGTTTGTTTTTTAACAACTTCTGATGATTTTCTGTTTGAGGCAAGAAATATTAGGCTACTACAAAATATGTATAAGATTTTATAGCAAGATTTTTCTAGATCTGAACCCGAGCCGTGCCGGACTATGGAATGCCTGACTAAAGAGAGGCTACTGTATATTTTTAAAAAATATCGGTCCAAGTATTGTTCCTTTTGGGACCCCAAACTCTTTTATCATTTATTTAATTTACATATTTAGAAGTACCTGTTATATGTTTCTGTCAAGGTTAGAACTTAATATCGGCAGTAGTGGTATTATGGTGTTGCTGGTGATGGTGAGGTAGTAGATGGTGAGCCGAAGACGGATGATGCGAGCTAGTTAAATGCTGCGATGACGGAGGAGGATCAGTTGGTCTAGTCTTGTGATATGTATAGATGTGAGTCATAAGTGAGTTCCTCGAACAATAAACGCGTTCACAAATCGCACATCGATACTCCTCGTGCCTTGAAGCGTGTTTATCAGCTACGTGTCGTTTCAAGCTCGCTTTTGAACATAACACCTTTCCGCACGCGACGCACGTAAACACTTTCCTCAGACCTGCGCACACAGCCATACATATATATATCAGAATCATCGTCCATCAAAACGACAGCTTTTTTAAATTTTGTTTTTTTAAATTCAAGACAGATCTCTCCTCCACCTATTTTTTTTAAATTTTGATCGGCCTCACCATCCACTTTTTAAGTTATACCACACCACTTACACCACAATACCACTTTTGTTAATTTTATAATTATTAATTAATATGATTTAGAATTATAATTATCAATTAATTACAGAGAGCAGATAATCTTAAAAATTACAACAAAAATTTATAAATAAAAAATTCAAAATTGAAGATACCTTACACATTTTTAAATTATAATACAGTGAACTCTATAATGTATTTGGAGAAGATCCCGATAATTGATAGTTATATAGAGAATCTAATGCCCGAATAATGGTTAGTTGTTTCTTCAACATACAAAATGTTATGTTGGCGGCTCGTGCCTTCACAAATAGGTGAAGAGTTGCAAAAGAACCGAGAAAAACTAGTATACGAATAAGTATCCACGAGACTCCAGAGCGTAATAAAATTTACACCCTTTTTTTTACACACATACAAAGAAACTGTGTGAAACCGCAAATACAAAACAACTGACGTACACGCACATGCAGATGCAGTAGACTGCTTGACTCACCGCCATCTCATCACTATTGGGGGACGGGTGGGGAGAGCTAGACATGCATATTTGCCGCTGATAACTCCGTTGTTATAGCAACCCGCTTTCTCTGAACGAAAAGCGGCGGCCACCCTTCTAAACTCTTCAATTGGGCATTTTTACGTATATTAAGGACATTACAAGGCTATTTAAAACATTAGAAAGCGCTCTAAGCAGATCAAATAATTTAATTTAAATTTTTACAAGACACTTCTTCGTTTATTGTAAAACAAAAAGTAATTATAACAGAAATTATACTGATTTTGTGAGAAAAATAAATTTCGATACTATCCAAATAATACGGGAAGAGCCTCTTTACTTACTTCACCTGAATACCCGCCGCTGGTTTACACGTCATTGCAGTATTGTATTTAAAAAAACACGATGAATCTTACACAAAAATATAGGTCGTATATTTTAATAACAACTCTTATAATGTTTATTGGGACTGGCGTGCAACAAGCGGGTCCCAGATGTAAATATTTTGTAAATGGTTAACTGACATAATTTTGTCAACTAGAACTGTACAAGGAAAACGAACAATTAATAGAAACTATTAGAAAAAGATGGCTAAAATTTTACGAACACCTGTATAGAATGGATGACGTCCGACTGATAACACATTTTTTTAAGGGACTACAAAATAGACCTACGGTATCGGATAATGGTTTAAAGAAATCACAAACAATTTATTCAGAAAACCGGAATAAACCGATAAAACCTAATGAAAAGAACCAAATCCAGACAACTAATTACCGACTTTAAGGGCTTCCATGAAGATAAAAAACAAAACACCGGGTGGACAGAAAAAAGGAGGAAAGCCTAGGGAAAGAAAGGAGGCAGCCCGCATTTTGCTGAGAATGTGGACTAAAAAACGCTTCCAGAAACGTCTAAAGTTACCTTATTTGGTCTATAATTTTAGCCATATACGAAGGGAAAAAGAGATGGAAGGACGATGTTTAATAGGTGTCAGAGGATGAAGGGCGCTAGCCACTAGTAAAAAGGATCGAAACCAGCAGAAAACGATGACTAAAATTCTATGTATATCTGTATAAAATGTAATTTAAACAAATGTTTAACACAAAGCAATAGAAATTTCGCATACGTAAGATATGATATGGAATGTAACGAATGACGGCGCTAAGCTACATTCGATGAGTTACAGAAATAAAATTGGAGAAGTTTTTAAGACTTATTTACACTTTGAGAGAAACACTGGTCGGTCTGACAGGAACCCGTTTTAAAACTTCTTCACACCCTGGTTCTACCAAGTTTGAATGTATGGTTCATAGAGTTGGATCCTGATTGCTTAGCAGATATCATAAATCCAGGTTGAGATGAGAGGTAATTTAGGATCTTTAGGGTAACGAAAGGAACTTATTAAACATGAAGTTGATATGCCAGGGAAGATATCAATTATACGAAAATACAGACAGGAGTGTTTTGGTCATTTGTTCTTCCACGAAGAACAAAAGAACAACACCGGACGGACGGATAAAACAATAATACAAGAATTCTATACATATGGGGCGTAAAAGAAGCTTTCAGAATAGTCTAGAGTAACTTTACTATGTATCTAAACATACTACCACACCCGAAATAATTTACATTTTACATTGTTACTGTCTCTTGCCCTAGATGAATGTATAAGAAAGGAAAGTATTGTTTTTATGTCGATTTTTCACCGGAAATACACGTTTTCAGGCCCTCTGAAGCCCAAAAACCTGGTTTTAGCGATGGATCTGTGGGTGTGTGTGTGTGTGTGTGTGTGTGTGGGTGGGTGTGCGTGCGTGCACGCGCGCGCGTGTGTGGGTCTGAACAAAATATCACAAGAACGGAATAGAGTACGAAGTTGAAACTTGAAACTTAAGTTAGGTACTACTAGAGATCCGACACGAACATTTTCAACAAAATGGGTCAACCGGACGTAGTAGTTTATTCGAGCGATTTTTCAATTTTTGCGATTTTCTAAAATCGGCTTATTTACTACATTTTTTTGTGTTCTAAAAGATAGGGTACGCGTCATGTCTGCTTTAATTCTTGGAGCCCTGTGCTCCCGTGGTTTAAAATAAATAATTTTTTTTAAGATTGCGGCTTCAATATGCATTCTAGGGAAAATGTGTATACAATCAAAGTTGTAGAAAATTAAAGACCTAGGCCAACATATTTTATGTCAGCCATTTTTTCTACACACTTAGTTTAGCGTTAATTAGTGATTTTTTATATTTTGCTCAACAAAATCGGTATAAAAATGGGAGTTTTTAAGATTGCGGCTTTAGTATGGGTTTTACGACAAAAGTGTATAATATAAAAGTTATAGGAAATAAAAAAGTCTACAAATTTTACTTCTAACGTATTTTTCTAGAGAGCCTAGTTTATCGTCAATTTATGATTTTTCATATTCTGAAGCACAACAAAGGCTGATTGATTTTCATTTTCTTTCATTCATTCCTGATTAAAATTAGGTTATGTTTTTTCATATTACATTGCTTACTAATGATTAAACATAGGTTATAAGTTTCATTATTTATAGTAGCAAGAGAAAAGTCGTGTGAGTGTTTCACACCAGTTTTTTTTTAGAAATTTCACAAAAACAAAATGTGTAAGTAACTTCCTAGAAAATCTTTTCAACAAATTAATAAGGAATAAATAATTTTTTTTAAGATATAGAAGGAATACAAAAACAAGAACTTTTCTACAGAAAAAAGAACGAAAAATCAAAAACTAAAAACAAAAGAATGGTAGTTGGGAATTTGAGACAATTTGATTATAATGTTTCAATCACTTACCTCTATTTTGTATAAATTTATAAAAACAATAAGCTGACGAAGTCGAGAAGTTGAATTTGAGTTCTAAACAAACATAACCTAACCTTACTTAAAGTAAACTAACCTAACTTTTTTTTGTAAATTAATATCTGATCACTTTTGAAATACTTACTCCAAGTTTATTTCTCAAATAACCACAACAAGGTAAACAGAAATTATTCAGAATGTAGCTAACCAAAACACCAAATTGTTTAAATGAAACCCTGGCCACCACCATGTCCTCGAGGTTAGCGATCTAGAAAAGAGAAGTTTCCGGCTTCGATTTTTGGCTAAGGGTCTGGATAAATATTTCACATTTTACTAACTACCAAAAGGCAGAATTGAAAAAGCATTGACAGCGTTCAGGCAAATGTCCAAGCTGTTCAAAACGCATTTATGTAATATTAATTTAAAAATCGGGCTCCTCCAATGCAACATAGTCTCCAACTTATTGTACGGATTGGAATCTTGGACTTTAACGAAAGCAACAACGAAGAGACTGGAAGCGTTCAAGTTATGGGCTTACAGAAGAATTCTTGAAATAACGTGGATGGACAGAATATTAAACACCAGTGTACTTCAACAACTTAGTAAAAAAAAAAAAATGAAATAATGTGCACAGTAAAAAGAAGAAAATTGGAATATCTAGGACACATGATTAGAAATGACAATAATTACAAGTTTCTGAAATACATTTTGCAAAGAATAGTACAGGGTAAGAGGGCCGTAGGAAAACGACGAATATTCTGTCTAAAGAACTTGAGGACCTAGTTTGCAACTTCTACTAGAAGACTCTTCAAAGCAGTAACGAATAGAATTATCATTGGCAAGATTCGGTAGCGGATCTGCATCAAAAGAAGAAAAAGAAAAAGACAAACTACTGTTCCTTCCGGAATAAAGGGGGATATGGCAGTGTCATTACTATCTACCTTGAAAAACCTACAAATAATTTCTTTATGAAATTCCGTTTTTTAACCGGCCGTATCTTTCACTTTTTTGCTATTTTCTCAAAAACGGCTCTTAAATTTTTTTTTAAAATCGCCTCAAACTTTTTTATAAGATTGCGGCCTTAATATGCAATTTAGGACAAAAGTGTATATGGGCCCTAATTAAAGTTGTAGAAAATTGAAAAACCTACATCTTTATTTTAAACATTTTTTTACAACGTTCAATTTAACGTCAATTAGTGATTTTCTTTAATTTGTTCATCAAAATCTGTATAATTACCTACTTTGCTCTTATGCCACTTGGGATATATAGGCTATATATTTTTTACTTAATAATTAATTAAACTAAACAGTTACTTAAATTAGGTATAGGTACTACAAAAAGACCCGACAACAACATTTTTATCAAAATCAGTCAACCAAAAGTAAAAGTTTGTTCGCGTAATTTTTTACATTTTTTCGTTTTTTCCAAAACCGGCTCCTACGATTTTTGTTAAACATTGCCTCATTTACTACATTTTTTATTCTCTACAAGATTGGGTAGGCGCTATGTCTGCTGAAATTCTTGGGAAGGCTGTGCTCTCGTAAAAAAATGGTTTCTGTTTTAAAATTGCGGCCTTAATTAATGCATTTTATCGCAAAATTGTTGCGGCCTTAAGACGCATTTTAGGGCAAAAGTATGTAGGTAATTTAAGTTGTACAACATTTAAAAATCTACAACTTTCATTTCCGATATTTTTTGTACAACGCTTATTTTGGCAGCAATTAGCGATTTTATGAATTTTTTTCATGAATATCTGTAAAAACGGGGTTTTCTTAAGACTGCGACTTTAGTATGTATTTCATGAGAAAAGCGCATATAATAATTAAAGTTAAAGGAAATTAAAAACCCTAAAAATTTTATTTCGAACATTATTTTCTACAGATCTAGATTAGCATTAATTAGTGATTTTTCGTATTTTAAAATTCTACAGAGGTTGATTTTCACGTTTTATTGTTTGCTCATGATTAAAGATACCTACCTAGGTTATATTGTTTTTAGTTTACATTGACAAGAGAAAGTCATGTGAGTGTTTCACACCAGATTTATGTAATTAATCAAGTTAAGTAATTTATTATTTTGTCAATAAATAGTTGAAATAAGTATAAAAAGAAGTTTGTCTATAATTTCCTTATAACAATACCCGAACGAACCAGGATTAATTAAATATTAGAACACTATTATTAATTCAAAATTACCAACATCACTATTTTTGAATAAAAACACCGAAAATATAGCCTACTGTATAATAATTTTGAAAAATCAAACTTGGAAAAACATCTTTCACATAGATCAGATACTTTACATATTTGTAACAACACTAATACAAAAAAACTGAATAAAAATAAAAATACAGAAATAAACTTACAGAAAAAAATATAGATCATAAATTTCGGGAAATAAATTTTCAAAACAACCAAAAAAACTTACCAAAGTCGAAACAACAAATGAAACAACTTATACATCAAAATTAAAAAACAAATAAAAAATAAAAATAAAAAATGTGCAGTGGTGCCAATCTAAACAGGAGGAGAGCATCTGTATTGAGAAATTATAATGAACTAAATTATTACAACATAAAATATGTATGTTAAATTATACAAAGTTGGTAGAACTGTTGAGTTAATTCTACTTCAAGACGTCATCTTCAGTTTTTGGTGTTAACTTCTTCAAAATCCGATATACGTCTTCAAAATCTGTATTACTTATTTCAAATACACTGGTTTTGATACAATATTACTTACCATGCCTAGACATTAAAATTAAAAAATTAAGTACTAAAATATATAAGCTTAATAATTAAAACAAACACATGCAAAACTACAATTTATTACTAAATTAAAAAATCAAAAGTATTACATAACTGAAGTTTTACCTTCTCTTGCTCTATATGAATAGGCCTATATAGGGAAGGAAAGTACCCTACTGTCTTAATGTAAATTTTTCGAAATGAGTTTTACCGAAAATACACGTCTTTAACCTCCCTGAACTAAAGAAACAAGTTTTTAGCCATTGATCTATGGTTTGTGAACCAGTGCCGGCTCAGGCTTTCAAAAACAGGTGAAGAGTTGCAAAATCCAAGAAAAACTAGTAAGTTATACTAATAAGCATCCGCGAGACTCTAGAGAGTAAGAAAATATAAAATAGACAAGTACAATACAACTGCGTGACACTGCAAATACAAAACAACTAACGTACACTGAACATGCAGGTGCAGTAGGCTGGTGGACCCACCGCAATCTCTTCATTATTCGGGGACAGGTGGGGAGAGCTAGGCGTGCATATTTGCCGCTGACTCTCCTTTGATACTTCATGTGGACACACCTAATTATGTATTGCATCTGAAAAACAACGCGAGACCTATCCAAGTTCAGGCACTGGATATGCGTTTTAAATATATTTAAAAAGTACTTAATATGCCCAAAAACAGGTTGCACAGACAATATGCCAACTGCATTATTGAAAAAAGGAGTCGGTTGAACAGCTCGTTGTCTACCATCGAAAAATTTAGTTAGGTTTTAAATGTTACGGTAGATAATAGTGAGTCACGGGAATGCCTTTTACGTATGGATGGGCTGTGAGATAGGAAGGGAAGAGAAATCTCACAGTGCTCCCAACCGTGCATTGTACAGTTTGTTAACCACATGTTGCGTTACAATTAATATACTTCGTTGTGACTGTCACTTTATCCACTTAAACCCCATCTCCTTAAAAAATTCTTAACGTACAAAGTTTCCAACTAAAATTTTGCCTATCTTTCAAAACCGGTAATAACTTTTCACATGTCGGCATCACTTTCTTATTGATATAACCGTTTCCTTTTTGAAAAACTGTTTATGAAGAATTATCTTCTTCACTGTCTTTAACTTCCTTCTTTATTTTTTGAATTGTGGAAAGAGGATCATCACGAGATCAGCCGCTTGCTCATTGATTTTGTTAAGAGGCACGGAAAGGTATTTTTGTTTAGGCTTAACTTCATAGCATTCAATTAGATTGCATATTAGATTTCGTTCATCACTGTCAACAATCGACCGCGTTTTCGAGAACCCGACAATTCCATTTATAGTAACAAACAGTTATATTCGTACAGCTAATCTTAAAAGGTTCCGCGATATACTGTATGTCCTCTGGGTGTAGCTTACGTAGTTGTGGTAGCTAACTGATACCAAATCAGTCGCGCATGCGCATCGATGCTTTCTCCCTTTACCCCTCGTTAAAACCAAAGGTGAACTCGTGACTCAAGTAACTATATGGAGGAACTTTTTTGATGCGACACTGAGATTTCTAAATGAAGAAACACGTGATCGGTGGGTAGAACAAGCAAACAGAGTGAGTAACTTTCATTATCTTTCATTAGAAAGCAAACTTTCATTATCTGTACTCTGAACTTAATTTTAATTTGCGGGATAATACATACCGGGTGTCCCACGAAGAGGTTGCTATTTTTCAATTAATATGCCGGACGTATCGCACACTCTACACACTGGAAACTTTACAGTCATAATAAACACATATGTAAAAATAGTACCCTCGAGTTTCATTTACTTATGATTAATCAAAACAAAATGGCGGAAAGTAATTTTATTTGCATAACCATTTCAAATTTGAGATTTGTTAAAATGTTACTTAAGTAATAAAATGAAAAAAATATGAAAGTGATAAATTATTAATGAACACAATTTTTTCATTAACCTTTATTCGAACTGATGTCCATCAATAGCTATGCACTGATAGATAGCAACGAAACAAAAATGAGTCATAAGCGTTTTCGAAAAACTTCCGCGTTATCAACAGGAGTTCCTCTTCCATCAGCCTCATTAATTCATTATCTGTTGCAGTGGTGTGAGAATGAACTTTTGTCCTTCAAAAACCCTCATAGGAAAAAAAATCGCAAACAAACAAGTTTGGTGATCTTGGAGGCCAGTCCATGAGGCCGCTGCCACGACCTATCCAACGGTTAGGAATATTTTGGTTTAAAACCGCTTTGGCCATATTAACATAATGTGGAGGAGCTCCATCATGCTGGAAAAAAATCTTCCTGCATCTCCACCAGAGAAATATGAGGAACTATGTGATTAGTTAAAATTGATACGTATCTGTCTCCAGTCATTGTCTGATGAAATATGGCATCCGATAAAACACCATCCTTCGTGACAGCAACCCACACTGCTATACCCTTTGATTTCGAGTGGTTTTATCCACAAGATTATGGTTGATTTTTGATATTATTTTCTTATTCCGTCATTTTGTTTTGATTAATCATAAGCAAATGAAACTCCAGGGTACTTTTTTACATACATATTCATTATAATTGTAAAGTTTCCAGTCTGTAGAGCGTGCGATATGCCCGGTGTATTAATAATTACATAAAAAGGATCTTATTAACCTCTTTTTTTGCTCAAGGGGATCATTGTTGACGCTTAATTGTAGGATATATAGGGAAATAAATAGTAGGGTCTGCTCCACAGGTAATTCGAGAGAGGAGGAGGATCTCCTTCATTTTATAGGTAGGTGTTCTATATTATCAGAAATTATAAGTCGTTGGTTAGGAAATAGGCTTTTGAATAAAAACAAAGTTATAGATCAATTTAATGACGCCAACTGGCTTCCCTTAATTAATTATGTAACGGATGCATTAAGGTACAGGCTACGTCTGATTAATGAATTTAATTTTTAAGATAGTTGTAATTTTGTTATATTTTATTCTTCTCTGTATATACTGTTATTTTATTTTTACTTTCTCTTGCCTATAAGAATATATAGGAAGAAAAGTATTGTTTTCATGTCAATTTTAAGAATTCGAGTTTTCACTGGATATACACTTTTCAGATCTCGTGTGTGTGTGTGCGCGCGCGCACGCATGTGTGTAAACAAAATACTTCAAGAACAAAACATCGTACAAAGTTGAAACTTGAAACGTAAGTTAGGTATTACTAGAGGACCAGATATGAAAATTTTTATCAAACTTGGTCAACCGGAAGTAGTAGTTTATTCGTGTAATTTTTCACTTTTTTGCGATTTTCTCAAAAACGGCACCTACGAATTTTTAAAAAATTGTCTTATTTACTACACATTTTTTATGTTCTACATGATAGGGTAGGCGCCATGTCTGCTGAATTTCTTGGGGAGGCTGTGCTCTAGTAGAAAAAAATGGTTTTTTAATTGCGGTCTTAAAATGTATTTTAAAGCAAAAGTAAATACAATCAAATTCATAGGAAATTAAAAGACCTACAACTTTTTTTTAAGCATTTTTCTCTACAGAGCCTAGTTTAGCGTGAAAGAGTGATCTTACGTATTGCCAAACTAAGGTTGGTTTTCATTTTGCATCATTCACTCATGATTAAAATTAGGTTAAGTTTTTTGAGCTTAGTTTTTTTGTTAATTTCTAATGTTTAATTACTAATGTTAGGTTATATTGTTCAATATTTGCAATGGGAAGAGAAAGTCGTGTGACTGTTTCACACCAATTTTCTCTGTATTTTTATGCATTTTGGGCCACCAATGTTATGGACTAAATTATAATAGTGTAAGTTCATGGTCTGTGGTGTATTTCATATACTCATGCGTAGGCCTACATTTATTCTTTTATTTTAAAAATGGGATTATTATTTCATTATTAATGGGATATATTTATTTATGAATTTATTTGTCTAGAATAATGTTATTGTTGGCTGAACCTCTTAACCTGGCAGACGACCATTGGTCATACTGGTTTGTGCGGAGTTAATACAGGACATTGGGGATGTTATACGTTTTAATTTACAAATTTTCGTAACTTTTTCAGTAACAGATGTATGACTGCATCATTTATGAAATAAAAGAACTATTATCATTATTATTATAATTACACGTACATTGAACATGCAGGTGCAGTAGGCTGGTAAAATCGCCGTAATCTCTTCACTATTCGGGCACGGGAGGGGAGAGCTAGGCGTACATATTTGTATCTGACTCTCCGTTGCCATGGCAACCCACTCTGGCTGGAAGAGAAGCAGCGACCAACCGTCTACCTCTTCATTTGGGCATTTTACGTATATTGAGGTCATTACAAGGGCTATTTAACATTAGAAAGCGCACTAAGTAGAAAAAATTATTGTATGTACTTTTTTACACGGTACTTCTTCATTTACTGTAAAACAAAAATAATGATAACAGAAATTATACTTATTTTGTGAAACAAATAAAGCTCGATGCTCTCCAGAAAAATAGATGAAATGTGGGGAGGTGAATAATAAGGTGGAATTCACCTCACCTGAATACCCGCCGCTGTTGTGAACAAAATATCTCACTAACGGAATATCGTACGATGTTGAAACTTAAGCTTGGTATCACTAGGGGTCCTGACACTATCATCTTCATCAAAATCGGTCAACTGGAATCAGTAGTCGTGCAACTTCATGTTTTTGCGATTTTCTCAAAAACTGTTTCTAAGATTTGTTTTTAAATTGTCATCTACTTATTTTTTATGTACTACAAGATAGGGTCAGCGCCATGTCTGCTGAAATATTTGTGGAGGCTGGGCTCTCGTTGTAAATACTTTTGTTTACAAAATTGCAACTTTAATTTATGCATCGTAGGGCAAAAGTGTATATAAGTAAACTTGTAGAAAAATCAAAAAATTCTGCAACTTTTATTTCGAAAATGTTTTCATCAAAATCGGTAAGAAATGGATTTTTTACGATTGACAGCCGTAGTATGCATTTTACGACAAAAATTACATAAACAAGGTTATAGGAAATAAAAAACCTACAACTTTTATATCAAGCATTACTTTCCTACAGAGCCTATTCTGGCGTCAATTAGTGATATTCCGTAATTTTAAGTTCTACAGAGGTTAATTATCAGTTTACGTCATTCATTCATAATTAAAATGAAGTTTTTTTTACTTTTATGCTGTTTACTCATGATTAAACAAAAGTTCTCATTTCCAATGGCAAGAGAAAGTCAATTATCTTCTATCTTTTGTGTATTTATTTATCCAAAATACTATATAGGCTACTTTTTATATAATATTATTTCTTTACATTAGTATATACAAGGAGATAATAAAACAGAATACCATCGAAAAGGAAGGGAACAACAGCAGACTAGGAAAGATGGCCGGTGCACTGAGAACTCACCACTTGTTCAATAAGAAAGCACTTTCAAGACAAGCCAAGATTAGGGCTAATGTGATAAAACTTGTGTGTCGGTACGCGAGTGAGTACTTTGGAATGACCGGGAAGGCTAGTCTAAGTGAAGCAGAAAAATTTGGGAGATAGATCCTCCGCATGATAATGCGTCGAAGATAGGCAGACAGTCTACGTTACGAGGTCGAGAAGAGTTTGAACGATTAATGGAAGCGATTAGAAAAAGAAGACTAAAAATTTACGGACACCTGTATAGAATGGATGATGAAACACATTTTTAAGACGCTAAAAAATATACGTAAGGTGTTGGATAAATGGTTTAAAGAAGTTAGAAAAGATACTGAGTAGGTATGAGATTATCGGTGTCGTATCAGATGAAATCTAATCCCGGGAGGAGGAGGTGGTGAAATTATGTCATAAATGATCTGTTAGTCGGTATAAACTTTCAAATTTTTTCTCGTGTTTTAGACCACGCAAGGTGACTTTAGAAGTTTCTGAAAGCTGTTTTTGCAGCCCACATTCTCAGCATTCGATTACTGCAGGATTTTTTCTTTCTTCTATCCATCAGTGCTAGTCTACGCTATTTATTTTTTTATTGTTTGCGTTTTGCTCTTCATGGAAGCCCTTAAAATAGTTTCCATTAATTGTTCATTTTTCTTTTACAACTCTTCTTGATCTCGTAATCTAGATTGTCCGCTTACTATCTTCAGACCCATTAACTTGCGGAGGATCTTACTCTCAAATTTCTTTACAATATTGTACTGTAAAATTCCCCGAGGTAGTACTTTAAATCTATCAACTTCTCCATTTTTTCCGTATTGTGTTTTCAAGTTTTTATTACTACAGTTTTCAAAACCAGCTAAAATTTTTAAAAGCGCAGTAGCGTAGAAAAGTTAATTGGACAATGTATGCATCGCCAACTTCTGGACTGAAATTCACCGATAAAAACAAGTTACATTGTGTACAACTTATTATTTTCTCTTATCGTTTATGAATATAATGGGTGACCCGCGGAATTTGAACCATAGGGAAATTGTTAATATTTTACCACAAAAAATGAAGACTTGTTTTAATCGGGAATCATTAGAAAATGTTTATAACTTTACAACAATATCAATTTTGATACAATTTAAACTATGTTTTAGCTTAAAATACATAAATTTGTAAACCGTTTTCTATTGAACAACGGTAAATTTTATTATTGTGTCATATTGTACGTTTGGAGTAATGGTAACGTTCTGATATGGAGACGTAAAAATAGGTGGGTCAAATCCAACTACGGAAATTTTTTTTTATGGTTAAAAAATATTGGAAATATTATAAACAATTAAATAGGTATTTGTTTATTTTTTAAGTTTTGACAATTTTGTTTTATCACCTTAAATTTATTGAACAATCAGCTAAAACTTAAAATGTAACTGAAAAAATATATTCTGTATTTAAAAAAATTGTTGAATTTGCTTACAAAAAAAACCAATTTTTAGCTAAATAATTTTAGATGACACATGGTATAGGGAAGAAAAGTATTGTTTAAATGTCGATTTTTTTTAAATCAAGTTTTCGCCGGATATATGCCTTCATGTTTTCAGACCTCCTCAACCCAAAAAAAACATGTTTTTAGCGATTAGTCTGTGTGTGTGTGTGTGTGTGTGAACATAATATCTCAAGAACGTTATATAGTACGAAGTTGAACTTTGAAATTAAGTTAGGTACCATAAGAGGACGCGACACGAACATTTATATTGAAATCGGTCAACCAGAAGTAGTAGTTCATTCGTGTTATTTTTCACTTTTTTCGATTTTCTCAAAAACAGCTCCTACGATTTTTTTTAAATCGCCTCATTTACTACATATTTTATGCTCTATAAGATAGGGAAGGTGCCATGTCTGCTAAAATTCTTGGAGAGGCTGCGCCATTATAGAAAAAGTTTTTATTTTACGCTTGCGGCCTTAGTCTTAATGTGCATTTTAGGGCAAACGTGCACACCGGGTATCCCACAGAATTTGAACTACAGGGAAATAGCATTGATTTTCATTAGTTTGTTAACATATTCTTTCCACGAATAAATGAATACTTGTTATAATCGGGAATCATTAGAAAATGTTAAGACTTTTAAAAAAATATCGATTTTGATATTTTTAACTGTATTTTAGCTTATATACAGAAATACATAAATTTTTAATAAATTTATATTTAAGTACGGTAAATTTTATCACTTTGTTTTATTGTACGTTTGGAGTAACGGTAACGTTCTGGTATGAAGACGTTAAGTAGGTGGGTCGAATCCACCTGAGGTGAAATATTTTTGTTATTAAAAAAATATTGAAAATATTAAAGAAAATTATTACTTACTTATTTTTTAATATTGACAAACTGTTTCATCATCTAAAATTATTTACTCAAACATTTGTTTTTTTTTTAAGAAAATTCAGTATTATAAATACCTAATATATTTCCTTCAGCAATATTTAATTTTCAGAGACAGCTGATTGTTGCAATAATTTTAGATGATAAAACAAAATTGTCAAACTTAAAAAATAAACAAATACCTACTTAATTGTTTATATTATTACTAATATTTTTTAACAATAAAAAAATTTTCCGCAGATGGATTCAACCCACCTATCTTTACGTCTTCATATCAAAACGTTACCGAAATCTTAGCGTAATCCTAGTTTGGAGTTCGTCTCCAAACGTACAATATGACACAATGATAAAATTTACCGTACTTAAATAGAAAACGGTTACAAATTTATGTATTTCTGTATTTAAGCTAAAATACAGCTTAAAATGTATCAAAATTGATGTTTTTAAAAGGTCTAAACATTTTCTAACGATTCCTCATTATAAAAAGTCATCATTTATTCGTAGGAAGAAAATGTTAACAAACTAATGAAAATCAATGCTTTTCGGTATCGTTCAAATTCTGTGAGACATCCGGTATAATGAAAGTTGTAGAAAATTTACAAATCTACAACTTTTATGCGAAACATTTCTTTGTATAACGCTTAGTCAAGCGGTAATTTGTGATTTTCTTCTTTTTTTCATAAAAATCTGTAAAAAATGGATCTCTTATAGATTTAGGCCTTAGTATGCATTTAACGAAAAAAAAACGTATACAATCAAATTTAGAGGAAATAAAAAGATCTACAACTTTTATTTAAGAATTTTTCTCTAAAAAGCCTAGTTTTGCGTGAAAGAGTGATTTTCCGTATTATTAAACCAAACTAAGGTTGGTTATCGTTTTGCATCATTCACTCATGATTACGTTTTTGAGGTTAGTTTTTTGTTTATTTCTAATGTTTTATTACTAATGTTAGGTTCTTCTTTTTTTTAACGTCCGACTATTCTGCAATTACTGCTAATGCAGACGGTTATAGTGTTATATTATATTGTTCATTATTTGCATTGGGAAGAGAAAGTCGTGTGAGTGTTTCACACCATAATTTCACGTTCTAAAGACGTTGATTTTTATTTTGCGTCATTCACGCATGATTAAAATTAGGTTGTGTCTTGAATTTTATATTGTTTACTCATGATAAAACATACGTTATATTGCCAATTATCCACACTGGCAAGAGAAAGTCCTGCGAGTGTTTCACCCCAGTTTTTTTTGTACACGTATACTATTTATACTTCTGATTTTGGAGGTGTAATCTACTCCAACCGATTAGATTAACCTTATTTTTCCGGTTATGCAATCTGAATTTTTAACATACTTTTAGTTTTTTCAAGTTCAAATTAAATCAGAGCTCTTCTCTACAACGATACATGCACAGACGGCACACAAACAAAATTATTCTACATAAACAAAAACATAACATGCATACTAACTTATCATATTTCTCTAAATGTGTACTACTATTTCCAAAAATATTAACTTTTTCCCTTTTGCTTGACCTATATGAACATGGAAAGGAAGGTATACTGTTTCATGTTGATTTTTACAAATCGAGTTTTTACCAGAAATACACGGTCTAAGGCCAGTTGAACTCAAAAAACTTGTTTGGAAGGTAAGTTAGGTACCACTAAAATAACCACTAAAATAATAAGTTAGGACCAGAAAATAACATTTTCATTTAAAACGGTCAACCTTGTTTGCGATTTTTTTAAAAACTGTTCCTACGATTTTTTAAATATAATTTCATTTACTGCATTTTTATGCTTTACAAGATAGGGTAAGCCGCATACCTGCCGAAATTATTGAGGGTCTGCGCTCTCGCAGAGGAAATTGTTTTTTTAAAGATTGCTGCCTTAATATGAACTATAGGGGAAAATTCTATAAGTAAAGTTATTGAACATTTAAAAACCTACAACTTTTATTTAAAAAATGTTTTCTATAACGCTTAGTTTAGTGTCAATTAGTGATTTTCTGTATTTATTTTCATCAAGATCCGTACAAAATTGAATTTTTTAACATTGCAGCCTTAGTACTGTGCATTTTACGAAAAAGTGTATGATTAAAGTTACAGGAAATAAAAAACCTACATCTTTTAATTCAAGCAATTTTTTTAACAGAGATTATTAGTTTAGTGTCAACTGGTGATTTCCTGTATTCGTAGTCGAACTAGTTGATTTTAATTTTGCGTCATTCATTCATGATTAAAATTAGGTTATGTTTTTCATTTTGCATCGTTTACTAATGATGACAAGTAATATTTTACATTGTATACATTGGCAAAAGGAAGTCGTGTGAGCATTACGCCAACAGAATTTTATTCCTGCGATTTTCTCAAAAACGGCTTCTAGGATTGTTTTAAAATATCGCTTCATTTACTAAATTTTTTATGCTCTACAATAAGTTATAGAGTTAGCAGCAACATGTCTGGTGACATTCTTATAGGGGGGAGGATGGGGGCCTCGTGGTGAAAAATGTATTTTTTTAAGATTGTAGCCTTAACATGCATTTTACGGAAAAACTAAGTATACAGTATAACCAAAGTTTTAGAAACTTAAAAACCTTAATTTAAGTAATTTTCTCGGAATTTTATTTTTTACGAGTCGAACTAACTGAACTCCAGGCGGAATCATTCGCCCGATCGTATCTGACTAACGAAGCGGTTCAAAAGTTATATTTGTACGAAGTTTATTTCTTTTTTTAAATTGTATAAGAACTCCTGCCAAGATATTACATTCAATTTTGAATTACCATCTATCATGTATGATAATGAGGAACTCTTCCATAATGTGGACGCAACTCCGAATTTTGTTGACTTTTTCACTTCTACGCTAAACAAGCGAACGGAAAAATTTAATTATGTACGAGGGTTATTTGTTTTCAACCTCTGATTGGTTATAAAAATAAAACTAATGAAAAAAAACAAAATAAATTTACAATAACCTCTCTTTAGTTCGGCTCGTCTCGGGTTCAGATCTAACAAAAACTACATTACTTTCTCTTGCCTACATGAATCAATACATAGAAAGAAAAGTATTGTTTTCATCTAAATTTTTCGAAATCGAGTTTTCACCGGATATATAGACTACTTTTCCAGACGCCCTGAACCCAAAAAACATGTTTTTAGTGATTAGTCTGTGTGTGTGCGCCTGTGTGAACAAAATATTTCAAGAATGGAACATCGTACAAAGTTGAAACTTGTAACGTAAGTTAGGTATTACTAGAGGACCCGACATGAACATTTTCATCAAACTCGGTCAACCGGAAGTAGTAGTTTATTCGTGTAATTTTTTATTTTTTGCGATTTTCCCAAAAACGGCTCTTACGATTTTATTAAAAATCACATCACTTACTACATTTTTATGCTCAAGTTAATAGGGTAGGCTCCTGTCTCCTAAAATTCTAGGGAAAGCTGTGCTCTCGTAGAAAAACTTTTTTTTTAAGATTGCGGCCTTAATATGCATTTTAGCGGAAAATTGACGGTATATGAACGCACGGTTTTACCGAAATAAATTAACGCTATTCAAAATTATACACACAAACAGAGGTGTGTAAATTATAACTCAATGAAAGAAATCGAAGAAATCTTAAAGGCA
Organism: Catonia carolina; assembly: GCA_035578175.1. Taxonomy (NCBI): domain Eukaryota; kingdom Metazoa; phylum Arthropoda; class Insecta; order Hemiptera; family Achilidae; genus Catonia; species Catonia carolina. The sequence continues at coordinate 6,777,526 of JAQMRL010000012.1, forward strand.
TGACCTTGCTTCAGGAAATAATTTACTACACAAATACACCAGTAACAGGATGTAGTGTAGAAAGCAGGGGGAGAAAAGTTTCCATGTGTCACAGCAGACAGAAAAATATTATGCTCTCATAAACATCTAAATATTTCAGCCCAGCAACCGCGTAAACGTTATATCTCTCTTCAGTCAATAATACACATCACTACAATAGGCCTACAGAAGTACCAACCCTAAAGATGAAATATTCCCAACGTTACACTACCTGAAACATTAGTGAAGCAACTTTGTTCCGGACTTCACCGCCTCATAGCAAGCACAATCCATAGTAAATACAATTTGTGGAACTCTAGCTTGGCATACGACCTTGTGTACGCCGTATTAAGCGGGAGGTGGTGAAGTCATGCATTTCCGAAAACATAAGTCACACGCGTAAATTATAAACTGATTATGTCATCACACACACAGAATCATAGACAAAACAAGCATTTATAACAACATCAGAACGTTCTGTTCAGATTTTATTAGAGTGAGTAATATTAAATAATTATAATTATTATAAATATTACGTGTGTACGTGTGTTTTGTGTTACTGTACTACAGGTACTTACGTACAAGTATTAAAGTGTCAGTTGCGTGGTTCTTTTTTCAATTCACTCTTTCAAACGAAATGCCGGAAAAAGAACTGCAGTCGAAACTAAGTGGCAGAGTTATTCTCAGTCAGAGTAGGGAAATTGTAAGTAATGATTACAATTTCATGAAAACTGAAGGCAACTCGGGGACTGTCACAATTCCTTTATCCAAGGAACGTCAAAGAACTGCAGCAGCTACTGGCGTTTACGAACAAGCTGTAAGTAGGCAGACAGAGACAGAGAGAGAGAGAGAGTGTGTGTGTGTGTGTGTGTGAACAAAATATCTCAGGAACGGAACAGCGTACGAAGTTGAAACTTGAAAATAAGTTAGGTACCACTAGAGGACCCGACACGATCATTTTCATCAAACTCGGTCAACCGGAAGTAGTAATTATATCGTGCCATTTTTCACTTTTCTGTGATTTTCTCAAAAACGGCTCCTAAAATTTTTTTTAAATCGCCTAATTTACTACATTTTTTATGCTCTACAAGATAGGGTAGACGCCATGTCTGCTAAAATTCTTGGAAGGCTGTTCTTTCGTAGAAAAGTTTTTTTTAAGATTGCGACCTTAATATGCATTGTAGCGCAAAAAAGTATATAAAAAAGGTTGTAGACGATTTAAAACTTACAACCTTTATTTGAAACACTTCTTCGTATAACGAACGCTTAGTGATTTTTTGTTTATTTTCATGAAAATCTGTAAAAAATGAATTTTTTAAGATTTCGGCCGTACTATGCGTTTTACTACAAAAGTATATATAATCAAATTTCTAGGAAATTAAAAGAACTACATCCTTTATTGCAAGCATTTTGCACTACAAAACCTAGTTCAGCGTCAAAGAGTGATTTTTCGTGTAGGCTATTATTAAAGAAAACTAAGATTGGTTTTAATTTTGTATCATTCCCTTGTCACCGTCGTCCCCTTTGATTAGGTACTGTGCTGCCGGCTACAAAGCTTCCGATGTAGCGACAGAGGGAACCACCAACAGTTCCGAAAGGGGCGGTAGGCCTGTGGCAGCGTACCGACAGAGGTCGTTATCGCCAAGGTCAATACCAATAACCGCCACTACCACAGCGCTCTCGGCGACTATATAAACAGCGCTCCACTGAGCCCGAGGAGATTCAATTCCGATCCAGACATCAGACAAGACGTCCACATTCGGCTCATGGCTACCGGACTCCAACGAAGACTCATTGACGACCCCGCAAGAGAGAAGAAGATGACGTCTCCGCTGGACGACGACACGCCGTGTCGCCCAGCCACTGACCGCCACGCCAACTACGACCGACCTTCTCCAAGACGACCACCGCTTAAGCGGCCCTTTTCAGGGCCACCAAAAAATAAAGAATTCAACTCGCCGCTTAATGTCGCCATCCGGTGACACCCTCATGATTAAAATTAGGTTATGCTTTTTGAGGTTAGTTTTCTCGTTCATTTGTCATATTTTTACTAATGTTAGGTTAAATTGTTCATTATTTGCATTGGCAAGAGAAAGTTGTGTGAGTGTTTCACCCAGATCTTTTTATTTCTTTCCATGAGTCTAATAATACTTTGTACACCTCTGTATATAAATGTTGTTTTCCATTTATAAATGACACGTATTTATAATCCATTCCACTTCCACATTAATAACCCGACAATTAAAAGGAAAGAAATCTGAAATAGTAATGGCGTCCACATAATGAAAAAGTACTATCGTTAACGCATTAGAAGGTATAAGAATATAAACACGAACATTATTATAACAAATATATTTATTACACTAAAAATATTTTTTTTATAAATTACAAATTTTTTAAATTTATTAATGAATTCCCCTCCATATAACCAACTTTAATAAATAATTAATTCAATATATTATATACAAATAGAAAAAAATAACAAATAAAGATAAAAATAAAATACTAAAAACATTTGTCAACAAAACTTTTATGGAATGTTACAGTAAAATTTATGTTACATGCTAAATGAAAAGAATTGACATACAGTTTTCAAAATGATCGAAGCATGAAATTATGGTTGCATCAGAATGAGTACAATATTATCTAGGGCATTAAAAATTAATCGATTCGTATTTTTTGATCATACCTCGTATGAGGAATTGAATAGTCTCGTTCGTTGAAGGCGGATAGTCCGATTTAAGAATATTGAATGAATAGCCCTCTTCGAAAAATATAGATACAGTGCGCCTAGAAACTAACAAATAGGATTAACGGAGAATTGTAGAGCAAGCCAAAGCCCACTATGTACTGCAAAATTACAACATTATGACGATAAAGATGATAAAATATGAGGGACTTTTTATCAAACTCCGATATAGGGCATAAATAAAAGACAAGCGAGTATAGAAAAAATGTTTTATTACTAAAAGTTACATACATTTGTGACTACTTTTTATAACCACCTTAATGATTGGGCATTTGCTGTACCTGTAAGAAAGTTTTCCAATACCCTCTTTAAAAAATGTTGCCGGCTGTGAATTTGAAAGAATCTTAACGTTGTCTTGAAGTTTTTCATTAGTTTGGAAGCACTATCCTCCTACCCACTTTTTCAGTTCAGGAAAAAGATAGAAGTCACGCGGCGCTAGGTCGGGACTGTAAAGAAGTTATCTAAAATGTCCAATTAAAATTGCTCAAGGAGCCATTGGGTTGCACCAGCACTGTACGGAGGGGTTGTCAAGGATCAGAATAATTTCAGAAATCAACATGCCTGTTATTCTGTTTTCAATGACCCTCTGTAAACGTTGTTTCACAACAAACTGCTTGTATCCCTAACAGGATAGCTGGTTTCAATGTCCTTGACGATTTATTTACTTTTTATTATTTGATTATTTATTTCTGTTAAATTAATTTCATTTATATTCAGAGTTAAATTTAATGATTGTTTGTCTGTTTAAAAAATTTAAGTTCATATCTGTTAGACACCCCGCACACTGTTAGCGCACCTACAAAAACTGAACATTTTGTTCTTGTGATGTGATTGTGGACTTTTAAACTTTATGACAAGGTATTCTGCTTCACTTACATTATCGCTTCAAAAATGCATAATGCAGTAATTGTAAGCAATTTAACGTATGAAGCACTCTTAAAATTCAGGGCCCAAAAAAAGTACACAAACTTCATAAAAGTTAAGATTTTTCTAAAATTTCAATATGTAATGTACAAAATAAAATATCTAGTAGTATTCATCAAGTAAAACTAAACACAATAGAAAAATTTTAAAGTCTGTATTATCTTACTTCCAAATTTGATAAATAAAAATTTAACATTTGAAATTTTTCTGATTAGTGTTTTAACATTATAGGAGTTATCTATTGTTATTTTATTTGGTTATTTTCTACTTAACAGGAGTATTAGACAGCAATGGGAAATAGCGTACAGTATTCAGTAGGCCTTTAAAAGAATACGGGGCCTCTAACAAATATGACCCAAAATTTATATTAACGGTTTTTACATATATTAAAATATACGTATTCGATATTAAATATGTTTCATTGTTAAAAACTGTTAAGATTTAGAGAAAAAGAAAAGAGACTTTCCTTTATGTTGGATACGCCAAGAGTTAATTTAAGAGATAATTTAAGTTTTGTTTATAAATGGTCTAATACCGTATTAAAACATTTAATAATACCGGGTGAGCATAAAGTCTTACCCAGATTATAAAATTTTATTACAGAATAATCGTTTGACGTAATAATTTAAATCTGGCGCTGTTACATAGGTTATTGTTAGTAGATTTTGTGACCAATGATGGCGCTAGTGCTCCTCAACAATGACATGGTCTGTTAGTTTACGTCAGTTGCTGGCGAAATGGCGTTGAAGCAGGAGAAAGCACAATGTGTGCTTTGGTTTCACGAAACGAAATCGCCCATCAGTGTTCAGCGTAATTTTCGGGCTTTTTATGGACGCAGCCCTCCTGATGTTAAATAAATAAAGCGATGGTATGAAAGGTTTAAAGAAACAGGCAGCGTTGAAGATCTTCCTAGAAGTGGCAGGCCTAGTGTGAGTGAAGCAACTGTTGATCTTGTTCGGGAATCGTTTCAACGGAGTCAGTCTAAATCAACTCGTCAAGCATCACGTGAACTTCAAATACCGCAAGCAAGTGCGGTGAAAATTCTTCATAAAAGGCGGTTGCATGCTTATAAAGTGCAAATCGCGCAGGCCTTGCAACCGAATAATTTGCTTAGACGTGCAGAATTCGCAACTGAGATTCTCAACAGGATTGACGTCGCTAACGATTACTTAAATCGCATATGCTTTACCGATGAATCCACCTTTCATGTCAGTGGAATGGTAAATAGGCATAATGTCCGTATATGGGGATCAGAGAATCCACATGCTACTGTACAGTTACAGCGAGACAGCAAAAATGTGAATGTTTGGTGCGGCCTCATGCATAATAAGGTTTTCGGGCCGTTTTTCTTCACGGAAAACATCATTAACGCTAACATTTACTTAGATGTTTTGCAACAGTTCATTGCACCACAGTTAGAAGAATATCAACCATGGATAATTTTCCAGCAAGATGGGGCACCTCTCCACTGGGCTTTGATAGTGCGTAATTTCCTGGATGAAACATTTCCGGATCGGTGGATTGGAAGGGATGGTCCAACACCCTGGCCACCCCGCTCTCCAGACATTACTCCCCTTGACTTTTTTTTCTGGGGCTATATCAAGGATAGAGTCTTCGCCACACCAGTTGCTGACGTTGACGAACTGAAGGCTAGGATACAAGCTGCTGTGGGTGCTGTGACAGAACACATGTTACAAAACACCTGGCGGGAACTGGAATACCGCTTCGACATTCTCCGAGCTACCAAGGGGGCACACGTTGAAGTTTACTAATGTAAGTAATCTTAAAAAAACTATTAACACTAACCTATGTAACAGCATCAAATTTAAATTATTATGTCAAATAGTTATTCTGCAATAAATTTTTATAATCAGGGCAAGACTTTATGCTCACCCGGTACAGCAAGAAAAAAGTAAAAGAGTATATTGACATATTAAAATACTGTAAAAGCACGAATAATCTTAAATTAACAAAGATATAGAATATTTCGAAGTTAATTACCGCGAAATAAAAGTTTATCTGTATAAGTAGGGTTACTTTCCTTATGATAAATATATTAATCAATTTTACCATTTATTATTAATAATCTTCTACTTTTTCTTCTTCCAACAACGGATTAGACCACAGCCTACTCTGAACTCACATACAATATCACCTATCTCCATCTTTTCCTAGGTTTTCCGACATTCCTTTTCCCTTCTGGAGCATACCAGTGCGCCTGCTTAGGTATCCTGTGATCTGACATCCTTACCATGTGCTGTCTCCAACTTTGGCGATAATCCTTTATCTTTTCGTTCAAGTTGTAAATACCAAATTCTGACCTTATTTCCTCATTCCTTATTTCTTCCACGCGTGTACAGCACAGACCCTAAGTCCTTCGCAGAAATCTTACCTCTGCCGTCTGGATTCTCCGCTCGAGTTTTTGTTGTTGTTCCCCACTTCCGTAAAGAATAAACGGAGCTGCTATAACTTTGTATAGAAATTAAGTTTTGAGTTCTTTCTCGCTCTATTACCCAAAGTTCTGCTTATAGTCCCGTATTTCCTCTGGAATTTTCTCAATTTATGCTCTATATCAAAATTAGAATCATTCCTACATCACATCCTAAATAACGGAAGTGAGATACTCTCTCCATACCACAGAACTGTTTTTGAACGAACGGGATATTTGCCCTTAAAAATCATTATTTTGGTTTCAATGAACATTTTTAAGCCAAAATCTTTACACAGTTTGTGTAACACATGGACCGCCCGTTGAAGATCATCTTCTGTCTCCTGAACAATCTACAAGTCATCCGTAAATAAAAGTGCATTCAAATAACTACTGTCATTTAACTTGCTACCAGGACTAACGCTGCATTTCCACATCTTAAAAATGTAATCAATATAAATATTAAATAATGTAGGTGATAGACTACACCCTTGTCGTACACCTAGGTTAATCGTAAATTCTTCTTAGCGTTTTGTCCCCGTATTTATAGCTATCCCACTATTGGCACAGAGAACTGCACCCACCAAGTGAGAAGAGTACCCAACTCTTTCATAATCCGCCAAAGAACATTACGGTTCACCCGTTCGAAGGCTTTCTCAATTAACTTTTCTATTAATCATTTTCAGAATATTATATATGTAATACAGTTTTCACCAAAGGTGAAAGTTATAAGCTGCATTAATCTTGGTTTCCAGTTGCATGAACTACAAAACACACAATGAGAAACTTCAAAACAACGACAACACTCATTTTGGCAAGAAAAATTATTTATGAAGAGGGTATTGGAAAGATTGTTCACAGGTACGACAAATGCGTTAATCGTCATGGTGGTTAGGTCGAAAAGTAGGCATTGAGTGTACGAAACTTTTAGCAATAAAACATTCTTTTTCTATACTCACTTGTCTTTTATTAACAGCCAATCGGAGGTTGATAATTTGACCATCATACTATATTAAAAAAAACTGTGAGCTCAATAACAGATATAAATGAAACGACAGTTTATTTAACAAAACCAATAAATTTCCTGCTGAAATTTTATCATTCTAAAAATGACACCACACTTTTTAAAAAATCTTGCTTTAATTGTTACACAAGTTACAAAATTTACTACCATAATTTTTTGTACATAATGATTTTTTTTCTAGATTGCTTTAATGTAAAATGTTACAATTTTATTTACAATTTCTAATTTTATTATTACCAATAAAAAAAATTAATTTTAATATTTACAGTTTACTTACAAATACCAACTAATAATAAATTATCAACACAAAAATGATAAGTTGATGTTATAACTCTTGTTAAAAATTTTCGGTTTCATACAATACCACAATTTTTTGTATTTTTATAAATTCAACTGGATTTTTTTAAAATTTCGAAACATCTTCAGTCTACTAATTTGTTAACAATATTAGAAATTCAATTAAAAAACTACAATTGCCTACATTTCTGCATTAAGATTACAAAAGCAAAAAATCAGGGAATATATTATTAAACCCATTGCTTATTTATGAATAAAATTAGAAGTACGAACACTAATTCATAAAAAAATTACTATCAAGGCATGCACATTTATAAATCTTTACTTTCTGTTGCCTAAAATACGCATCAATATATATGAAAGGAAGTATTGTTTTCGTTATTTTTCGAAATCGAGTTTACATAGGATATACACGATTTTAGGCTCCCTGAATAAAAAAAAACATGTTTTTAGCTACTGGTCTAGGTACTGGCTACTGGGTATGTGTGAACAAAATATCTCAAGAACGGAATATCGTACGAAGTTGAAACTTGGAACTTAAGGTTAGTACTACAAGAGGATGCGACACGAAAATTTTCATCAAAATCGGTCAACGGGAAGTAGTACATATTCATTTATCACTTTCGGAAATTTTCTCAGAAACAGTTCATTTGTTTTTTTAAATTGCCTCATTTACTACATTTTTTATGCTCTACAATCTACATGATAGGGTAAACGCCATATCTGACGAAATTCCTGGGGGGGAGGGTGCTATCGGGGTAAAAATTGTTTCTTTTTAAATTGCAGCCATAATATGCATTCTACAGCAAAGTGTATGAAATCAAAGTTGTACAACTTAAAAATATTACAACTTTTATTTCAAACATTCAGTACAACGCTTAGCGTCAATTAGTTATTTTCGTATTTTTCATAAAAATCTGTAAAAAAATGCGGGTTTTTAATACTACGGCCTTAGTAGCCCTATGCATTTTACAACAAAGGTTTATATAATCAAAGCTATAGAAAATTAAAAAAACCTACAACTTTTATTATAAGCATTTTCTTCTAGAGGGCCTAGCTCAGCGTCAACTAATAGTATCCCATTTTTTAAGTCGAACAGAGGTTAATTTTCATTTTGCGTCATTCATTCATCATTAAAATTAGTTTACGTTTTTCATTTTACATTTTTTAGGGCCTAATAATGATACAACATAGATATTTATATGTCAAAGAGGATATGGAGGAACTAGGTTTAACCTTTAGGGATCTAGAGCTGAAGAGAGTTAAGACAGACATACTAAAAGACAAAAACTTCAGATTTAAAACCAAAACCGACAACAGAGGTACTAAAACGGTTGTTTCAGATGCAGAGAGACAGGCCAGATCGGTCAGAATGACCGAATATTGGAGAAAAATCAGAGAAAAGAATGCAGAGAGAGCTTCTAAATAGCTGACTAAAGTGATCCTTTCACACTAATTTATTATTTATGTTATCTTTTTGTCTCGTTAATTATTGATGTCTACGTTCCATAATCCAATCTATTTTCTTCCAAATTTCTGTCTTCTATGATACATACTTTTGTGATTGTTTAAACTATTGAGGGTACGGAACACTTTATTACAAAGGGCACAAATGGCTGAATGTAACGGTGAGAAATGCTGTTGTTGTTTATGCCTTTTTAAAGTTAAATGGCTGCTTAAAATCTTTCCACAAATGTTGCACACGTATTGTTGCTGATGAGGCATACTATGAACGAATGAAGCGGTCGCTTTCATGGACGATGAATGACTCGTCGTGCACGAGTCATCGTATAATACAACATTGTTACCAACTGAAGAGTCATCGTAATAAGAAGAACATGAAGGTGATGTCTTCTGCATCGTAGACGACGTTGTAGACAACTGCGACTGCGTCATGTCTGCACACACAGACAGACAGACGATCTTAACACAAACGCGTTTCAAAAAGAAAATTAAATAACTAAAGAAATTTAATCTAATACTTCAATAATATAATAGAGAGAAGATGTGTATACAATGTTGTGGGGGGAGAGTAGGTCCATCCGTACTCTACCGCTCGACTTCCCCTCCTGACAATACACGATATGTGATTGTGCATACGTTAAAGTTATGTCAATTGTCTAAAGCTCACCTTACACGAATGACAATTCAGCTACAAAATTGTCGCCGATTGCAGTTGCGTTGTTGTCAAAACGGACTGCTCTCCGACTACATTTTTGGCGTCGGGTAGACGCTGCTTGAAGTCCGTTCAAGCGACAGAACAACGATAGCTAAACGACGTCTACAATTATTATACTAAGATTACGATATTAAATTTGTTCAGTACTAAAATGGATTTTGAACAGGACGTTTTACTGCTCATTGTATTGCATCGTATAAATAAATTGTTTTGGATTCATCCTATAATGTTGTTGTTGTTTAGGTCATCAGCCAAAAGGGTGGTTTAAACCTCTAAAGGCTTTACTACGTAAAATGAAGAGTGAGGTGGTTTACTATTACCTTCTCACTGAGTGGAAAAGTATGCTTACCAGTATGTCAGACCCTCTGAAATGCATCTACTTTCCACCCTGCAAATGACACTGCTGTATAATGATATTCATCACTCTCAGAGGAGATAACTATGACTAGTGTCTTTTACACCTCTACCTCTTCTGTTCTTAAATGCTACTGTCAAATAATTGAGTGACCATGAGATAAGAAACAACTATTTTTTGTAGCCCTGGAACTAGCAGATCCGAGTGCAAATAATTGAACACTCCATCTGCCTGTTATGGGAAACATCCCATAATAGAAAATATAAATGAGAGCCAATTTAAATTACTGTTTCATTCATTTAGCAAACAGGATGACATGTTTTTTGAACATTTTAGAATTAATGAAAGTACTTTAGATTTCATTCCAATTTATACAATAATGAAGAAAGTAAATTTCTTACTTCTATAAAATGTTCAGTGTCAAAAAATTCCTCTTCGATATGAATTACAGGTTTATCTGCCATTTTAGTAATGAACGAATAACACAACTAAAAAAAATCTGGTTTGAAACACTCGCACAACTTTCTCTTACAAAAGCAAATAATGAACCATATAACCTAAAATTAGCAATAACATTAGAAGTAAACAAAAATAAAACTAACCTCAAAAAACATAACCTAATTTTCATCATGAGAGAATGATGCAAAATGAAAACCAACCTTAGTTTGGCTTAATAATACGGAAAACCACTCTTTCCCGCTAAACTAGGCTCTGTAGAAAAAAAATGCTTCAATAAAATTTGTAGGTCTTTTAATTTCCTATAAATTTAATTATATACACACTTTTGTCGTAAAATTCATACTAAGGCCGAAATATAAAAAAACCATTTTTTTACAGATTTTCATGAAAAAACACAAAAACATTACTAATTACTGCTAAACTAAGCGTTATACAAAGAAACGTTACAACTGAAAAATGCAGGATTTTTAAATTGTCAACAACTTTTACTGTAAACAATTTTATCCTAAAATGTATATTAAGGCCGCAATCTTAAAAAAAGCCATTTTTTTCTTCGAGAGCCCAGCCTCCTTAAGAATTTCAGCAGACATGGCGCCTACCCTATCTTATACAGCATAAAAAATGTTGTAAATGAGCTGATTTTTAAAAATATTGCATGAGCCATTTTTGAGAAAATCGCAAAAAAGTGAAAATGACACGAATAAACTACTACTTCCGGTTGACCGATTTTGATGAAAAAGTTCATGTCGGGTCCTCCAGTGGTACTTAACTTAAGTTTTAAGTTGCAACTTCGTACGTAGTCTGAAAACGTGTATCCGGTGAAAACTCGATTTCGAAAAATCGACATAAAAACAATACCACTTGTACATTCCTATATAGTCATATAGGCAAGAGAAAGTAACAAGTGGACACACAGTAGAATACAACTGACAAGTAGTCGGAGTTGGAACGAAAGAATACTTGTGCTGTAATGTACTAATTGTACTGGTAATTGAACAAGTTAAGTGAGCGCCGTGGAGTTGTCGTAGGATTGCCGTCGTGTGCGAATGGGTTGTGACAGCAAGCAACAACAGTTCGTCACTGGCTTGCGGACAATACCGACAGCAGCCAGCGAGTTAAACGTTTATGTTAAATCATTAGTAGGGCTTAAACAATTAGTAAAACGAAAATGATGACGTGATTAACCCAGGCGCTCTGAGGCGAACAATAAGCGGATGCGATGCACCGGCAGAATTTCCAGGTTACATAATTTTATACTCATATGCACAAATGATATTACATTAAGGGAACAATGCGCCTTATCATTCTCCATGTCAACGTTTGTAACTTTTTTTGAGCAACCAGTGTAAAGATATCTTTATTCTGTTTTTCTACTTTCTTGTCTATATAAGTATACACAGGAAGGAAAGTACTTTTCACTGGATTTTTCGAAAATGAGTTTTCACCGGATATGCATATTTTTAGACCCCTCAACCCAAAAAACTTGTTTTCAGCGATTAGTGTGAGTGTGTGTGTGTGAACAAAATATCTAAAAAAACGGTATATCGTACGAAGTGGAAACATACAAAGTAAGTTAGGTTCTACCACTTGAGGACCCGACTAGATCGTTTTCATCAAAATCGGTCAACCGGAAGTAGTAGTTTATTAGTCTTATTTTTCACTATTTTGTGACTCTCAAAACCGGCTCCAACGATTTTTTTTTTAAAATCGCCTGATTTACTAAACTTGTTATGCTCTACAAGAGAGGGTAGGCGCCATGTCTGCTGATATTCTTGGGAATGCTGTGCTCTTGTAGAAAATATGTTTTTTTATGACTGCGGCCTTAATTTATGCGTTTTATCGTAAAAGTGTATATAATAAAAGTTGTAGACAATTTAAAATCCTACAACTAATAATTCAAACATTTCTTTGCATAACGCTTAGTTCAGCGGTAATTAGTGATTTTCTGTTTTTTTTTTTCATTAAAATCTGTAAAAAATTAATTTTTTAAGAGTTTGGCCTTAGTATGAATTTAACGACAAAAGTGTATATTATCAAATTTATAGAAAATTAAAAGACCTAAAATTTTTATTTTAAGCATTTTTCACTACAGAGCCTAGCTTAGCGTCTGAGTGATTTTCCGTGTATTATTAAGTCAAATAAAGGTTGGTTTTCATTTTGCATCATTCACTCATGATTAAAATTAGGTTGCTTTTTGAGGTAGTTTTGTTTATTTCTAATGTTTTATTACTTATGTTAGGTTATATTGGCCATTATATTCATCGGCAAGACAAGTTTTGTCAGTATTTTACACAAGATTTTAATTTTTAAATATAATTCTTCCAAAAATATTTTACTTTTTGATATGCGCTGTGAATCTACTTCAGCATTACCTTAAAGAAATTTTATCCCGGATCTAGTTCTAATGACTTCAACACTATACACTTTTCAATGCAGCTGTCAGTACGATAGTTCCCAACGAAAATACATAAATGAAAATACTTACTTCTACTTTCCCGATTTTCAGGTTTTTCCACCTTTTGAAACTGGAGATTTTAAACTACAGTTTTTTCATCAGTCTATTGACTGGTTTAATGCATTTCTCCAAGCTATTCTATCTTGCTTAAGTCGTTTCATATCTACATATCTACAACACCCTAAATCTTTTGTAATTTGCTTTAAATATTCTAACCTTTGCCTCCCCCGACAATTCACTCTCTCAATTATACCCTCCATTATTGGTAGACCAATACGTGGATGTCATAAAATATGCCCCACTAGCATGCACTCGTCTATCAAACTCAAAATTACCTTTTTTCTCCACCCACCTAATCTTTAACATTTTCCTATAACACCACATTTTAAAAGCCTTATCCTCTTCCTTTCTATAGCCCCTAATTACCCACGTTTCGCTCCCGTATAATGCTACACTCCAAACATAGTTTTAAGAAATTTTTCCTTAACCTGAAAATCAATGTTTAGTCAGTAAGCTGTTTTTCATTTCAAACTACATAATAGGCTAAAAATCCGGAAATCGATATTTCTCAATTTTATTTTTGTATACTGCTCCACCCTAACGAAACGTTAACAATTTTAAATGACGTTAAGTTGGTTTTAAACAATAATTTAATTATTGATATTGTTTGGATTGAGTTATTTTTTTTTAATTAGAATCAAAAATAAAAATCTTATCACAAATTTGTCTTTCAAAAATTTTAAAAATTATGACTGATTATTGCGCGACGTGATATTGTCCATAATTGAATGAGCGTAGTTCGTGGTGTTACTCCTAGGTTGTCTATGATAAATACTTCTATGATTCCGTAGGCTGTTCATTGTGCTGTAACTTTTATTACACACGTCGCATACTAGTTTATTATTAGATGACGTCATTAGTGTTGAAGTCGAATTATGTCCACCGGCGGCTCTAGTCGATGACGTCATCGATGCTGATTGTCGTGGGGGCGCTGTCGTCTCCATTGATGGTGAACCGTTGTTGTTGGCATTCGAATGTTTCGCTTGAATATGCCTCCTGAGTCGTTGTGGCGATTGGCAATGGGTTCCGCACAATGGACAGCCACACCCTGAAGCAAACCCATCGCTATATCAGATTTTGCATCAACAACGACTCAGTAATTAATTTTTATTATGTTTTTTATTTATTAAGTAAATCTAATTAAATTATTTTATTACTCAATCCAACAATATTCAATTACACAAAAAATTTTGATACATCTTACAACAATATTAAGGGAGGAGTCTACCCAAAAAAAACTTGTTTGTTTTAAGGAGTAGGAATCTCATATTTTAACTGATAATTGGGGACTCAAAGGAGAATGTATTGATAAATCTTCATAATTCTATGACAACCACAAACCCTCCCCAAGGGGGAGGAGTGAAAATTCAGTACTTCACGAAAATAATCGTATCTCAGTTTATATTTGCTCAATCAACTTGATTTACAACTTGATAAACAAAAGTAAAGAGCATAACATTATCTAGAGACACTGGTATTCACTATAAGATACACTTTCTCAGAAAATGCTTAATAATTTTTAATATTTTCGTAAGACTTTTTTTTACTTTTCAAATTTTAACCTCTGTAAGGTACCGATTAATACGGTATATTAGGTTAGTAATAGTTATAGTTAAAATAGGTTTAGCCTACTTTTAGGATATAAGCGAAGTGAGGAGTGGACGAGTGAGTGAACTCTGTGGAATGTGAGTGTGAGGGTTGACAGCAGGCAAAAAGAGAACAATGATATAACGGGTCTGCTACTCAACCCTTGCAGATGTGTAGTAGGCCTACGGAGAGTGCAGTGGGTAACAGACAGTTGAATAGTACGGGTGTGGTCAAGCGTTGGGCGGGCAAGTAGGTGAACAGTGAGTTAATCGGGTAGTTTTTAGAACAGACGTTTGTGCGGGTGTGTGACTAATTTAGTGGTAAGGTTTAGGTTAAGTGTGTAGTGCGTAATTAAAGACCGGTGGACAGGACCATATCGAGGTACTATATTCTATACAATTATATATTATAACTTAGTGTTTAAATTTGGTAATGAACAGAAACCGCGTAGCCTAAAAGTAGTGAATAAATTAGATTTAGTGATTGGTTGTACGATCCTCTCCGTGGTCTGCCAGCTCCAACAGATACCGAGCCCGTTCGAGAAGCGCTACCCGACTTGCAAAAGTTCGGGAAAGCCCCGAACTGAGGGCGAAGGCAGTTTGGGCTGGTATAGGCGGGGACCGGCCAACCAACGTAGGTTTAAGGGGTAGTTATAGGCTAGTAATAAGATCAATAGGTAAGGAGTTAAGTATTAGCGACGTAATTAGTTTTTTTAATTATTAAACCTAATATTATTAGTTGATAACGTGTGTTGTTATTTCACCCGGCCACTCCCTCTGCTAAGACTTATTTAAGAATAATACCGAGATCCCTAAAGCAGAATAATCTGAAACAGTGGGGAAAAAATATTTATTTATCTTCACTACAACTAAAGTTATGATGTTTTTTTACTGTTTACAAAACAATAGTCACAATTTTCGGAAATAAGCAATTAAAGAAAATATGTCACTAAGGTTTTTAGTTACAATATGTGTTTAAAACTCCCCTGGTGCATCATGCCTTTTGTACACAAGTATAACCTAAAGTAGTAGTTGTGTAGCCTAACGTATAAAAGGCGAATCAAATAAAAACATGAACAAGATTCAAACTGGTGAAAAAAATTTAATCGAAATGTGTTGTTTATTCTGTACGAAAGAACCTCTGCTGCCTTAGAAACCAATCAATTTTGTGATAAATAAAAATATCGTTAAAAAAGAGCACATTTCAGAAAATAAAAACGCCAAAAAATTCTTAAAAATTTGTTTTTCAATTCCTAGGTAGACTCCACCCTTAAGAAATTTTAAGCTAAAAATTCAATTTCACAAATTTATAATAAAATTATATTTATCTGCTCAAAATACCTGATTTTTACGCGGTTTCTAACGGACGAATCATAAATAATTGCTATTAAGCAACGCGCTTTAACTTCTTGGCGCACGCTCCCTAACACGCACAGGTTTGTAGACTAATATAGCCGCCAGCAATATCGCACTATATTAGAGAGCAGAAATATAGTGATGTGGAAGGACAGTAGGTCTAAAGGTTAGTTTATTCTTAAAAAGATTAAGCGGTTCTCAATTACGTTAATAGTGCGTGTGCGTACGAGCAATAACAAGTCGTGGTGGACAGGTAATTCACTGTTTCTATTGTTAAGTAACCGTATTCTTTTTATATTCGAATTTAGTTTAAATTTAAGTTTTGTAATTCATTAAATTGAAGTAATCTAATTGTAATTTGTAAGTAGTCTAAGCTAAATAATTAATTGTAATTATTAATCGCGTCCATAAATAATTGCTATAAGATTAAAAGAAGTTATTTTGTTATTTATTATACCCAGATCCCGAACAAACTTAGGCTTCGTTGTTACAATAGTATCCCTTATAAAGTTATTGCAAGAAAATACATAATCATTAATATTTAGTTTTTCACTTTCTCTTGCCCTAAATGAATATTATAGGGAAAAAGTATTGTTTTCATGTAATTTTTCGAAATCTAGTTTATACCGGGTATACACGTTTTCAGGCCCCCTGAACACAAAGAACCCCATGTTTTTGGCGATTGGTATGTCTTTGAACAAAATATTTCAAGGACGGATTAGCGTACGAAGTTGAAACTTGGAACTTACTTTAGGTTCCAATATGGGACCCCGAAGAACATTTTCATCAAAATCAGTTAACCGAAAGCAGTAGTTTGTTCAGGGGAGTTTTCATTTTTTGCGATTTTCTGAAAAACGGCCCCTGCGTTTTGTTTTAAAATCACTTCATTTACACTTTTTATGCTCTACAAAATAGGGTAAGCGTCACGTTTGTCAGCTGAAATTCTTGGGAAAGCCTGTGTTCTCGTAACAAAGAAATATTTCTTTTTTAAGGTTGCAGCCTTTATATGCATTCTAGAGCAAAAGTGCATGAAAATTAAAGTTGTAGAACATTAAAAAATCTACAACTTCTATTTCCAAGATTTTTTTTTACAACGCTTAGCTAAGCGATAATTGGTGATCCTCTGTATTTTTTCATCAAATTCGGTAAAAAATGTTATTTGTTAATATTGCTTCCTTTGTACGCATTTTACGACAAAAAATATATAAAAAGATCTGGTGTGAAACACATAACTTTCTCTTGCCATTGCACACAATGAACAATATAACCTAATATTAGTAATAAAACATTAGAAATAAACAAAAAAAACTAACCTCAAAAAACATAACGTAACTTTAATCATGAGTGAATGACGCAAAATGAAAACCAACCTTAGTTCGGCTTAATACTAGACAAAATCACTCTTTCACGTTAAACTACGCTCTGTAGAGAAAAATGCTTAAAATAAAAGTTGTAGATCTTTAATTTTCCTATAAATTTGATTATATACAATTTTGAAGTAAAGTGCATACTAAGGCCGAAATCTAAAAAAACAATGTTTTGCAAATTTTCATGAAAAAAAAACAGAAAATCACTAATAACCGCTAAAACATGTTTGCCTTAACATATTAAGGCAGCAATCTTGAAAAACCATTTTTTTCTACGAGAGCACAGCCTCCCCAAGAACTTCAGAAAACATGGCGCTTACTTTACTATGTAGGGCATAAAAAATGTAGTAAATAAGGCGATTTTAGAAAAAATCATAAGAGCCATTTTTGAGAAAATCGCAAAAAGTGAAAAATTTCACGAATAAACTACTACTTCGTACTAGTATGTTGACCGATTTTGATGAAAATGTTCGTGTCGGGTCCTCTAGTAGTACCTAACTTACGTTTTGTTTCAACTGCGTACGGTGTTCCGTTATTGAAATATTTTGTTCACACACACTCACGCACGCATACATAGACCGATCGCTAAAACATGTTCACTGTTTTGATGAAAACAATCGTGTCGGGTCCTCTAGTGGTACCTAACTTAAGTTTTATGTTTCAACTTCGTACGATGTTCCGTTTTAGATATTTGGTTCACACGCACAACATTCGCTGAAAACAATATTTTGGGTTCAGGGGGTCTGAAAACTTGTATATCTGGTGAAAACTTGATTTAGAGAAATCGACAAGAAAACAATACTTTCCTTCCTATATATTCATATAAGCAAGATAAATTAAAAATCTACTACAGCTTTTATTTCAAGCATTTCTTGTACAGAACTTAATTAGCGTCAATTAGTAAATTTCCCGTATTTTTAAGTAAAACAGAAGCAGATTTTCATTGTGTATTATTCGCTCATGATTAAAATCACGTTCAGTTTTTCATTTTACATAGTTTACTATTTACATTAGCAAGAGAAATTCATGTGAGAGTTTCACACAAAGATATTTTTTTAATTATTTCCAATTATTTTACCAAAAAAATATAACAATTACAAAGATGTTTAATTTTTTTAACTACATATTAAAAATATGAAATGTTAAATTCAATCAAACACAATAATATTTCCACCCAGAAATTTAAACAAAAACAGAATTTATGAAAACATTTTTTATAGAAATAATACACAGATGAAAGAAGGAAAGAAACAAACATTCGTGTACTTAAATTAAAATTTATTTTTACTCAAAAATATATATACGTTTCATAAAAAAACCATAAACAAATCAGAAAACATAATTTAATTAAACTTCTATAAAAAATGAGTAACCAAACTATTGAGAATAACTTCTGATACCCGTACATATCAATTCTTAAGAGACGAGGCAAGCCTTCAATTTTTTTTTAATTTTTGAACAAATTTATATATATTTTTTATTAAATTAATATAAAGTATTTTGAAGACACGATACGGAAAAATTGGAAAAATTGATTATACAACCAAAGACCAGCGGAAAGGAACCCAATAACAACAGACGAGGAAAGATGACCGGTGCACTCGAGGAACTCACCGCCAGTATAAGAAGAAAAGCACTCTAAGACAAGCCAAGATTAGACTTTATAATACTGTGATAAAACCTGTGAGTCTGTACGAGAGTGGGTGCTTTAGAACGACCGGAAAGGCTAATCTAAGGGATGCAGAGAAATTTGAGAGAAAGATCCTCCGCAAGATAATGGGTCCAAAGATAGTACACGGTCAATATAAGTTACGAAGTCGAGAAGAGCTGTACAAGGAAAATTAACGATTAATGGAAACGATTAGAAAAAGAAAGCTAAAATTTTACGGGTACCTGCATAGAATGGATAACACCCGGTTAACAAAACAAATTTTTAAGACACTAAACAATAGACCTAAGGTGTCGGATAAATGGTTTAAAGAAGTCAGAAAGGATATTGAGAAAACCAGAATAAAACGAGAAAAATTAATAAACCGAAACAAATTCAAACAATTAATGACGGACTTTAAAGGCTTCTATGAGAAGTTAAAACAACGTACCGGGTGGACAAAAAAAAAGAAGGAAAGCCTATTGTGAACGCTTCCTGAGAATGTGGGCTGAAAAAACTTCCAGAAACCTCTAGTCATCTCACACATGGTCTAAAATTGACCCCATACGAAAAAATACATCATTTATTTAAAGCTAATGAATAAATAGAAACGAAGGCAATGTCATCAGAAAATTAACAATTTTTAGCAAACATTTTAATTTTTTAAAATATTATAATAACTCCTTCAAATATTGAGATACACAGGGTGGACCCAGATAAAGTGTACAATTTAATTATGGAAGAACGGTTCAGCATAAAAAAAGTTTAAACAAAATTATTCCACACTAAATCATACCCAAGGAGAACCCATTAAAAAATAAAACCGTTCCTGTTGAAATACAAGTTGTGCTCTAAACTGAGGGTCATGGGTTTCAATCTCAATATTTTCAAATGCAATTCAAATGGCGTAATGTGTTGAACATGAATAGTGAATTGTAATGAATAAAATATTTTGAATAGGAATTCCACGAAATCAAAAATAGTAGAAACGTTTAGTTTTACTTTGATTCCTGCTAAGATATTCCAGAATAGCTGCTAAGGATCTTGATTGTTTGGCAAACCATTAGACCTCACGTTTAAAAACAGTTAGCGCCTTTGTCAGCAGTCAGTTGATATTTAAAATTGTGAATAGAAAGTTGTTGTCGGGCAGTTTCGAACTAAGTGTTATTACGGGACTGGTTCTGAGTTACGTTAGTAGTAGGCCTACGTAACTTACGGGTGTGTATAACAAATGGTTGTGGACAGGTAAATCAATTGTTTTGATTTCTAAAGGACATTTTCTCAATAATAGTTAATTTTGTTAACGCCTAAGTTTTGTAATTAATTTAATTGAAGGTAATCTAATTGTATTTGTTAATTAGTCTACGTAAGTTTGGCAATTAATTGTAATTATTTATGCTGTTAATAAATAATTGATAAAAGTTAAAAAAGTTTGTTTATTATTTATTATAACCAGATCCCGAAAGAACCTAAGCTTACGCGTTACAATAGATTTTACCAAATGCATTAGAAGGTATATTTAAATAAACGTTTTTTTATTTGTAAGTAGTAGCCTACTATTTTGTTGTGTATTTCTTATTGTCTCCAGTTTATGTGAGTTTTTGATTATCCGGTTCGCAAGTAATCCAAAAAGACGAGGTTGCGCTGCAAAAGAAAACACTGCAACTGGTGGTGTATTCGAAAGGATTTTTTTCTTAAATATGACACCTAAAACTAATGTCATGTATATCAGCCAAAATACAACGGATTTGTATTTTTTGAACTAATAAAACTAACCGCACTTTAAATCCATACCTGGTAGATTTTAGGTGAAATAATTTGAAGTAATTTCCATTCACGATTAAATAAAAATTAAATAACTGAATTTTGTAATCTCTAATCTGTGTGCGTAACAATAAGCAACCCCATAAACCAATCAGACGAGCTATGAGTGATGACATGTAAATGAGGTGTAGTCCAGTACAGATCTCAGGCCGACCATTCCTGAGCGAGTATGGTTAATTGAACCCCTACCATCAAAGTACACCGGTACCAACTGTCTAGTATTCAAATCCGTTAACTACATTTACTACGATTGAACCAAGAAACCTCCGTCTCCAAAAATCAGTTGTTAAACAGGTGACTCGAGGCGATAACTTGACCTCTAGACCCACCCAATGGGTTTAACTGCATTTACGGCACAATATTTTTTAATTTTTTAATACTTGTAATTTTAAAAAAATTGAAGGCAAACCCCTACCAATTATAAATTAGTTAATAAAAAAAATTACAAGAAAACGATAAGAAAAACGCTTAAAAGAACAAAACACTTTTTCTTAAATTCAAGAACACAATATTTTTTAATAATACAATAAAAAAACTCTACATGACCAAAATACTACAAATCACAAAAATAAAAACGAATAGTCTACAACACTGCATGGCTTTTAGCATTTATTATAAAACTACGATTTCAATAATTCAAAATAAAATTTACATTAATTCGATCGATCTACGTATTAGATAATATACACATATGTATTGCTCCGAGCACCTAAAGTTGGGCTATCAAGAAAGTTTCTATTTAACGTACTTCAAATTCAATGTTATGTTAGTTTTCATTACCCTGGAACACCTGCACCGATTTACATGAAATTTAGAACACATTCAAAAACATATCTCATTGCTACAATCAAATTTTCATCCAAATAAACATATTTTTATTTATTTTATTTTTTGTTAATCATAGAGTGTACATTAATAGTGAAAGTGTTTGTTGTTTTCGAGAAAGCTTATGATTCAACTGACCGATAAAAGCTACTAAATATTTTACAAGAATGTGGGAAGGACATCAAAACAACGGCTATCATTAAGAATACATAAACACAGAAACGATCAATAGAAAAATTTGTAGGAGAAGTCTCCGAAGAGTTTGAAATTAAAACAGGCGTTAGGCAGGGAGATGGACTGTCGCTGGTTATTTTTAACTGTGTGCTGGGGAAAGTTATTCAAGAATTAGAAATGGAACGTGCCAAACAAAAAGACTGTTACACCAAGTAGACATTGGAGGATCAAAGAACGGTGTAAACTGTCTTGCTTTTGCAGACGACCTAGCAATCATTTCTAGGACACGGAGACAGCAATAGAATAAATCAACGTGGTAAGGAACAAGCAGATAAAACAGGACTTTCTTAAAAAAAAATTAAATATATAACGAACATCAAACAGCCCCGCAACACGTGAAGACACAACACGGAAAAAGTGGGAAAAAAGATAGCTTCAAGTACCTTGGAAAGGTAATACAACTGAAGGCCATCGAAAAGGAAGCGAACAAAAACAGACGAGGAAAGATGGCCAGTGCACTTTAAGGAACTCACCACTTGTACAAGCAGAAAGCACTCTCAAGACAAGCCAAGATTAGACATTAGTGTCTGTATGCGAGTGAGTGCCTTAGCTGGCCTAAGAGAAGCAGAGCAATTTGAGAGAAAGATCCATCGCAAGATAATGGGTCTGAAGATAGTAGACGGATACTATAGGTTAAGAGATCGAGAAGAACTGTACAAGGAAAATGAAAGATTAATGGAAACGATTAGAAATAGAAGGTTCACATTTTATCGACACTTGTATAGAATGGATGAAAACCGGTTGACAATACAAATTTTTAAGACACAAACCAATAGACCTAAAGTATCCGATAAATGGTTTAAAGAAGTCAGAAAAGATATTGAGAAAACCAGAATAAACCTAGAAAACTTAATAAACCGAACCAAATTCAGACGACTAATACGGACTTTAAGGGCTTCCCTGAAGAGCAAAAATAGAACACTGGTTGGACACAAGAAAGGAGAAACGCATACAATGAACGAATGCTGAGAATGGGCTGCAAAAAGAGCTTCCCGAACCGTCGAAAGTCCATTTTGCAAATTTACCGTATAAAAATATATAAATCTTTTTTAACTACTCAAAAGAATTTTTTTTTTACCAAACAAATAAAAGTAGCATTTTAAATGAAAGCTAATAACATTCTCTTTAAAATGAGATATCAAACACTTCTCTTAAGTATTTTAGTAGTCTATTGGATTTATGAACTAAGAGAGCCATTTTTTTCAACCTCCGATAGGCCATAAATAAAAGAGAAGCTCAGTTTAAACTCGTTTACCCGGACTGACTAGAACCAAATAAATGAAGAACGGTCACGCAAACAAACCCTTTATCATTAATAGTTCAGCTGGAGTGACACTCTAGTAAAGCTTTCTTTAACTGGGCAAAAGCATTTTATTACGGTACCATAAAATTTATTGCACAATCTATGCAGGAACCGTACATTTAATAAAAAATAAAAAGCGAATGTTTGTCGTACTTATAGTTGCGTTGTTGCTATCCATAGTTAAAAATTATTATCTATACGAACATCAACTAAAAAAAACTTTAAAAATCTGATCTGGATCGACAAGAGCCGGATAAACTATGTTTTACTACATATTTAGAAAAAATATTACTAAAAATTACGTATATTTATGGTTACTTTTCGATATAATAACCATGGCGATTGAGATATTTGTCGTACCTGTGAAAAGCTTTCAAATACCCTCTTCGTAAAATATTGCCGCCAATGATTTTAAATAAATGTTGAAGTTGTCTTGAAGCTCCGCATTAATTTAGCTGGCCTGCTACCACTTCTTCAGTTCAAGGAAAAGATGGATGTCACTCAGTGCTAGGTCGGTATTTTATGGCGGTTGATTGAAAATGACCCATTGAAATTGTTCAAAGAGGCGTTGGGTTCCACCGGTACTATGAGCATGGGCGTTATCATGGACCAGAACAATTCCAGAATTCAACAAGCCTATACTTTTATTTTCAATGGCTCTCCGCAAACTTTATAAGGTTTCACAATAAACAACCACATTAATCTGCACAACTCGAAGAGAGCAAAGACTAAAATCTCCGCTTCTTTTTAATACATACCGGGTGTCCATAAAGCCTGGAATCGGCTTAATTATAGAAAATTGAGTATCACCAGGTAATGAAAACGTCTTTAGTTGATTATCGTACCAAAAAAACTACTCTGGGTAATGTCTTACATTTTTATCCGCCATCTTGGATAGCCATATTGAATTTAACTTTCTTATTTCAAATGGGATAATGGTCATATGATAGATGGTTCCAATGTAAAATTTCATTAGAATTCAATGGTGAAAATTGCAGATCGATAATTGTTTCCGTTTTTCCACTAAACTTTTTAGATCGGAGTAAAACAGCCATCCCCTACTTTGATTCTACATCAATATTTTCGGTAATAAGAAAGATAACAACGAAATCATGTATTATGTGACCATCATCCCCTTTAAAATTAAAAATTAAATTCAAGATGGAGAACAAAAATTTTCAAATATTTCCCAGACTAGTTTTTTGATACAATACTATAGATTTCTCGTTACGTGGCCACATTCAAAGTTTTGTAATTAAGCGGTTTCCACACCTTATGGACAACCGTTATATTGATAATGCTCTTCGGGTAAAGCAAACAGTTAGTCGTAAGGTTATTGAAGTAGGAAAATGGAGCTACTTTAATACACTACTCATCTGGAGATCAGGAAGTTCTGATACCAAAGTCTGAAGATGATTTGCAGAAATGGGTTTATAATTTGAGTGACATAATGAAATTACTCATGGATCCATCGGGTTGCACCAGCACTGTGAGAAAGAACATTATCATAAATCAGATCAATTACAAAATCAAAATGTGTCTTCTTTTATTATGAATGGTTTTCCGTAACACCGTAATATTTCACAATAAGGTTATTAATCGTGGTCCCTTGTTGAACTTCACAAAAACCCACAACGAGGAGCATCAAGACAACAGCAAAACTCATTTAAATTCATTACATTTTATGAAGAAAGTATTGGAAACCTTGACCACAGGTATACATGGTAAGTAGAATAGTCATGGTGATAATGTCGAAAAGTACCCATATTGTACGTAACTTCTAGTAATAAAACATTTTTTAGTGACCATTTTTAAAATCGTCATTTACCATTTTCTTATGTTCGTCCACCACTTCCATGTCAGAAACTACACGAGGTAGCAACAAACGGTTTTCGGATTCGTAATCTACGTAAAACGTTAGTGGGCCTGCGTTGGGTTTGAAGTTCCCGTTTCTACCGGAAGAGACCCAAAACTGGAAGTCAAGAAATCAGTCAGAATTTGAAAAACAAAAGTAGGGTCATTCGATTTCTCTAAAGAGTAGATACAGAAATCATCACGTTTGAAGTTCCGGTTTCGACCGGAAGTTAAGAAATAAAAGTCAGAATTTGGAAACGAAAGTAGTGTTATTCGATTCCTCTTAAAGAGTAAGCTTTCTAACTTAAGCTTTTTATTGGCTTTTTTACGAAAGCTAAGTGGGCTTTATCCCAAAATGAGGAAGGATAACCCCAAGTTAATTACACACGGAACTTGACTTTTCAGGCCGACTCCTTTTCTTTAGAAAAAGAAATGCTACCAGCCATTAGTCACGTCGTCTCATGAAAATGATTTTTTAATAATTTATTTGTCTTTTATCTATGGACTATCGGAGGTTGAAAAAAGACCAATCGTACGAAGTTAGGATGCCATATTTTTTAAGGCCATCCATGTTGTTTTTTTTTATAAAAACGTTTTATATTTAAAAGTTACGTAAGCGTATGGCTAAAAATATTTACGCTAATGAATTTAAATAAGTCTTGACGTTATCTTGAAGCTCCTGGTTATTTTCCTTGTAGAGTTCATGTGACCATGATTAACGCAGCTGTTTATTGTGAAACTTAACAAATGGGGACAGAGAATGAATATAAAGAAGACAGAGTACCTTGCAGTAGGAAAAAGAGCGAGGGACATCCAACTGGATTGCGGAGTGATCAATGGGTGTGACGGTTTCAAGTAGCTCGGAAGCCTCATTACAGCGGAAGAAACGAGTAAAAGACATCCGGCTTAGGGCTGCTACGAATAAACTAAATTGAGTACAGTGGTCATCAAAAATTAAAATAAGAACGAAGAAGATAATCTGCCAAGCAGTACTGGACGCAATAATGACTTACGTGCAGAATGTTGACACATTAATAGGAGGAACAAGAATAGGCTAAATTCAGGGGAGATGGGTTATTTGAGAAGAGCTTGTAGAATCTCTCGGCTAGAACATGTGAGAAATGAAGAAGGGCTCGAGCGGAGGTACGCGAAAGTGAATTGTAGAAAGGATAGAAAAATATAATTGGTTTGGTATTGTCACGTACGTCGAATGGAAGAGGAAAAGTGGCCGTAAAGGATCTTAAATTACCAGCCAGCCGCTCGGACGAAGAGAGGCCGACCATGCGGAACTTGTGAAGAAGGGGTGAGAGAGACTAGGCGGCAGGGAAAGTTGAACGAGGAGGACTGGTGGAACAGACCACGGTGGAGATTGGAGTGCGGAAAGCAGCAGCAGCAGCAGCTGTAGGATCCCCGCTTAAAGCAGAGAAAGTAACAAAGTTGGCGGAGAGCCACTTAAAACAAAAGAACATGCACGCTGACTTCTACAATTATTGTTCTGATCCATGACAACACTCGTCCTCATAGTGCTGGTGCAACCCAACGACTCCTTGAGCCATTTCAATGGGAAAATTTTCGATCACTTGCCATACAGTAACAAGCTAGCATCGAATGAAATCCATCTTTTCCTTAACTTTAAAAATTGTCTTAAAAAACAGCGCTTTCAAACTAACTACATATGAGCTTCAAGGTAACGTCAAAACTTAAATACATTAATATTTTATGAAGCAGGTACTAGTAAACTTATCCAAATGTAGGAAAAATGTCACAAACAACAAAGTGATTAAATCGAAAAATATCAATGTGTATGTAATTTTAAATAACAAATATTTTCTATAACTTTGTTTTTTTTTATTTATGCCCTACCATATGGTTGAAAATAAAACGGATTTCATCATTTTGTAAAACAAATAGAGAAGAAAAAGTGATTTTTCCAAAATTTTGAAAATTCATTAAAATTAAAAATCGAACGATATAAAAATGTTAAAAAAATATATACGATTATTTTTTCAACCTCCGATTGGTTAAAAAAATAAAATTAATGAGAATAATAGAATAAATTTATCATCAAAAGTTACATACAGCCTTGGTTACTTTTCAACATTATCACAACTTCAATTGAGGCATTTATCATACCGATGTACAAGCTTTCCGATACCCAATTTATAAAACGTTGCCACCAGTGACTTGAAATTGGTCTTCAAGGTTTCTTGGAGCTCGCCGTCTGTTCGGAAGCTCTGCCTTCCTAGCCACTTCCTCAGTTCAGAGAACTGGAAGTCGAAACTATACGCCGAATGATTAAAAATGCCCCATTGAAACTTGTAAAGAAGCCGTTTCGTTACTGCAGCACTGTGAGGACGGGCTTTATCATGGATGAGCACAACTCCACAAGTAAGCATTCCCCTGCTTTTGTTTTGAATGGCTCTTCGCAACCACATAAATCCAGAAGGTTACTGTGAAACATTGCGACGTTTTCCGAAAAGACAATGAACTCCCAGACACCGTGAATACCCATTTCAAACGACAGGCGGCAACGTTCTATTAAGTGGGTACTGGAAAGCTTGTACACCGGTATGATAAATGCATCAATTTAAATGGTGATTATGATGAGAAGTAACCAAGGATGTGTGTAACTTCTAATAAAAAAATTATTTTATTATTCTCATTTGAGAATATTTTATTTTTATAACCAATAGGAGGTTGAAAAAATAACCCTCGTACATATGTTTTACATACTACGGAAAAATAATTCCGTGAGATTTTCATAAAAATCTGGATTGGTCAAGAATCAAATGGCCGAAATTGAGAAAGAATTATTCGATGACAGTAGTAATAATAAGGTGATAAATGATTTGGTAAGTAATAAATTAAATATTTAAAATTTAATGTTATTCGGACTTATCTTGCCATGTCCTATACGCCCAAAATATTTAGTTAACAAACATTTACTGAAATTAAAAAGAAACATGAAATTTAAAATTTCTAAATCTTCAGATGCATCAGGCATTATGAAGTTGTTCTGATTAGATTGAATTTTATTTTTACATGTTGTACGGATTGATAGATGACACTGGTATGGATAGTTCATTTGTTTCAATCGTATTTACGATTCCGTTTGATTGATTCGTGATATTGTTAACACTGTTTGAACTGTTGTTACTTTTGTTTTTCGGATGATATTTAGAATTATGCACTAACAAACTGTTACGTGTCCTATAGTATTTTTGGCACCGTGCGCACCAGTATTGCTGCGTTTGCTCTCGGTGAAGATCCTGTATGTGCCGGAGCAAAGTGGCCCGACTCCGAAGCATTTTCCCGCATTCTGGACAGCTCAGTTGTTGGTCTTGTCCCGGGCAATGATCTTGCGCCGACACACCTGGGGAAGAAATCCCATAGCCACTCAGTACTGATACCCACACGTTAGTTTCCCTTTAATTTTTATATTTAAATTTAATTTAAAAATATAATAATATACTACACAGTGTTTATTTTTTATGTTTTTTGTAATTACGCCACCATTAGAAAAAAAACCTATAAACATTACAAGAAAATTAAATGAGGAACATTTCTCATATTTTTTTCTACATTAAAAATCTGGTATGAAACACTCACACGACCTTCTCTTACCAGTGTAAATAAAGAACAATACAATACAACACTTATATTTTTAATCATGAGTAAACAATAAAAACCATAAGTTAGTTTTAATCACAAAAATGGCAAAATTAATTTAATCGAAAAAAGAAAATCAATCTCTGTAAAACTTTAAAATACGGAAAATCATTAATTGACGTTAAACTAAGCTCAGTAGAAAAAACTTACATGTATTTTGTTTAATCCCTAAGTGTGTACGTCGCAATCAGTTCAATTCAAGAACATTAAGCAACCCCACGACCCAATCAATGAGATCAGGTTGATATTTATAACGTGTAAATCGAGTTCTAGTCTTGAGAGATTCAGGCCGATCATTCCTAAGAAAGTATCATTAATTAAACCCTGACCATTAACGTACACCGGTAACCACTGTCTAGTATTCATATCCGTATAAAAGTAACTCTATCTACACTACGATTTGAACCAGGAACCTTCGTCTACGCAAATCACTGACTCGCGGCGACAACTTTACAAAATAAAAATTTTAGGTTCTTTCACGGTAAATAGAAGAGACGGTAGGGGTCGGCCGTTATGAGTACATACCGTCACTTGCAAATGACGTCACCGGTGCTAAAAGCACCAGTTTTTTTAATTCTTCCTTCTACATTAAAGACTAATATTGTGATATAACAATATGTTTTGTCTATTATAATAATAACAGCGGAAAAATAATGATAAAAAATAATTGTAATAAAATGAAAGTAACATACACAATTATAACCTGCCATTTTTCGTTGACGATTTAAGTAAACAGATTGTCTTTAGATATTCACATTATGTAATAAAATATTTTAAACAAGTCTGCAATTGTAATACAAATATAAAATACATGATATTCGGTAGCCTACTTGTAGGAAAATAAAATGTTTGTGAATGTTTAACAGTTAGGCCTATTGTTATTACAAATATCTATAGTTTATATTGTGAAAAAATGAAACAACGTATTTTACCGTAAAAATTTTATTGGACGAGTTTACTTAATTTTTTCTGCTTTTCCTTCCCGAATCACTTTTCTCATCACCGTACGATTTCTATTCAAAGACTTGCTTATTCATTTCTTAATTCTTAGTCCTAGTTCTATTTCTCACTGAACACTTTATTGCGAATTCATTAACATCTCAGTATGTTAATTTCAGCCTCCCATCTAGGTCTTCATTACATTACCACATTCATTTACGCCACTCTCTTCATGAAATTAGACGAATTCCTCTTTCATTTAGATTGCAATTTTAACCACTTACCAGTAGGATTCATCAGGGCTCCTCTTGATATACATGCCAACAAGTCTTATTGCGAGCCAGGGGACTCTCTAGTTGGGTGTCCGTACAAGAAATTTGACACCATTTTCCCCCTGACCTTGTAAGCTATATAACCAGCTAAATACATTAGTAGGTTGGTTTTATAATTTGACAACTACTTTCATTGATTTTAACTTTTGAATTTACAATCTATCAATAATTTACAATCAATTGGAAACAAGGTCCTCCTCCTCCTCCTCCTCTTGCTGTAAGTCATTGGTGTCCCAGTTTTCTGTTTTACTGCCATCGTATACTGTCATACTCTTCAGTGATATTTTCACCATCAGTTCAGCACTTAATGTAATCGAATCACCCCCCGGAGCAGTTCTCTGGTTTTATGATACAGAAGGAAATTTAGCTAAGCATCAAAGATTCACTTCGCTGACTGATTTCGATTGTTAGTGGATTATCATAGAACCTTCCAAGTCCTCCAATTTGTGAAAATTATGATTCAAGGATATCTTGGTTGCATCTTGCAGACATTATGCCTACGAGTATCCTTCGGCCTTTAATTCTTTATACAGTCCTTGACCTACGGAACAATTTACGAGAGCTCTTGGCTACGGATTGACATAACAAATCCTTTTTGAAAAGGGAGTAATCCTCTTGTTTCTTTTTTTTATTGCTTCTTTTCTTCCCCTGCTGGCTTATATCCTTCTTTTACTTTGTCGATCAACTTCATAGATTCACATAAATGGAGTATAGAATTTAAAGCTTCATCTTGCTGCTTCAAATAGGTTTCTTTCTGAGTTACTTAAATTTCCAACAGCTCCGCTAGTTGTTATCTTATGATGTGGAACTGCAGACGATTGTAATCTTCTTGTAGCTTTAAAGTTACAAAGTTCAAATTTTAGATCGCGTTCGAAGTCACAGTCGTCAAGAGTGAGCGCCACAAACAGGCGCAGAATCAACCAAAAAATTGTCTGCACGTCGGCAAGCATGCAATCATGCTTTTCTTAAAGTTTCACCTTTCGGAAAACGGTGAAATGAAAATCTTTCATGTATATTTTTACATTGTTAGCACAACCCCCAACAATTTTCAATGAAATTATAAATAAAACTCACTAGATATAAACACGTAATAAATGTTAGATATAATAAAAAAAATTAAATACATAGTTAACTTTAAATTCGTAAGCCTAAATATTTACTAGTTTTGGTTATGTTCAATAATACATTCGCTTAAACTAATATCCCATAATATCCCCATAATATCTCCTACAATATCTCTAGTAGACGGACTGACAACATTCACAAATACCGAAATAAAACAAACTGCTGACCGTGTTATTAAGCACCGGTGACGTCATCGGCTACTGCGCATCCTTACGTGACCCCTATCGTATCTGCCTATTCACCGTGGGTTCTTTAATTGCCGATAACTTTGATTATACCGTGCTTCCCAACAAATTTGACAAAATAGGAAAATTTACATTGGACAATGTACTATCAACATTAATCTTATTATAAAGGTCTAATCTTACTTTTATTACTCCAGTCGTTTGGAAACAGAATACAAATGAGTATACAAAAGGTTTTAATAGCTAATAATTTAATTATTAATAAAATAATGACAAAATGTAAATCGATTTCGATATAGCGCGGTACTTACTGGTAACGCGCTATAAGTTGTGGATCGTTAGCGGGTGTAAAAGTGAATTATGCAGGAGGGGGTGTGTGTGGAAGTGCTACTATGTGTGCTTTTCTAAATACATCATTGCAATAGCTCTAACCACAACATCATGTAGTTATTTACTCTTATATTGATTTGTGTATTTTTCAAATACTATGTCGTTTTACAAACATCCCATTGTATTATTTATGAATCCTTTATAAACTTTCATACTAAATAAGCCGTACTACTAGGCCTAAGCTATATTTAGTATTCTTTATCAGTTATCAGCAGAAACTGAATTACTGCACACTGACATTTGTAGTGATAGACCAGCTAGTCTGTCAATTACATATTGAGTTACACGCTTGATACGCCTTATGCTACTATAATTTATATAGGCTTATATATTAATTTTTATACTTATATACTATATTATAGTTCTTTTGTTGTCATGTTAGTTGATTTCGGTAGGATGGATAGTAGGCCTAGCCTATACTGTCCTCTGCACAATAGGAGCAATCGTCAACTTATACCGCGTTACCAGAACATAAGACAAATTTCGCGTATGTAGATGTATGTCTACTGTTCAGTAGCTGTGCGCGTTAATAGGTCACTAAAAAATTTTAATTTTGACATTATCAAACGAGAGTCGTGAGTTCGAATCCCTACCTGATTTTTTTTTTAATTTTATTTCTTTTCTAATTAATTTTATCAAAACTATTAAAAATAATTTGTTAACTTACGTCATCCAATCTGATTATAATCAGATTGACAAATAATTATTTGTCAATCAAAAATTAAAATGTAGGCCTATTTCTGTTAACTTTTTATAATTTATAAGTTATTCGAGATGTGTTGTAGTTAGTCAGATTTAGAAGTATTTTAACAACTTTTTCATTAGTTAAGTGAGGCCTTGTTATAATTACATGACGTTTACTATACGAGCAAAGCATTAAATAAAAAATATATTATGAATTAAATATTGCATAATAATTTCAAATGGTTTTCATTATTTAAGTAAAATATAATCAATGATTATTTAACCCAAAAAAAAACAAAGCAAAAAGTAATAAAAGAAATTTTTTTAATTAGTGTGGGATTTGAACTCACGCCTCTCGTACGATAGATCAAAAGTAATAATTCCATTGACACCTAAACGCGCACAGCTACTGAACACAGACACACACCAGCGAAATTTTTCTTATATAAGTACCGGGCTATATCGAAATTGAATAACATTTTGTCATTATTTTATTAATAATTAAATTATTAGCTATTCAAATATTTTTTAAACTAATTTTTATTCTGTTTCCAAACGACTGGAGTAAAAAAGGTAAGATTACACCCATATAATAAAATCTATATTGACAGTACATTGTCCAATGTTTATTTCCCTATTATGTCAAATTTGTTGGGAAGTACGGTACGTAAAATGCATACTAAATACAAATTTTTAAGAAAAAATATAATACATGAAACCACTAATTTCGATACTAAACTAAGCGATATAAAAAAAATGTTTGAAATGGAATTTATGTTTTTAAGTTGTAGAATTTTTAATTTTCTACAACTTCAACTAGCTTTAGCGCCAAAATTTATATATTAACACCGCAATCTTAAAAGAAATTTTTAACACGAGAATATAGCCTTTCAAGAATTTCAGCAGACATGGCGCTTACCCTAACTTTTAGAGAATAAAAATTAAGACATTGAGGCGATATTTTTAAATATCGTAGGAGCCGTTATTGCGAAAGTCGCAAAAAGTAAAAAAAGCACGAATAAACTACTTCTATCAGTTGACCGATTTTAATGAAAATGTTCCTGTTGGGTCTCCTAGTTGTATCTAAAATAAGAACCAAGTTTCAACAGTACTACATTTTGTTCTTGAGATATTTTGTTCACACACGCGCACGCACAGGCCAATAGCTAAACACATATTTTTTTTTTGGTTCAGGGAGTCTGAAAACCTATTGGTAGCCCCATACGAATACATAAGTGTCGATTTTTCGAAATCGAATTTCCACCGGAAATACTTATTTTCAGGCCCCTGAACCCCCCAAAAATCATATTTTTACCAATTGGTCGGTGTGTGTGTGAACAGAATGTTTCAAAGAACGGAATATCGTAGTAAGTTGAAACTTGGAACTTAAGTTAAGTACCACTAGGGGACCCAACGGAAACATGTTTCATCAAAATTGGTGAAAAAGAAGTAGTAGTTTATTACGGCGATTTTCCACCCTTTAGCGATTTTTTCAAAAACGGCTTTTAACTTTAATATAGGACAATTAGTCATTTTACAACGTTATTGTAGTTCGAACCTAAAAAAAAACGTGTTTTAGGCACACTTTTTTCTGTTTTACGTCGAATATCTTAAAAACCAAAAGATATATAGTTGCGGAACCTGTTTTATTCGATTTTACAAGTAAAAACCATAAGAAACAACTGAATTTGCTACTTGATTTATCTTCTCAGAATTTTAGCATGTCTTCATTTTACCGAGGGTAGGCCTACTGAGTTCCTGGCGAAATCTTTCGCAAATTCAAGACTAAAATTAGGTTGTTTTTAATTTTACAAAAATTATTAAACATAGGTTGTATTCTTCAATTTTTACATTATGGTCAGAGAAAATCGTGTCAGGGTTTCACACCAGATTTTTAAAATTTAGCTCTCCACGTGCACATCTGCCATCACCCGTCGTTATTTTTCCCGAATTTCCGATTAATCCGGAAAATAGAAAATTATAATTCATTCATAAACACGGTTCTTAGTAGATTGACCAAACCAATGCCTGCCTTGCTTAATCAATTTGTAGCCTCCAAGTAAAATAATTGGTACAGTCTTATGAGTGTTTTTATAGTTTTCTATGAAAATATGTCGTTCTGGAAAATCTAGAAATTGTCAGCTGCTGGCCGATTATTTTCGAGGTTTGGGGGTTTTTATTGATTTTTAATTTCTCTTGCTCTATATTAATATACAGGAAGGAAATTATATTAGGTATGGTTTTCATGTCGATTTTTCCAAATCGAGTTTTCACTGGCTATACACGTTTACAGACCCCCTGAACTCAAAAACAAATGTGTTAGCGATTGGTCCGCACGTGCGTGCGTGCGTATGTGTGTGTGTGAACAAAATATTTCAAGAAAGAAATATCATCCGAAATTGAAACTTGAAACTAAAGTTAGGAACTACTAGAGGACCCAACACGAAAATTTTCATCAAATCGGTCAACCGTAAGTAGTAAATAGTTTATTAGTGACATTTTTAACTTTTTTGCAAATTTCTCAAAAACGGCTCCTAAGATTTGTTTTAAATCGCCTCATTCACTACATTTTTATGCTCTACAAAA
This sequence comes from Catonia carolina, assembly GCA_035578175.1. Taxonomy (NCBI): domain Eukaryota; kingdom Metazoa; phylum Arthropoda; class Insecta; order Hemiptera; family Achilidae; genus Catonia; species Catonia carolina. Next base: position 6,812,381 of record JAQMRL010000012.1, read on the forward strand.
TAGGATAAGCGCCATGTGTGCTGAAATTGTTGGGGAGGCTCTGCTGTCGTAAAAAAGTGGTGTTTTTGAGATTGCGGCCTTAATATGCATTTTAGCACAAAAGTGTATACAATCAAAGTTGTAGAATATTTAAAAACCTACTACTTTTATTTTATTTGTATAACGCTTAGTTTAGCGATAATTAGTGATTTCTGTTTTTTTCGTCAAAATGTGTAAAAAAACACATTAGATTTTTTAAGATTTCGGCGTTAGTAGGCCTACGCATTTTACGACAAAACTGTTTACAATCAAATTTATAAGAAATTACAAAACCTACAACTTTTATTTTAAGCATTTTTATCTTCAGAGCCTAGTTTAGCATCAAAAAGTGATTTTCCGTACTATTAAGCCAAACTAAGGTTGGTTTTCATTTTGAAACATTCACTCATGATTAAAATTACGTTTCTCATCAGTGGTTTCAGAACATTTGGTAAGCATAACCTTAAATTTATTCAGTTAACAATGGCGAGTCCGCTCGAGCATTGTACCGCGGAAGAACAACGCTCAGTGAATTAATTTTAAGTTGCTGAGGGTATCAAAGGTATGAAATCCGCGATAGAATGTTGCAAGTGTACAGGAATAATTTTTTTAATCGTTCGAACGTTTAAAAATGGGTAGTAATATTTAAAAGTGGCCGTATAAGTGTCTGTGACGAGCAACGAAGTGGACGACCGGTTCAAGTCTTCAAATCATCGGTTCAAGTCAGAATAGCTGGACAACGTGGCGTAGGGAGAAGTCGTATTTCCTGGTTGAAAAATCTCAGAATGAGACACTCAAAAATAACAATACAACTATTTTGAGTAGCAGTGGATAAAATTCAGATTGTTAATAGGGGGGGGGCAACATCCGGACCGGATAGGAACCTAAAGAAGAAGAAAAAGTGAGTCCTCGTTACTTAAGAGGAACGATAAACGTCAGATACAGGAAGCGGAAATACGGTTATTGAGAAGCGTTCAAGGGTGTAGTTTGATGGAACACATTAATAATGAGGACCTCCGGACCCCTTTAAATGTATCTACTCTCTTAAATGGCGCATACAGAGATATTGAAAAACGACTTGCAACTGTTGCACGTGACAATATTTATTTGAATAAAGAAATTGAGATAAAAATAAATATCTATTCCCCATGTTTCTAGGTTTATAACATCAACAGATAACAAGGTTGCATAAAAAACGCTATTGATAAAAAACTGTCGGTTCCACAAGAACTTCAGTATGAATCCTTAAAACATTATGATAGATGTTTGTGGAAAGTTTGAACTCGATTGGACAAAACGTTTTATAGATATAAGCTGACAAAGTTACCTCTTTCAAATTATACCCCGAAAATAGGCTCTTTTTAGAATTTCGTCTAAAAACCCGATCTCCGGGCCTCCGGGCCAGCCCAGTCAGTCAGCTGGTAGAAAGTCGCTATTATTTGTTAAGTAACACCGGTTGGGCAAGCGACTTAGTATGGTGACCAGCTGACAGTCATCCATGAACAAACTCTACTGGGAGCCCCTGTTCAAACTCATGCCTAATTCACTTCAAAAAATACAGCTATCAAATTGGGTAGTTGTCAATAATGTACAGTTCCCGATAACAAATAAAAGCTAAAAAAAACACGTTCTCAGAAAAGTTTAAAAAAATCTAAGCTAACCAACAAACGTAAAACTGGTAAAATTTTAGTGTAAATATGGTAACAATTAGAAGAGTTCTGTTCTCAAACTCGACCACACATAATTAAAAATCACGTAATGGTGAATTGATAAGATTGCCAATAAAAATGACTGAATCGTTTAAGAACAAAAGAGGTAGAGGTGTAAAAAAGACACTAGTCAGTTATCTCCTCTGAAAGTAATGAATCTATATTATATAATTCTGTCGGGCGTCGGCTGAAACCCCCGGGAAAAATGCGAAATTTAAAGTATCTCTTTCCGAAAGCTCAGGGGAGGCGCGCGAATATTTCGAACTTTTTAACGAAGTTTCGTAGCGCAAATGCCACTGCGACCATTTTTGTTCCCCTCCCGAAGTACGTTAAGACCGTATATATAAAGTTTCCCTTAACCCGCCGATTCGCTGAAAAAAACCAAAATTCGGCTTTTTCGGGGTTGCAGTTTTTAGGTTTTTTTTGTAACACCACGAGGACGGGTTTCATTGACAAATTTTTATTAGGACCACATTACACTAACTCCCGGAATCACGGGTGACTTTTCAAATTTTAGATCGGGGTCCTACGGGGTTTGGTACCCTTATTTAAAAATTATGAAATTTTTAAATTTTTAGAATAGAAAAAATTTGATAACGGCATGTCGTTTGGCGTTAAAAACTACATAAAAATGTGATAAACCGAAAATTTTAAAGTTGCACCCTCTTTTTTGCAGTAGGGTTTGTATTTTTTTATCTCATAAACGGTGCATCGTAAAAATACATTGTATAGAATATTTTTTGTACCCCTTTTAATGTACTTCAAAATCATATAGCTGTCGTTGTCCTCAACTCGCCGGTTCGGTAAAAAAACTCAAAAAACAAAATTTCGGCTTTTTTGGGGTTGCATTTTTCAAGTTTTCTTTTGTAACACCATCAAAATGGGTTTCTTTGGCAAACTTTTGCTAGGACCACATTACACGTACCCTCCGCATTATGGGAAATTTTTCAAATTTTAAATCAAGGTCCTACGGGGGTTGCTACCCTCATCTAAAAATAATTAAAATTAAAAATTTTTAGAATACAAAAAATCTGTTAACGGCATATTGTTTGGCGTTAAAAATTACACAAAAATTTGATAACCCGAAAATTCTCAATTGGCACCCTCTAGCCTGCGGTAGGGATTGTATTTTTTTATCTCCTAAACGGTGCATCGTGGAGAAAAATTGTATAGAATATTTTTTGTACCCCTTGCAAAGTACTTTAAAACCATATAGCTATCGTACCCTTCATTTGCCGGTTTGGTGAGAAAACTCAAAAAACAAAATTTCGGCTTTTTGGGGTTTGCCGTTTTCATATTGTTCTTTCTTTACACCTTCAAAATGGGTTATTTCGTAAAATGTATATTTAAAAACAGTTACACGCACCTGTAGGATCACGGGTAATGTTTCAAATTTTAAATCGGTGTCCTACGGGGGTCGCTACCCTTATCCAAAAGATATGAAATATTTCAAATTTTAGAATACAAAAAGTCTTTTAACGGCATGTTTTTTTGGCGTTAAAGTTACATAAAAATTTGGTAACTCAAAAATGTTCAGGTCACACTCTCTTCCCTGGGGTTGGGGTTGTATTTCTTTATCTCTTAAACAGTGAATAAAGAGACAAAATGCATCAACCTGTTTTGTGCCCTACAAAAAGTAATTCAAGATTATATCACCAAAGTTGCCCTTAACACACTGGTTCGCTGAGTAAACCAGAAAAACCAAATTTCGGTTTTTTGGGGCTTGCCGTTTTTCAGGTTTTCCTATCTTTACACCTTCAAAACGGTGTTTTATGGCAAATGTTTATTAGCAAAACGTACAGGTACTTATAGCATCACGGGTAATTTTTTAAATTTCAGATCGGGGTCCTGGGGGGGGGTTTACTACCCCTATACAAAAATTATGAAATTTCTAAATTTTTAGAATACAAAATATATGTTAACGGCTTGTTTTTTACGTTCAAATTAAATAAAACTTTGAGGTTCAACCCCCATTACGTCTGGTAGGGGTAGTAATTTTTACCTCCTGAACGCTGCTTCGTAGAGAAAAAGTGTATAGAATCTTTTTTGTGCCTCTCCCAAAGTACTTCAAGGTCATGTAGCTAAAGTTTTTCTTAACCTACCTCTTCGCTGAGAAAACTCAAAACACTAGCATTCCGGCTTTTAGAGCTTGCCGTTTTCACGTTTTTCTTTTTACACACCTTCACAACGGTTTTTTCACAAACGTTTATTAACAAAACGTTACACATACCCCTAGAGTCACGAAGAATTTAGGTCGGGGTCCTATGGTGATTCATATCTTGAAATTTCTAAATATTGTGATCCACCCAGCCCCACTGGCGGCCGAACTTCATCTTGTGGCAAATGATTCTGATCCACTTATGAATTCTGATCCACCTACCCCTGTGAGGTCGAGACACGGAAGCGGCGCGAAGCGCCGCTGGAGTGGCGAGTTTCATTATACAGCCAGACCCTGTAGTGAATGAAGTGTCATTTGCAGGGAGCAAAATATATGCTTTTCAATGGGCCTGGCATACTGATAACCATTCTTTTCAATTCAGTAAGGAAGGCAAAGGTAAAGCACCTCACTACCCGTTTTACTTGGTAAAACGTCCAGAAGTTCAAATCAGCCTTTCGGCTAATGACCTAAACAACAACACCAATAAAAAAGTGAGCCAAGTTACTTAAGCGTTTTTATTTCAAAACCAATACAACAAACGAAACAAAAACAAATGAGTATATTTATATTATACATAAATTAAAAATTAATTATAGATTAATTTTGGTTTTCCATGATACTGGCATCGATGGCTAGTCAGACTATTTCTCGATCTATACGATCGTCCACAGTCGATACAATTATGACGCCGTTCGCTTGGATAATGCATATCGACCATATGTCGTTGCAGAGACCACGATCTGGAGAAACGTTTGTTACAGACGGGGCAAGTGGTTCGACACGACATGTACGACGAAGTAGAATTGTATCCGTTGGTCGCCGAAGAATTCGGCGAAGACATCGCGACCGGTAACGACGTTGAATTAATACCGTGAGCCGCCGACATACTTAACATCGACATCTGATCCCAACATTCATCGGCGATGCTTTCTTCCTCTTCCATTATTGTGGTTGTCATCGCTGAATTATCCTCCCAGCCCCTTCCTTCGTGCTCTGTAACACAGAAGGAAGGGGCTCGAATCAAACACACACAACCCCTTTTTTCTAACTACATTTATCATAACTACATCAATATTAATTATTATAAAAATTACGCATTGTAATTTTCTCTGGCCCTATACAGGGAAATTAAAAAATATATAGTCTATAAAAATTTAAAATAATACATAAATATATATTATAAAATAATATAATAATAAAAATATATTTTAATATTACTATAATATATTTTTTTGATCCCTCTACATCACCCCTTACAGTAATAATAATAAAATAATAATAAATTAATTATATTATAATATTGTGACAATATCTAAAAGGAGTGTTAGTTCCAGAATATCTAGTAGGACTGAGATTTTTAAAATGTATTATATTATTATATTATAAAAATATATTTTTTAGATCCCTCTACATCACCCCTTACAGTAATAATAATAAAATAATAATAAATTAATTATATTATAATATTGTGGCAATATCTAAAAGGAAGTGTTAGTTTCAGAATATCTAGTAAGACTGAGATTTTTAAAATGTTAACGTAAACAATAAGAGTTGATTAAAGGGTTTCCAAGAAATAGTTGGAAATATTTTGTTTAAATGGTTAGGTGTTGAATAGGCTACTGTGTGATAGCAACCTACCTGAGGGGTCGGTGTTCCTATTTAAATAATTGGCCCTTTTGTAATCCCTTTTATTCAATTCTGATTTGTTTACCTTTTGTTAAGATTTATCCAGAAACCGACACAAAGATTTTGTTTTTGTATACCTTTGTTAATGTAGTATTTTCGAGAAGCTCGGATACCTATATAAAGAGCGGGCCATCTTAAAGTTTAGAGTTCAGTCTTGATCTGTCATTGAGTCAGTGAACTGCATAGTGCTGCTTTAACAGTTACGTTTGGAGAAGGTCAACGTGTAGGCCTACTGTGTGTGTTGTTATTGTTGCATTGTTTGTAACTAGTATTTAGTTTAATTAAGTGCGAGCTAAGTTCATTTATTTTCATTGTTTATTATAATTATTAATTTATTTGTAGTATTTGTAATTTATTCGTAGATTTAAGTCACATTATTAATTGTAGTTCATAGTTTGTAATAAATATTTATAATTTTAAACTATAGCATGCTAATTATTTATTTTACCTAGATCCCGAAACGGATCTTAGAGATAAATGTCACAATATTATATATTATAATACATTTATATTTTCGTACATATATATAAATATATTTGTTTAATATTTTCCTCTACCGGGTGTCCCACGCAGTTTGAACCATAGGGAAATAGTAATTATTTTCATTAGTTTGTTAACGTTTTCTTCCCACAAATAAATTAATACTTGTTATTATCAGGAATCATTAGAAAATGTTTAGACCTTTACAAAATAGCAATATGAATAGATTTAAACCGTATTACAGCTTAAAATCATTTTTTTAAATAACAATTACGCAGATACAACGGTGTCTGTTTAAATACTTTAGGTTTAATATCATATTTCTCTAATTTCTGTGGAATGATGGTTGCGTACTGGTCCATTGTGGAGAGAGCCCACGTTGAAATCCAAAGTGTAATGTTTTTTATATTGAATTTATTTTTATTTATAGTAAAGTAACAAAAACAAATTATAATATTATTTATTATTATAATTTTTTTCCAATATTTTTTTTTAACAAATATTTTACCGCAGATATTCGAACCACCAATTATTTTCTCTCCACACTATAATGCTAACCACTACTACTCCACACATGCAAGCCAACTAATTCAAAAAATTTACAATACTTAAATAGAAAGCGGTTTACAAATGTTACGTATTTAAGTATTTCAAGGAAAAGTACCGCTTAAAATGTATTCACGTTGATATTTTGTACAGATCAAAATATTTTCTAATGATTGCTGATTATAACAAGTCTATATATTTTTGGGAAGAAAACAATAACAAACTAATGAAAATCAATGCTATTTCCCTATGGTTCAAATTCCGTGGGACAACCGGTATACAATTTTTTTTTTTTTTTTTTTTGTTTAACGTCCGACTGTTCTGCAATTACTGCTAATGCAGTCGGTGAATGATAAAATGATTTTTCGTAAGTATGAAAATATGCCGTGCCTGAATGGGATTCGAAACCAAGACCGCATACCCGGTATACAAGATATATAGAGAGAAAGAAAGTATTGTTTTCATGTGAATTTTTAAAAATTGAGTTTTCACCACGTACAAAAGATTTCAGGCCCCTGAACCACAAAAAAACGTTTTTTATCAATATCATTAGTAACAAAATATCTCAAGAACAAAAACCTCAAAACAAAATATCTCAAATACGTGAACAAAATATCTCAAGAACATAATATAGTAGGTCTACCAATTTGAGACTAGAAACTTAAGTTAGGTACCACAACGGTAGTGACACATTTTCATTAAAATCGGCCAACCAGAAGTTTTGTTTTTTTTTGTTTTACATCTGACTGTTTTGCAATTTCTGCTAATCCAGACGGTGGAGAATGATGATGTTTGAAAATGAGTGATGAAAAAGTGCCAGACCTGACCAGAAATCAAACCTGGGACCCCGGCATAGAAGCCAGTTGCACTAACCATCATGCCAACAGGCCGGCCAGAAGTAGTACAAAAATAAAGTAGTACAACAGCCATTTCTATTACAAATTAACTACAATAAAATGTCTGACATTTTTTCACAAAAATTTCACAAGTTATCAATTTGAAAGGTTTTTTTGTATATTGTAGACTGGTTGTTTGTAGATGGTTTTTTGAAGTAGTATTCATTCAATTTTCACTTTTTACAATTTTCTTAAAAGCGGTTCCAACAAATTTTTTTGAAATAGCATCATTTCCTAAATTTTTATGCTTTAGATAAGGTAGGAGGAGCCATGTCCGCTTTAAATTATTGGATAGGTTGTACTCAAGTGGTAAATTTTTTCTTAAGATTGCGAATTTAATATACTTTTTAAGGCAAAGTGTATATAATTTAAATTATAAAACATCAAAAACTTTTATATCAAACATTTTTTTCTGCAACGTTTACTTTAGCGTCAATCAGAGATGTTCTTCAAAATTGGTAAAACATTGCATTTTTTAATATTGCAGCCATAGTTTGCATTTAATGACAAAAGCGGATATAATTAAAGTTTTATATTTCAAAAATTTTCTTCTACAAAGCCTTGTTTAGTGCCAATTAGTAATTTTCAGAATTTGTGAGTTGAACAGAGGTTGATTTTTATTTAGCGTGATTCATTCATCAATAAAATTAGGTAATGTTTTTCATTTTACATTGTTTACTAATGATTAAACACAGTTTATTAAGTTTTATTATTTACAATGGCATGAGAAAGTCATGTGAGTGTTTCACACCAATTTTTTTACACAGCCTACTATTTATTTTGTATTCATAGATAAATGTTTTCAGTTTTGTCTTTATGTACAAAGTTTGTTCTTTAAATTAGCAATTGTTTCATTGTTTCTGCTATTTTACAATACTCAATTATCTAAAAAAACCATTCAAATTAATGATTTGTGAAGATGATTTTTTTGTGAAAAAAATTGAAAATTTTGCTGTAATTAATTTGTAATAGAAATGGCTGTGTACTGGTCAAAGTTTCTGCAGTTTCTCTTGACCACACCAAGTCTGGTCAGTCTCCTTTTTGCAACCGTGTAGTCTCATAACCCTCCCAATCTTGAAATTCCTAAATTTGACAAGTCATACACTTTTTTAACTTTTATTTATAGCCTATTGTTTACAATCAGTTTACCTATAAGTAAATTTTCGGTCATTAGAAAACAACTTGATGTTGATTACACCCACTAGCTCAACTCCAATTTAAAAATTAATTTTCAGTGTTGGTCAGGTTGATGTTTAATTTTTACTTTCTCTTGCCCTATGGAAGGAAATATTTTCATGTTGAGTTTTCCACCAAAATTGAGTTTTCACCAGAAATACATGATTTCAGGTCCTCTGAACACAAAAGACAGATTTTTACAGATTGGTCTGTGTGTGTGTGTGTGTGTGTGTGTGTGTGTGTGTGTGTGTGTGTGTGTGTGTGTGCGCGCGCGCACACAAAATATCTCAAAAACAGAATAGCCTATGAACTTGAAACTTGGAATTTAGTAAGGTATCACGAGGGGACCTGACACAAGCATTTCCATCAAAATCAATCAACCGAAAGTACACGTAGTTTATTCATGCAATTTTTAACTTTTTTTAATTTTTCCAAATATGGCTCTACAATTTCTTTTTTCTAAATCGCCTCATTTACTACATTTGTTATGCTTTAAAATATATCGATTAAGGTAATGAAGATTAAGATTAAGGATTAGGCAGGTGGAATGTTAAATTATTGGTAGATTAGCAAGTTCCGGGGCTACAAAAAATAGTTCTCTCTCTTATCACTTAGTCAGCCAATTATAAGACTGAAGCATTTAGCAACAGAAATGGTAGAGGTGTAAAAGACACTAGTCACAGTTATTTCCTCTGAAGGTAAATTTCAATATACAGGCAGACCCTGTGGTGAAAGAAGTGAAGGTATCATTTGTAGAGTGGAAAGTAGATGCTTTTCAGAGAGCTTGGCATGCTGATAAGCATACGTTTCAACTCAGTAAGGAAAGCAATGGTAAACCACCTCACTCCTTGTTTTACTCAGTAAAGCCTCTAGAGGTTCAAACCAGCCTTTCGGCTGATCACCTAAACAACAACTTAGAAATTAGACAACAAACGGATATAATACTGTGCTATATTTAGCTGGTGAATGATGAAAATGAATAAGTAAGATTGTTTGCATGGCCAGATGACGCCTATAGGCGTAACGGCAGTTTCTTCACTGCAATGGTGGGTCAGCATTGCAAAGAATCCGTGATTCTAGCCTCTGGCCTCAAACTGATAGAAATGGAACATCAAAAGAAATAGTTAGATACGACATGGAAGTTGAAGGCCAATAAAGTGGCTCTTCTAGAAATTCAATGGGAAGGACAAGCCATCCTAGGAAACGATGGTAGGATAATGTGATAAACGATTTGATTTTGATGGCCAAGAGGATGTACGGCACAAACAACAAGAGGAGAGGATTAAAAGAGGATTACAAAGGAAGCCAAAGCCCACAACAAACTGTAGGACTGCAAGATGATAATGATACTGATTTAAAAATCGCTAATTTTTAAAAAAATTTTTTAATTTTTGCTCAAAATATAATTATTGATACGAGTTTTAAAGATCGAGAAGTCAGTAATCTAGCATATAAGAAACATTCAACAACCCCTCCTCTGAATAAAAACCAAAACCCCCCCTCACCAAGACAACAATGACATCATTCACCTAAATCATTTCATTAATAAGGAAATGAAATTTCAGAAAAGTAGTACCTTTACTACATTAAACCCTAACCAATAATAACCCCTAAAAATCTTTTATTAATACAACAACAAAAATATACAATATAACTTGTCAATTTTAAATTTAAATTCAACGTCAATATTTAAATATTCACGGTAATTTCAATTTTTATATTTTATACAGAAAACACAAAACAGAAAAAAAGTTATTTTTAAAAATAAACAAATAAATACAAAAAAACACTTAAAACACATGGCATTTCAACATAAAACACATACACCACACAAATATACACACATAGACATTTAATATACATCAAACAACAATAATTAATAAAAATTAATTTTAAAAAAAAGACAATTGACAACTATAACAATTAATTATTCAATAATTAAGACACTGAGAATAGATTTAAATTTTCAATTAATTATTAAAAAATTTATATTACGATTTTTATGACATAATAGAAAAATTGTAATATAAAAAAATTTTTGATTCTTACCTTGTGAAGTTCCTGCTAGTCCATCTACTCCCGAAACGTGGCTTTGATTGTTCAGTCCTAAAAAAATAACAAAAAACAAAATTAGACAAACTTCATAATTACAAATTTCATGACAGGTTATTACAGACAACTCCCTCTAGTTTGGACGCCTCAGGACTGGACCCTTGTCCAAACTTAAAAGACCGAATGAACAGAAGTCACTGAAAAAAGACCGATTATGAGTAAAATATTATACTGATGCAGTGAGGATCACACATGGTGCAAAAGCTGCTTTTGAGTTTTAGCCACAGCTGAGAATGTCAAAAATTGAGCGTTTGCTGGAGCAGAGCTATATGATTACATTTTGCTTTCACCTGGGTAAAACCACTTCCGAGACACTTGCCTTGGTTAAGGAAGTTTACAAAGACAACGCCCTGTCAAGGGCTCAGGTTTTCCAGTGGTTCAGTGAATTCAAGACAGGACAGGAGATCGTTAAAGACATAGAGCGATTTGGACACTTTTCAACTAGTGGTTTTGACAAAAATGTGGCCAAAGTAAAGAATCTCCAAGAGTCCAACTGTTGTATGACTGTTAGATTAATTGCCAAACCTCAACAAGTGCAAGACAATGGTTCACAAAATTTCTGAAAATTTGAACATGGGGAAAGTTTGTGCAAAATTGGTGCCAAAAGTGCCGAGGCCCACACCATCTTCATTGTGACCGCCTACCTGGCCTGGTTAGGGGTTGCAACCTTGCCGCACCCACCATACAGCCCCGATATGAGCCCAGCAGACTTTTTTCTGTACCCAAAGCTCAAAAGAAGCCTGAAAGGACACCATTTTGAAGATGTTACCGACATCTAATCGGCTGCCACAGTCTCTGAAAGAGTTTACGATAGTTGACTTCAGAGCCCTTTTAGCATAGGAATCATATTGGCAGCAGTGTACTGACACCCAAGAAGACTATTTTGAAAACTTATAGCAAGTTATACCAATTGGATTAATAAATCCTATTTAACAACCCAGTCTCTTTACTTTATGGACAAACCCTATGAAATAAATATATAAAAATCTTCAACCTCCAAAGCTTAAAGGCCTACCTCCTAACATAAAGCAGATGTACATATAAGATCTCTTGTCAATTATAATAATGTGAAGGATCTACCATATTTGCCAGTGTAAAAGATGCACTTTTTTCCTCCAATAACTCGTCAAAAAATAGGGTGCGTCTTTACGCAACGGAGGGGAATGAATTTTCTGTAACTGTTTTAATGTTTACTATACAGCATTAGAAAAGTCAAAATACTGTATTGTATAAATTGTTACCATCATAATGCTATTCAACAGTTTATTAACCTTATTCAGAAAAAGTGTTTCCGTTGGAAAAATTTCTAGAATACTATAAGTTAGTATCAGAGGACATGGTTTTATCTGTTGACAATGAATGAACACTCAAGCATGGTACACAATGAAATAACTAATTGTTTCATTGCTGTCTGGTTAGTCATTTCTTATGCCATTCAATGGAAATTGCATTCAATACCTGTGTCTGAAGTAGGTAGGCCTACTAACTGTTTTGCTCTCTCCATGAATGGAATAAATGAAAGATGCCACTGGGACAAGAAATGACACCAGGGGGAAAACTTAAAACTCCTTCCATAACTTGAATATGTGAATGAGTCAACACATCCTGAGCAATGTTGACTCCAAAATTGTCAATTATTTCAAGAAGGGGGACATCAGCAATTCTTTGGATGGAGCTGAAGATGATTTACTGTTTGAAAACAGCTCAAATTCTTCAACTGACAGTGACTCTGACCAGGATTGATGAGTATCGTAATACTGTATAAGCAAGAACTTTCTATTTCAGTTAAGCCTATGTGTAATATAGGTGTAGCTTTAAATAATGATATTTTTAAAACACGGTTTTAGCAATGAAATACATATTTCTTGTATTTTAAAAAAATCATTACTTTTGAAAATAAAATTTTCATTCCTTTTATAAAAATAAAAATCAATACAAAATTAAAAATTAAAAAATTAAATCCTTCTTGAAAACGGGAATGCATCTTAATACACCAACAAATACGGTAAATTATTATACACATAACTAAAAAGCACTAGACGGAAAAGGGATATAAAAGGGAATCGTTTAGAGACAGTGGAAGAAGTAAAACAAAATTTGCTGGAGGGCTTAAAGGACATCCCAATCAGTGCGTTTAAAAATTGTTTTGGACAGTAGGGAAAAAAGGATGGACAAGTACATACTACCTAATGGTGAATACTTTGAAGGCGATCAAATTTTGTTGTAAAAATATTGATAAATAAAAAAGCTATAAAGAAAGTCTCATTACTTTTAGGTTCCCTTTGAAAATCATTCAAATATTATATAAGGTGTATGTTCAAAAAATTACAGGAATTTTGTAATTTCCCGGTTTGCATTAGTCTGATTTGTGCGATTTTTTGGTGTTGTGTTGGTAAGCAAGTCTGAAAAGTATCTGTAAATTTTCAGCTACCTATTTTGGATGTTTTATCTCTAGTCAGCTGTCAAAAGTATAAAACATGTTTTGGTATAGTCAGCATTTTTCATTTATAAAAATAATGGATCAGAGAATTTACATTAAATTTTGCTATAAGAATGGAATAAAGAGCAGCAATGTTTTAGAAATGTTAAATATAGCTTTTGATGAATCAGCTATGAGAAAAACAAGGGTTTACGACAGGTATAAGCATTTCCAAGAAGGTCAAGAAGATGTTAAAGTTGACGAGTGCCCTGGTCATCCCACCATATCAACAACCGATGAAAATGTAAAACAAGTGAAAGAAGTGATAATGAACGATCGCCGAATCACAGTAAGAGAAGTCACTGATGTTGACATATCAATTGGCTCTGCCATGAAATTTTTACATTTTTAGAGTATAAAACGTGTGTTGGCAAAAATTGTTGAATTTCGAATAAAAGTTTCTCAGGAGTTGCTAAATGAAGTCAACAACTATGCAGAACTACTGAAATGTGTCATAACAGGTGGTGAAACATGGGTTTATGGATATGATATCAAAACTAAGGCTCAATCATTCCATTGGAAACATTCTGGATCGCCAAGACCAAAAAAACCTTGAAAAGTGCAGTCGAATGTGAAGGTTATGCTCACTGTGTTCTTTGATTTTAAAAACAGTGCACCACGAGTTCTTTCCAAAAGGTCAAACGATCAATAAGGGTACTACCTACATCTTCACTGGTGCTTGCGTGAAGCAGTCTGGAGAAAAAACCTGGATTTGTGGTGAAACAATTCATGGATTTTGCATCGCAATAATGCACCTGCTCATATTTCATTACTCGTTCATAGGTTTTTGGCCAAAAACAACACTGTAATGATACCCTAGCCTTCATATTAGCCAGACATGGCCCCGTGTAACTTTTATCTGTTCCCAAAAATTAAGAGAACCTTAATAGGTCGTCATTTTACAACCATAGAGATTAAAAGAACATCGCTGAAACAGTTAAACGCTATCCCAAAGACTGAATTCCAGAAGCGTTTCAAAAGGATTGGAGAAAGCACTGGCAGAAGTGTATAATATCTAATGGGGACTATTTTGAACGGGATACCACTAATGTAGACAAATAAATATAATTCTTCTTAAAAAATGAAAATTCACCTTATTTCTTGAAGATAGCTTGTACATGTCCATATTCTACAAACTTTTCACTACATTTCTACATAATTCCCATTTTTGTTCAAACCTTTGTCATACCGCTCAAGAAGTTTTTGAATTGCAACGTCAAAGAAATCTGCTGCCTGTGAAGAAGCCCTACTCATTAACTGAATTTTTCACTTTGTCACCTTTGTTAAACCATTGACCACCAAGAAACACTTTTAATTCATTTTTTTAAATTTTTTTATCCCTAATGTAGTATGTTGCAATCTGTTCAATTTATAACAATAAGCAACCCCATGAACCAATGAGATGAGAATGATGTGCATGACATGTAAATGAGGTATAGTCTAGTACAGACTCACACTGACCATTTATGAGAGAGAATAGTTAATTGAACCCAAACCATTAAAGTACACTGGTAACTACTATCTAGTATTTAAATCCGTACAAAAGTAACTACCTTTCCTAGAATTTGAACCAGAGAACTTTCATCTCCAAAAATCAGCTGTTAAAACAGCTCAGTCGCGATAACGACTTTACCACTAGACCAACCCGGTGGTTTCCATTAATTGGTGATGAATTTTAATCAGTGTAACGCCTTTTACGACCAAAAACAAAATGACTGTCCAAACATCAGCAGTATTCTAGCAGTAGTGCCAAGTGGTAATTCCATCACAAACACCTATCAAACCAAGACTAAGAATTTCAACAAGTGTAAGCAGGTTTTTTACGGGGTAACGAAGACGACATTGTTATCAACAGCCACTTGAACAGTCTCCATGTGGCCCCAGCACTTTGAGAACATTAATTTTGAGAATACCCTAGGCATATTTAAAGTCGTTACAAAAATACACACTTACCAGCTAATGAGTCAGCAGCTAATGCGGCAGCCATACTAAAATTAAATGAAGCACCAGCGGCTGCAAATAATTTGCTATCTAAATAATTATGATGCCCGCCGGATTGCATGTTATCATCGTGATCTTGTGATTGCGATAGATTCCCATTTCCTCCACCGCCGCCGGGTTCGCTGACAATATCCGCTGTTGAATCGTTACTATCTTCGTTATGTTCGCTTGTCGCATTCATTGTACAAGACGCCATATCGATCGGTTCAGATTTGACGAGATTGTTTAACGGGGACGGCAAATCGCCTGCGGAAGACGACGAAGACAGTTCTTTTTTAGTCGACGACGATTGTTTTGGCACAAGTGTTGACGTCGAAAAATCAACAGGTGGTTCTTGGTCCGACTCGGATTCCGGTTTGTTCCCACCGGATGACGATTGCGATTGTGGTTGTTGGTTATCACCTGACATGTGATTTAATAGGTCATTATTATTCGACGAAGTTTTTGCTCTTTTCATTGGCACTGAGTTATCCTGGAACAAATCCAAAAAATAAGATACGTAAGTTTACTCGTACATATACAAAAAAATTGATGTGAAACACTTACACAACTTTCTCTTGCCAATTGAAATAATGGAAAATATAACCTACGATGAATAATGAAAGAATGACGCAAAATTAAATCAACCTCTGTTTGACTTAAAATTATGGAAAATCATTAATAGACGATAAACTAACTTCTATCAATAAAACTGCTTGAAACAAAAATTGAACATTTAAAACTTTTTATAACTTACCAGCAGGACTATAAAAAGTGGTTCTGTTTCTTATCACATGGTCAGCCAAATATATGACTGAAGTATTTAAGAACAGAAGAGGTAGAGATGAAAAAAAAACACTAGTCAGAGTTACCAACTCTGAGAGTAATGAATTTCATTCTACAGCCAGACTTTGTGGTGAATGAAGTGAAGGTGTCATTTGCAAGATGGAAAGTAAATGCTTTTCAGAGTGCCTGGCATGCTGATAAGCATACTTTTCCACTCAGTGTAAAAAGGCATGGTAAATCACTTCACACCTCATTTTACTTAGTTAAAGCTTCTAGAGATTTAAACCACAGCAGATGACCTAAACAACATAATTTTGATAATACGCTTTTACCCTAAAATGTATATTAAGGCCACAATCTTAAAAATTGTGGCTTTAAATTTTTTACAGATTTCAATGACGAAACACAGAAAATCATTAAATGCTACACTACGGTTTGTAGAAAAAAAGTTTGAAACAAAAATTGTAGGTTTTTTAATTTTCCACATTTCTTTTTTTTGTTTCAAGTAGTATTAACAGCTTGGTTTTTAGTGACTACAGCCGTTTATTCAACTGGAACAGTGGGATTTTGACTTGAGAAAATTTCCAGACCCTAGCTGGGAATAGAACCCAGGATCTGTGTTTTAGGCTAGCGCACTAACCACTATGCTATGGAGGCGGTCTCTTCAACTTCGGTTTTATTAACTTTGTCGCAAAGTGCATATTAAGGTTAAAATCTTTAAAAAAAATATTTTTACCACGAGAGCAAAGCTCCCATGAATTTCAGTAGACATGCCTTTTACCCTATCTTGTAGTACATAACAAATGCAGTAAATGAGGTGATTCCCAATCAATTACAGACTACAAATTGGTAAAAACATGTATTTTCAGTGAAATCTCGATTTTAAAAAATCAACAATTAAACAATAGCTTACATGTCTTCCTATACTTCATAGAACAAGAGAAAGTAAAGACACAAGAGTGTGTAAAAATAACCCCCTATTTTTATAGCTGTACAGCACAAAACAGGCGAAACTCAAGGTGGTGGGTTTAGCGGCTATCAACAGAGGAAAGAGGGAGGCTTTTGTGTCATTCAGTAGCAAGCTTTTGCCGTCGAGGCATTCATTCACAACAATGGCTCAGTCGTCGCAGCATGCGTTTCATCCGAGGCACATTTTCACCTCTCTGGCTGCGTAAATAAACAATTCTTTAGGTATCGACGTTCGACAAGAGTTCATCAAGAGATCTACAAAAGGCATCTTCATAGTAAACATGCATTGTATGCAATGTCATGACTTGGAATCATTGGACCTCAATAATTGGAAGAAGATGGTGCTGTGGTAACTGTTCACTCGAACTGGTATGCCAACATGAGTTTTTTGAACTTGCACTACGAGAGGGCGCTGTTGAGAACATCTGGTTTCAACAGGGCAGTACCAAAGCCCATACATCCCGGATATCAATGAACATTTTGAGGAAAATGTTTCCTGGTCAGTTGATTTCTCAGGGAGGTGACATTACATGCATCTGATTTAACCCTGTGTGCTTTTTTTGTGGGAGTTACTTAAAAGCAGAGGTGTTCAAATGCTGCCCTAGAAACCTCCAAGACCTGAAGCAAGCAATAAGTAAGCAATCCATCACATACCTCAAGCCATACTGGAGAGAGTTACTGGAAGCTTCAGAGTGTGCTTGCAGCAATGCATTGACAATCACAGACACCATTTGTCTGATACCTTTTAAAACTAAGTAGGAAAAATTTCCGGAGTCATAGAGTAAGTACCCAAAATTAAATTTGTTGCACACAGAAAACTTGTATTTTTATTCACGTTTTAAAATATGAAGGTTATTTTGATTGTGTGATTTTTATTCAAATATACGTTTATGGTAAAGCTTTGGTAAAGCTTTCAGGGACCAAATCTTATGAATATGCAGTTACCAGTGGTGTCTAGCAAGAAACATATCTCCGTTTCTACGGTTCATCAAGAGTCTCGGGTTTAGGACTCAAGGCTTAGCAGCTACAATAGTAAAGGGCAGCTTTAGTAGTCATGAAAAGAATACCTTCTCACTGCTTGTATTAAATCTTTTGAACATTCTTTCTGATGAGGTTAGGCAATTCAAAGAAGGACAGACAGATGTCCATGACGAACCACTTAGTGGGCAGGCTACTGGTTGTCAATGATGATTTGGTTAGCGGAGTAGATAAAAAAAATTAAAGAGAACAGACAATTCACAAAATTACAATGATTTCATATGAATTTTTACAAGTTTTGAGAACTTTTTTGCATGAAATTGTAGCCAACACACTTGGGTTATGACAAGCTGTGTTTCCTCCCTCTCAATTCCGAAAATACGAGGGGGTACCCAAAAGAAACCGGAATTATTTTTTAAAACTATTTATTTTTAATTTTTTTACAAAAGAACCTTATCCCCTTCAAAATACTCTCCATTACAACTAATACATTTGTCCCACCGGTGCTTCCACTGTTCAAAACATTTTTTGTACTCCTCTTCAGTGATGGCTGCCAGCTCATCCGTCGTTTTTTTCTTGACATCATCAACGTTGTTAAATCGGAGACCTTTCATGCCCCTTTTCATGCGTGGGAACAAGAAAAAATCACACGGAGCCAGATCGGGTGAGTACGGTGCGTGTGGTAGCAAAATCATGCCGTTTTTCGCCAAAAACTGGGTAACCGAGATTGCCGTGTGTGCAGGCGCGTTGTCGTGGTGGAAAAACCAGTCCCCTGTCTGCCACAAATTAGGTCTTTTACGACGAATGCTGTTTCGTAGTCTTCTTAACACTTCAAGATAAAAAGCTTGATTTACCGTCTGGCCTGGTGGAACGAACTCTGAATGGACAATTCCCCTCACATCAAAAAAACAAATCAGCATTGTTTTGATGTTCGATCTTTTTGCTGTTCAGCTTACTTTGTTCAGCTGACTTGACGACTTTTTTTTGGTCGGGGTGATAATGAAGTCTTCCATTGACTGGATTGTTGTTTAGTTTCTGGGTCGTACCCATAGCACCAAGACTCGTCACCCGTAATGATCTTTGACATGAAATCTGGATCAGTTTCAAGCTGTTGTTTCAAATCACTACACGTTTCAATTCGACGTTCCTTTTGAGTGTCTGTCAGAACCCGAGGCACAAACTTGGCAGCGACTCTTTTCATTGTCAAGTCTTCTGTTAAAATGCGTTGGACTGAGCTCCAAGATAACCCACTAACCTGTGATATTTGGTCAATGGTCCGTCGTCGGTCTGTTCGTACAATTTCTTTCACTTTCACAACATTTTCGTCTGTTCGGGAAGTCGACAGTCATCCAGAACGAGGTTTGTTCTCAATCGACATGTCGCCATTTTTAAAGCACAAAAACCACTCGTACACTTGGGTTTTTCCAATAGCGTCGTCTTTGTAAGCTGTGTTCAACATTACAACTGTTTCCGTGGCGTTTTTACCGAGCAAGAAGCAAAATTTCACAGCCGCACGTTGTTCATTAAAACTTGCCATCATGAAAAACGACACGAGCACAAAACAGCACTAGCGAGAACAATCACTGCACGAGAACAGAACAAGCTAGATCAACGAACAAAATGGCATTGAACTGGCAATGAGTAGCGCTACAAGCAGCCTAGTGGCGGGAATTTGTACTGCACAAGCTCCGCCCACAGCAGAGCTATTCCGGATACTTTTGGGTACCCCCTCGTACTCGCAGATGTTTACAAAACAAGTTCGTAAAATAACCTATAGATTATAAAATATAATTCAAAATAATAACCAACTAGTTGAAGAGCATCGCTGAAGCACTGCTGCATGAAGAACAGAATGGATTTTCAATGGGTCACTCATGATTTGTTAACATCTTTTCAGTGAAATGAGTACATAAAAAAAGATGAGAATTAATCTAGTGATGCACATGGCTTTTACAGACTTAGAGAAAGCGTTTCATAAAGTTGATCAAACATTCTTTGGGAGATTTTAAAGGAAACAGGATATCCAATTCAATTCATCTTTTAAATGCGATTAAAAGTTTGTACATCAATACACAATTAATGATAAATATGGGTCAGAATCGATTGAAAGAAATAAGAAACAATCAAGGAGTGAGACAAGAGTGTAGTTGATCGCCTAATTTATTTAATACACATGGATTACATTTTCCGCCACTGGAGACACACGGATAGTTCAGGAATAACGCTGAACAATGACGTTTACCTGAATGCTTTACTGTTTCCAAATGATTTGTGGATTGTGCAAGAGAGTGACGATGAGCTTCAGAGACCAGTATATGTTTTAAATGATAAACGCAAGAAATATAATTTCAAAGTTGCCATAAAAAAGTCAAAGATAATGGACATTTACTCGTAAATATCCTACCAGGTATAAAACTGTAGTTGATTGTGTGGGTGCTGAAAGAAATATTACAGTGCAATTATTTAAGTTGTAATATTGGACTTGATCAAGATTTTGTAATAGAAAAGAAGTTGGCATATTCCAAGCAGTGTGCGAAAGTATTATCAGAACCCTAGGCAAGAAAATGAGGAAAGAAACTAAGATAAAATTTAATAAGATGATGGCTGCCCCAGTCCTACTCTATGGAAGTGAGCCGTGGATTAGTACAAAACCACAAGAGAGTAGAGCACAAGCGACAGAGATGCAATTCCTGTAAAGAACAAAGAGTTGCAATTGCAAGGAACCAACTAAGAAATGAGGTTATAAGAACGGAACTGGATGTTTACAACCTGAATGGGAAGATGCACAGAATCAGAATATCAAAATCGATGGAGTGAACATATAGGAAAATACCAGCGTAAAGGATCCCCCTCAATGTTTTAAAATACAAACCGGAAGGGAGGAGAGATGTTACGAGGTCACGCAAGAGATGGCAATGACTCAATGGTTTTGTTGCAGTTGTGAGACAGAACAGGCAGGAGCCTAATACTTGATTCTGAGAATAAGAAGAAGAAGCTTAGTTAAATAAAGTTTTAAATTTAAAAAAAATTGATCCAGCTTATATTTAATACACCCTTTTATATTATTTCTTACTGTTGCTTGACAATTAATGATGTGCTCTACCTGTGTCTTAAGTCTAAACTAATAAATACATCAAATGATACCTGCTGATCGCTGACTTCACCAGCGGATGAAGGTCGTTCTCTATGTGGCCCACGATGATGATGAGACGTTAATGGAGGACGTCCAGGCCTTGATAGTAAATGACTCGGCGATCCTCCCCTTTCTTCAGGAATTCCTTCTCGACACCATTTCTCACCAATTCCTGACGCCTATTCACAAAACAAACAATGTGATTCAAATCGTACGCACATAAATATCAATCAGGAATATTGAGATGATCCTGAGTACAGCTGGTAGCACTGTAGAGCTCAAGTTAACTGAACCAACACAATATTGTACCTTCAGGCATCTGGTAACTAACCAGGGGGCGAAAGTATTCGACAACACTTCTGGTTTTAGGTTTGCTTGTAAATAAAAACTTTAACATTATTCTCTTTGATAGACACTCCTCCAAGATCCTCACATCGCTCCAAGCAAATTTTCCTCTGGTCAAAGATCAGTGAATGAAGTTATCTACCGAAAGCATTTTCATGGTTCCATCACTTTTTCTTAACAGCATAACTGTCTCAAATCTTGTTCCTTTCAGCGCAGATTTCACTTTTGGGAACAGAAAAAAGACACGCGAAGCAAGATGTGGTGAGTACAGTAAATAAAAAAAGAAAAGAAAAAGATATATCAGTGAAAAAGGCCAAAAGTCAATACAAAAATGTATACAAAATTCATTAATACCAAAAGTAAACCAGTCTATTTAATTCGTTCTTTAGAACAAGAAGAAACCTGTTACTTAAAACAAACATTCTACATCGTGAACGAAAAACAATCAAGGCTTCAGTTCCTTTTAAAAATTTTTTAATTAGGGTAACATTTTAATTTTTCTGACAATTGTTAAAAAAAAATTAGTCTGGTTACTTTTGTAACTTTTGGTATAGGCTACTGGTTACGCACTACTTTTTGTATTGTAATGGTTGGCATTGGTCTCAGTCTCAGTCTCAGATCTTTTATCTGGTAGAAGGTGGGCGCTTTCACTCTTGTTAGCAAGTTAGTTCAGAGTTTATTGACTTCACACCGTTTTTCGGGTGCTTTCATTGCTCACATGAATGCCATGATGAGAATGATGTTTTGTCTGTGACTTGTTTTTGCTAAACTAACAGTGTGCATAATGTAATCCGTAAATTAATTTTATTTATAGGCATTTTTCATTCAGTCTTTTTTGGTTTATTTTCTTTTACCCATTACGGTAAGTGTCTGGTTTTAAATTGTATGTTTAAAGAGGCTAAATTGTTTTCCTTCCGAGACAAATGTTTAATCGCTTAAAGAAATATAATACTTTCAAAAATTTTCCTTGATTGTACTTATGCAAGTCTTATAATTAAATGTATTACTATAAAAATGTACTTTATCATGGATATTATTAATTAGTAATTATTTATTAGTAATTGAAGCAATGTTTTTATGATTGTATATACTTTCGTTAATTAAAGTGTAAAAATTCAATTTTAAACTTTTAATAATTGCGTAGTAATTTCTTTAAAACTATTTTTAGAGACTTTCATGTTGGACATTTTCTTGCCATACTTTGAAACCTGTTAAATTATTTATCTTGTCTAATCACCATGCTCATAATTTCGAGTTTTACATTTTGTTGTCATTATATTAGGTTATGTATAATGATTGAAAATTAATTATTTAGCGTTTTTTATAATAAATAATTTTGGTATTTAGCTTTTCTAAATGTTGCCAAATTTTTTGTCTAAACAGGACTATTTATTGTAGACTTTTCTGGAAGCTATTAAAACATTTTTTTATCTGGTTTTGTACTTAGGGTTGGAGAGATGCACAAATTCATTTGGACAGATGTTGATTACTTGGCGGCTGCCGCCCCAAATATTATATACCATTATTATTACCGAATATCTCACAAATCTGCAAACTAAGTATGTATGAAATTTAAATTTTCCTGGTCAATCTTATCAACATTCACATCAATTGTCCAGACAAAATTTTGCAAGTAAATCTGACTTTTATAACATCTTCAAGTTTTATACAATAAACTATTCTGGCTGTTAATTATGTTCTCTAATCAAAAGGTTTTGAATCATTCAACAAAAAATTTCTTATAAAAATAGTCTGATCTTTAAAACATATTTACTGATGTGTCTTCAATATGTTTTGCTAATTCTTTTATAAACTTTTGTGGGTTTCCTGATAAAATCTTTGATTCATTTGCATTTCTGTTGCGACCTTTTTAAGGTGTTCGAGGTACAAGTTTTGTCACATGTAAAAATAATCTACACCTAAATTTTCTTTTGGTTTCTATCAAAATAAAAATCTTTTAAGTGGGGGTATGGCTAGCCAATTTTCAAAATTCATAATCTTGTAAAATGAACAAAAAAAAATAAATATCTTAAATTTTTTTAGTTGATACGTGCAAATGATAAAATTTAATATATCTTGGATCCGATCTGTCAATACTGTATTTAAGCTAAGCGATATTACAAGGTGTTTTACATACACCAATGGGTTCGCTCCTTTTGACGCTTAAGAATTTATTATTAACATTTTTTTGGTTTCTTTAAAACCGATAATTTTTATAATTTTTGGAGCAATTTTATGAGCCAGACTTACGTAATTTATATCACTAGTATGTAATTTTATACATAATTTATTTAACTTTGGCTATATTTTTTTTAATTGATGTACTTTATGATCTCCACGAATATGTTAAAAGGTCATAAACAATACATAAATTTCTTTGTTAAATTTGGCTTTAATTTTCATTTTGTGCAGATAATTTTCTTGGTGCAATAGCAACGAAAACCTTTTAAATCCTAAATATGGATTCATGCTTTTGTCTCGAGGTGCTAAATCCACATTTCTGTTTCAATGTCCCTACGTCCGTGCAGTGCCCATAGCAACGGTAAGTTGCTTCCTGCCTGACCAAGTACTATATGAGCATCAGTATAGAATATGATCACAATCATTCTCATACAAATTTTGGAATCCATTTTGAATTTTTGATTCTTTTATATTTCCTAAATGGTGCATCATAGCAAAAAATCTTACAGAATCAATTTTTTGGGTTACCCAAAGTACTTTAAGAACAGTTACTTGAAGATATGTAACTAAAGTTGCCCTTAACTGACTGGTTTGCTGAGAAAACTAAAAAATTTAAAATTTAGGCTTTTTAGCACTTGCTGATTTTATGTTATCCTTTTTTACTCCTTTGGAACACTTTCTTTTGTGAATTTTCATTTTGAGACAAGTTGCACGTACGGCAGGCATCACGGGACATTTATAAAATTTAAGGTACAGATCCTATGGGGGATGCTAACACCTTTCAAAACTGTTGAAAATTCAAAATTTTCAGATTAGAAAATATTTTTTTTGGCATGTTGTTCAGTGTTAACAATTACGTAAAAATTTAGTAATCCAAATTTTTTGGGTTGTACCCCTTCCCAAACATGAAAGGAAGTATTCTTTATCTCATCAACAGTGCATTGTAGCTAAAAAGTGCATAAGACCCTTTTTTGTGCTCCTTTCAGAGTACTTAAAGAATATTTAACTTGAGATGCCCTTAGACCACCGGTTTGGTGGCACTCGCCACCAAATTTTGATGATTTGTCCCCTGCGTTTCATGTTATTCATTCCTTTCTCCTAAAAATTTTTTGGATATAAATTTATTTGGACAGACATGTTTTTGGACAAAATTTATTGTCCAAATTTTTCAGCCGAATTTTTTCCCTGAAATTTCCCCAGACAAAATGTTAGGGGTCAAATGCTTTCCAGACAAAATTTTTTCCAGCATCATCTGGAAAGTGAAAATTAAGGAGGTTTAACCTCAAACCTCAAGCTCAAACCCTCAGTTATTACACCTTCAAAATTCCAACTTTCAATGTTTCAAATTCTAAAACTTCAACCTTTAACCAGAAAGTTAAACTTCAAATTATCAGTAAACCTAAACCAAAACACAATGAAGTTTCCTTGTTGACTACTTTACACCTTGAAAACTTAAAATTAAGATTATTCTCATCTACCCAACTCCTTTGGACGTCGAACTTCACCTTACGACAAAGTGTAGGCTCGCAGCACACGCACTTTTATGGTTCTGATCCACCTAACCCCTGTGGCGTGCTTGAAATGAAAGCAGTGCTTTGCAACACGTGCTGGACAAACCATATCTCTAAAGATATTCTGTTGGCAACATCAGTGCAGAAAATGAATTTCTACCAGTTTGTTTTTGACAACTGAAGTGAATTCAACATAATATTATTAATTACAAACTTATTCATTTAAATAAATAGACTTACCTCAGCTTGTTGCGTTAACCCACTAACTCTTAATACTTCAGCTGTCTTTAAAAAGGAAGATAACGACTGTTGATGAACATTTACTTCCCCGTGGTAAATAAATTCTACTAATGCGTGTAAATCTTCAAAAACTACATCTTGTAATACTATCACTGGATGTTTACATGGTGTACTCTGGAAAAATCAAATGCAATCACACAAATTATTTAAAAACAAATAATTTTGTTTCATAATATTAAATGAGGAAAAATTTACATCTAGAATAGCCATTATTACTGTTCCCCGATTTCTGAGGCTATAATGTGGACTATGAATACAAGTTTTTTACATTCTCTTGCCCTGTATAAATATATAGGGAAAGAAAGCATTGTTTTCATGTACATTTTTTGAAATCAAGTTTTCACCAGATATACACGTTTCAGGCCCCATGAACCCAAAAAATCAAGTTTTTAGCAATTAGTCTGTGTGAGTGTGTATGTGAAGTTGAAACTTAAGTTGAAACTTAAGTAGTACCACTATGAAACCCAACACAAACATTTCCATCAAAATCGATTAACCAGAAGTAGTAGTTTATTCACGCAATTTTTCACTTTTTTACGATTTTTCTCAAAAGAGGCTGTGCTCTTGTAAAATAGCATGGTTTCTTTTTAAGATTGTGGCCATACTATGCATTCTAGAGCAAACGAGTACATAATCCAATTTGTAGAACATTTAAAAACCTACAATTTTAAAACATTTTTCGTACAACGCTTATTTTAGCAGCGATCAGTGATTTTCTGGTTTTTATTTATAAAAATAAGTAAATAATGAGATTTTTAAAGATTCCAGCCTTATTTTGCATTTTATGACATAAGTGAATACAATCAAAGTTATAGAAAATTAAAAAAACAAACAACTTTTATTTTAAGTTCTAAAAAGGTTGATTTTCATTTCGCATCATTCACTCATGATAAAAATCAGGTTATGTTTTTCATTTTACACTGTTTACTCATGATTAAGCATTGGTTATATTGTTCAATATCTACATTGGCAAGAGAAGTCGTGTGAGTGTTTCACACCAGAATTTTCATTGTTGACAAAGTACTAAATCAATTCCCAACACGGAACATTAGGGATTCTTTATCTGTGTTACAATACATTACCTCAGAAAATCCAGTTTTAGGGAGCTGCAGATTCAAACACCCATCTTTTACCAGAAGAAAGACTGTTGAGAAGTTCTACAAGACAGCTGATATATCTTTAAAAGAACGTATCGTATTTGCCAGTGTATAAGAAGTACGTTTTTCCACCAGTAACTTATCAAAAAACAGTGTGCGTCTAATACAATAGATGGGAATTTTCTACAATAGTTTAAATGTTTACTATATAGCATTACAAAGATCAAAATACTGTATTGTACACTGTTACTGCCATAATGCTATTCAACTGTCTAATAAACTTATTCGGAAAAAGTGTTTCCGTTGTAAAATTTTTAAAATATCATAATTCAGTATCAGAGGACATGGTATTATCTGTTTGCAATTGACAATGAATCCACAATCAATAATGGTCTACCTTGAAATTAGTGACTGTCTCATTGCTGTCTGGTTAGTCGTTTCTTTTGAAATACCATTTAATGGAAATCACACTGCTTCCTGCATCTGACATAGGTACTAAATGTGTTTTGCTCTCTTCACAAACAGAATAAACGGATGATGTCACCATGACAAGAAATGACACCAGGGGAAAAACTAACATGTCCTTTTCGTAAATGAGGCAATCTTAAACAAAATCGTAGCAGCCATTTTTGAAAAAATGGCAAAAAAGCAAACATTGGACAAATAAAGTGCCTACTACTTCCAGTTGACCAACTTTTGATAAATATGTACATGTCACATGCGCTCGTGCACATACACATATACACGCACACACACCAATCGGTAAAAAATATATTTTTTGGGTTCAGGAAGCCTTAAAATATGTATTAATATTTTACTAATTTTTAAATTTCATATAATAAAAATATTTTTAATAAAAAATGACATTACTTTTTTAAAATCCCTCATGATATGTACAATAATAGTGTAACAATAATACAGACCTAATATAAAATTGTACTGGGGGAATCAACCCAAACCAACCTAACATACATCATTAAAGAAACAAACAATACAATTTTTTCAAATAAATGACAACAAAATTATAAATAAACACACATCACTACTCATTAAACAATAAAAAATATAATAATAATTAATAAAATAACAATTTAAAAAAAACACAAAACTTGTTCATAAATTTAATTTGTTCCATATATACTGCACCCCTTTACTTATTTATATACAGCCTGAGGGTAAATATTAATTTTTTTTAAACATACAGCTACATGGTCGTACATGACTTTTATATAAAACAAATTGACAAATAAAATGAAAACATCGAAAAATTCAAACAGCCTAAACATGAAACACATTTTATATTTTAAAAATATTATCAGTTTTTTTACAAAGGTAAAAACATTAATGTACAATTAATTATGTCTATGTAGAAAACAACCAAGGGTTGAAAAAGTCGCGCATTAAAAAATATATAAATTTCTGTTATTTGTGTGCTCTTCAATACATAAAGACAGAATGCACGATTAATGTTTAATGGAAGCAATTAATGGAAACAAAAAATGAACGATTAGAAAAAAAGACTAAAATTTTACGAACACGTGTATGGAATGGATGACAACCAGTTAACAAAACAAATTAATAAGACACTAAACAAATGGACCTAAGGTGTCAGATAAATGGTTTAAAAAAGTTAGAAGGGATATTAAGAAAACCGAAATAAACTGAGAAAACTTATTGAACTGAACCAAATGCAGACAACTAATTATGAACTTTAAGCGCATTCATGAAAAACAAAAAAAAAACAGAATATCAGGTGGACAGAAGAAAGGAGAAACTCCTACAGTGAGTGAATGCTGAGAATGTGGGCTGCAAAAAGAGCTTTCAGAAATGTTTAAAGTCACCTCATGTGGTGTAAATTTAGCCCTATATGAAAAAAAATGAGAGAATGGCACCAAAAAAAATTCTGAAGTGTTAGATTTGGGTCCCACAGTGGTACCTAACTTAAGTTGCAACTTTCAGCTTTGTACTATCTTCTGTTCTTGAGATAATTTGTTCACACACAGACCAAAAATATGTACATCCAGTGTGAAAACTTGATTTTGAAAAATCAACTAACAACAATACTTTCCTTTCCCAATAAATCCATACAGGGCAAGAGAAATTAAAATTAGAGTTTAACAAACTCTCAAAAATGCAACAGTTAACCAAAAATAAATACAAAAAATATCTGTAGGCTGTTGCAAAATTGAAACATTATAAAAGAGTTACAACACAGCCAGTAATCCAATAGGCCAGTGAAACAATAGTGAAACATGAAACACAGTGCAGAAACCCAAAACAATTACAAAATTAGAAAAAGGGTAATCAGAACGTGCTCAAATAAGAAAATACGAGAAATGAGTATTGGAAAAGTGCTATAAATCTTTCTTTCTGAACTTTGAAAAATACAATAATTAGAAACATGTTAGAAAAATATTTTGGAGTAATAAAACTAGCACTAGATGGAATACAGACGTTACAAGAAAATATTGTACTTTAAATTACACTGGACAATCCAAAAAATAAAATGGATAAGTTAACAATTTTAAAAGATAAAAAAATTTTAATGATGAATGAATGACGCTAAATGAAAATCAACCTCTATAGGACTAAAAATTATGGTAAATCACTAATTGATGCTAAACTAAGCGCTGTACAAAATGAAATGTTTGAAATAAAAACTGTAGGTTTCTTAATGTTCTACAACTTAAATTACAAGGGCTATCCAGAAAGTAACAGATGTTTTGGTCTATCGAGGCAGTGGGCAGAGCTACAGCTGCCATCTTGGTGCCATAATGTTTCCAACACTCAGTACACATCCAGCGGTGGTAGGGTGTTGTCTGTTCCTCAGGTACTTTGCTCTCTGATGTGTAAAAATGGACGCTGCAATAGAAAATCCTGCCACTCGTAAGGTACACTCTGTGATAGATAAGGTGTGTGTTGACAAAAATCTACAAACCAATTGAAATTTATGGTGAAATTTGTGATGCGTATGGAAAAGAAATAATGACTGAAAGCAGAGTGAGTCAATGGTGCATTGATTTTAAACATGGCCGTACCAATATTCACGATGAGGACCCCAGTGGTAGGCCTAGTCTTGTGAGTCACAATCTGGTGATGAAAATCAGCAACAAAATTCATAAAAATCGTCGTTTCACAATTACAAAACTTTCGCAACACCACCTCTTCCAGCAATGAAGACGTGGCTCGCTACACAACGCTATGATACTAAAACTGAACCACATGCCGGTGTAAACCAGTGGTTGAATTCGCAGGTGGCAAATTTCTACAGAGACGGTATTGAAAAATTTGTGCCATGTTATGATAAGTGCCTTAATTTGAATGGTGATTAAGTAGCTTAAGAGTGTACCTTTAAAATGTAGGCCTACAAAATAAAATTTGGTTTTTCCATTTTGTTATTTTTTATTTCAAAACCTCTGTTACTTTTTAGATGACCCTTATAGTATATACACTTTTGTCCCAGAATGCATATTAAGGCTGCAATATTAAAAAAGAAGTTGTTACTACGAGGACAAACGGCCCCCAAAGAATTTCACCAGATATAGTGCTTACCTTATAACATCGTAACTTATGTAGGGTATTTGCCCATTAACAGGCATGTAGAGTGTTAAATTATTTGCACCCGGATCTGCTAGTTCCAGGGCTACAAAAAGTAGTTCTGTTTCTTATCATATGGTCAGCCAATTACATGACTGAAGCATTTAACAACAGAAGTAGAGATGTAAAAGACACTAGTCAGAGGAATCTCCACTGAGAGTAATGAGTTTCATTACACAGCCAGACCTTGTGGTAAAGTGAAGGTGTCATTTGCAGGGTGGAAAGTCGAGGCTTTTGAGAGGGGCCTCTGGCGTGCAGATAATCAAAACTTTCCTTCTCAGTGAGGACAGCATAGTAACCCACCTCAGTCCTCGTTTTAATTAGTAAAACCCCTAGAGGTTCAAACCAGTCTTTTGGCTGATGATCCAAACAACAACAATGTAGGGTATAGTTTTAATTATTCACATTGGCAAGAGAGTCATGTGAGTGTTTCACACCAGATTTTTTATTATAACGAATATACATACTTTTAATAATTCTCTGAAATATGGACTACATGCAGAGAGGACAACTCTGTGTGCTTTCAGGCTTTTTCCTTCGCAAGCGAGCGTTACGTCTACAAAATCTTCATCGTCCCTGAGGTTTTCAAAAGCGGATGTTATACTTGATTGATAATTATTCCAACGAAGGCAGAAATGCTGTAGATCCCCCATTGCCCCTGAAACATCAAACAAAATTAAAAATCACACGATCAATAACACAATATTACAACAAAGAAAAAACTTAGCAATATACTACATTAAAGAACAAAATTCTAATTTAAAAATTTTTGATGTACTTAAGCATTAAACCAACCATCCCTCACGTTACTCAGAAACCTCAAGTTACTGAAATAGTTTAATTTAACTGGACATTGAACCAGGTAGCACAACAATTTCTGACTGTTGGAGGGGATACAAAACGGACAAGTTAGAAGACGCGGGTTTCCAACACTTCTTGGTGAATCATAAATATAATTTCATTGACCCTGAAACTGGAGTGAACACACAACATGTAGAGCGCGGGTGGAGATCAAATGTAGAAATACAAAACACAGAAGTACAGCTCGCTATAACTTGGATTTTTACCTCAGAAAATACATGTAGCAGTGGCAGCGGCGGCTAAAAGCAGAAATCGCTAACTAACTTTCCTCAATAACATTGCTGCACTCTGGGAGTCACAGAATTGTTAATAATCATCATTAACTCATATAAATTGTAAAGTAAAATAATAAACTTTTGTTTTATATTGTGTGTTTTGTTAATTTTAATGCATAAGTAGCCTGAGGGTGGTGATCAGTTTAATGCATAAGTATCAAATTATTTCTTGCCTTCCATAAAATGTAAATAAAGAAAATTATGTTTTCACGTCGATTATCCAAAATCAAGTCTTCACTGTAAATACATTTTCAGGTCGCCTGAGCCAAAATGTACTTTATTTCCAGGCAATGAAGATGTGATGCAGAAGATATTGTGATGAGGTCAGCGGCCTTTCAAGCCAGCTGAATCAGTGTGTCATGCATTCATCATGCACATGTTAGTTAATTAATGCAGAAAAATGATTAAAAATATTAGGTGTTATTATGTTAATTATGCATGAGGTGTTCAGTTTTTTATAAATAAACAATAGTTAGACCGCCTCCATGGTGAAGTGACCAGCGTGCTAGCCTACAAAGCCGAAGGCCCCAGGTTTAATTCCCAGCAAGAGTCTGTAAATTTTAACACAATAAACCCACCGCCACAGCGCCAAAACCCACAGTAGTCGCTAATGACCAAACTGCAGATGAAACTGTAATTTTTTTCTCGTTCAGAGCCAATTTTAGATCATGTGAGGTGACTTTAGATATTTATGGAAGTTCTTATTGCAACCCACATTATCAGCGTTCGCTCACTGTGGGCTTTGTCCTTTTTTTTGTCCACCAGGTATTCTGCTTTTGCTCTTCATGGAGGCTCTAAAAATCCGTAATTAGTTCTGAATTTGGTTCAGTTCATTAAATTTTCTCTCTTTATTCCAGTTTTCTCAATATCCTTTCTGACTTCTTCAAACCATTTATCCAAACACTTACGTCTATTGTTTAGTATCTTAAAAATTAGTTTAGTCAACCAATTGTCATTCATTCTATACACGTGTTCGTAAAATTTTAGCTTTCTTTTTCTAATCATTTCCATTAATCGTTCATATTTCTTGTACAGTTGTTCTCAAACTCGTAACTTATATTGTCCGTCAACTATCGTCCATTATCTTGTGGAGGATGTTTTTCTTAAATTTCTCTGCTTCTCTAAAACAAGCCTTCCCAATCATTATAAGGCACTAACTCGTGTACAGACACACAGGTTTTATCACAGTATTGTAATCTCTAATCTTGGATTGTCTTCTTCTTCTTGTGTTCCTCAAAGTGCACTGGCCATTTTTCCTTTTTTATTGTTGTTCACTTTCTTTTTGCTGGTCTTTGGTTGTATTATCTCCCCGAGGTTCTTGACGATATTAACTAATTTTTTTGTACTATGTCTTCAGGTGGCGTGGGGTTATTTAGATAAGTATTTAGTTTTCTCAAACGTAATCTGTAGTCCTGCTTTTTCTGCTTGTTCTTTAAACATGTTGTTCTACTGCTGTTTCCGTGTTCCTAGAAATGGTCGCTAGACCATCTGCAAAAGCAAGACAGTTTATCTTCATATCATTCTTTGTTCTTCCAAACTTCTTTATAGTATAAATTTAAATTAATGATAATGATTTTGAATTATAATAATTTGGAACAACAAAAAATCAGTGAAACTGTAATTTCATTAACAAATAATGTTGATATAAGAAATGTCACAACAAAAATTTGGTTGAGCCATTGTAAAAACTTGAAACACATTAAAATAAGAGGGGACACACCCTTAATTACGTAATATTAAAAGCTATTGAATTACCGAATTACTTAACTGATAGATAAGACACCAATTATTACCTCTGAATTCATAGATATAAAAAGCCCACTAGACTATTAAGGCAACTTGGCTGTGGATTTTTTTTTTCAATTTCTTTCATTAGCTCATATTTTAATACCTTCCTTTATCTTTAAGAATATATTTAATTTATTGGTATTCATTGCTCTTCAATATTTTACTGATCTTTGTATACCCCGAAAAGTTTTTCATCCATTACAACATTAAGAATAATAATAAGATTTTCTTCAATTTGAATAGACATAGAAAGGTAATTTTAGGTTTAAAGTACGAAAATTTTACACAGAATCTTGCAGTCAACCTGATTTATTTCTAAAACACGTGCGTATGAAGTTATGTTGACTGTTTACAGTTTCAGAAGCAGTTTTGAACTTTGTGTCTGTGCTACTTATATGTGTTTTTCCTAAAATTGACTTTTTAAGAACTTATGTAAGCTTTACTCAGCTTCTACTTAAGGGGGTACCGCAGAATAATGATCCCTATGGTAACGTTTGACCCATTTTCTCAGGAATAGTAAGAGATAATTAGTTCAAATTATGACCACATATATTTCAGTATCTTATACAACTTTTGACACAGGCATTTGTTCATCAATGTATTCTGAAATTTTTTATGATTTTTTTTTAAACATGGCTCTTAAGGGTTGCATCAACTTATGGTAGAAAATGAGTCACAGTAAAAGTATTTGAAAACCCTCATGTCAAAAATTATAGAAGATACTAAATAATGTGTGGTAAAAATTTAGGGCAGTTATCTTTACCGGTTCATGAGAAACTGGATCATTCTTATTCATGCTGAAAATCCTACTTTTAGGGAAAACGCAATCAAAAGTTAATAACCACTTACTCAGTACATTCAACACAATAAAAATTATGTTGACATAGACTCAGAAAAATACTTGTAAAATTTTTTCTAGAGCTCAGATTTTAATAAATAATACATCAAATTAAAGCTAAAACACGGCAAAATGAAATGGCGTGAAAATTGAAATATTAAAAATAAACATTTTTTTAATAGCCCTCCTTAATATTTTAACTTCAAATTTTAAACACACGCTTATTGGATCTGGTTGCGCACTTAAACAAAAATACTTCCTACCATTTTAAACATAATTTATTCAACAAAGAAACTAAAAACATTGAAGTTGAGAGAATACATTTAGAAAAATTTTTTTTTTGCTCTAAATCAAAATTTTTAGAAATCATGTTAAAGTTAATATCAGACACTCGTGAAGAACTAGTAATAATTTTAGATCTGTGGTTTTAGTAGTGGCTAAAAAAAGGTACATTCTGTTAACAAGTAATAGTACAGGGCGGCCAGGTTGCTGTCAGTAAATATCTTATTGCATCAATATTCAATTTCTCACTGACCTGTTGCAACTGCTGCATCACTTTTTTTTTACTTTTTTACTTTCTCTTGCCCTATATGAATATATAGAGAAGGTAAGTATTGTTTTCATGTTGATTTTTTGAAATTGAGTTTTCATTGGATATATACATTTCCAAACCCATTGAACCCAAAATCCATGTTTTTAGTCATTGGTCTGTGTGTGTGTGTGTGTGTGTGTGTGTGTGTGTGTGTGTGTGTGTGTGTGTGTGTCTGTGTGAACAAAATATCTCAAGAATAGAATATTGTATGAAGTTGAAACTTGAAACTTAATTTAAATACCAATAGAGGACCCGATACAAACATTTTCGTTAATATTGGTCAACCCAAAGTAGTGTTTGTTCATGTATTTTTCACTTTTTTCGATTTTTTCCAAAACAGCTCTTACGATTTTTTTTTTAAATCGCCTAATTTACAACATTTTTAATGATCTACAAGATAGGATAAGCGCCATGTCTGCTTAAATTCTTAGGAAGGTTGTGCTTTCGTAAAAAAAACTGGTTTTTTTAATATTGCGACCTTTATTTGCATTTACAGGCAAAATTGTATTATAATCAAAGTAGTAGAACATTTAAAAACCTATAACTTTTATTCTAAACATTTCTTTGTGTAATGCTTAGTGTAGCGGTAATTTGTTATTTTCTGTTTTATTTTTTTAAGAAAATCTGTAAAAAATGGATTTTATAAGATTTCAGCCTTGGTATGCATTTAATGACAAAAGTGTATATAATCAAATTTATAGGCAATTAAAAAACCTACAACTTTTATTTTAGTATATTTTTCTACAGACCCTAGTTTAGCGCCAAAGAGTGATTTTCTGTATTATTAAGCCACACGTGAGGTTGTTTTTCATTTTGCAGCATTATTAACTCATGATTAAAATTAGGTTGTTTTTCAGTTTTGTTGTTAATTTAAAGTCACATCAACAGCTTGATCATTAGTGACTATAGTGAGTCAAGAAACTGTAATGATGGGTTTTGGCACGTAATAATTTCCAGATCCTAGCCTGGAATCGGACCCACGACCTCCGCTTAGTAGGTTAGCCCGCTATCCACTATGTCACGGAGGCGACCACTTTTTTTTTCATTGTTTATTAATGTAGATTATATTGTTCATTATCTGCGTTGGCAAGAGAAAGTCGTGAAAATGTTTCACACCATTTTTTTTTTTTACAATCTTACTTTGTACTGACATGTTTCGATGGATCCACCATCATCAGAGTACATCATAAAATTAAAACTAAACGTTTTAACATTTATTAAAATTTACTCAAGATGTATCTTCAGTGATTCATATAAATTTATCAATGTTATGTGCACTGATGATGATGATGATGACTCAACCAAAAAATATATGTAGAACGTAAATTATTTAAAAAAAAAGGAAAAAAACAAGTGATATACCAGTTGTAAACAAGTTAGTGAAAAAAATTAATATTTTTAAAATAGGACTAAATATAGGCTGCAGGATGCATTATAAAGATATACTAAATATATAAGATAAGTAAATATATACTATAACGGAGAATTTACATAAATTTTAAAACAGAGAATTAATATAAACTACAGCAGAACATTTTTCATTTCTTTCACATCCTGAGAATGCATGAAAGCAGGCTACTAAAACAACTTATAACCAGAGGGCTGAGTGTGAAATCTGGAAAAAGATATACAACAAGGATTAATGAAGACCTAGAAGAAATTGGACTGATGACTGAAGGCACAATGAATAAACCGAAGATAAATAAGCTTTTAAACACAATGGTTTAAAATGGACAAAGAGACTAGAGTTGTGCGGCTGATGGACAAACAGCGGAAAGCAAGATCGAAAAATATGAAGAAGTATTGGCGGAGGCTAATGGGACCTAAAGATCAAATAATCGACTTAAGTGATCCAATAGGTCAAACAAGATAAAAAAAAAACTAAAACATGGTTTATTCAAAATTTGAATTCCTCTAAAATAAGTTTTTAAATATAGATTCAATTGGTTAACAGTGTGACTGAGGTGTAAAATATCATTAGCTTATTGCCAAAATAAACTGATTTTGGCCGCCTCCATGGCTCAGTGGTTAGCTAACTACTATGCAAGGCGGGGGTTTTGAGTTCAATTTCCGACCAGGTTCTGAAAAATTAGGCATATGGAGTGTTAAATTATTTATAATTTATTTACAAGCAATCTGCTAGTTCCAGGGCTACAAAAAATAGTTCTGTTCCTTATCACACAGCCAATTATATGACTGAAGCATTTAAGAAAGAAGAGGTAGAGGTGTAAAAGACACTAATCAGTTATCTCCTCTGAGAATAATGAATCTCATTATACAGCCAGAAACATAGGTGCTTTACAAAGGACCTGGCATGCTGATAAACATACTTTCCCATTCATTGAGGCAATTGTAAACCACCTCATTCCTCGTTTTACTTAGTAAAGCTTCCAGAGGTTCAAACCAGCCTTTCAGCTGATGACGTAAACAACAATTTGAAGTAGATACCTTTCTGAGCTTCTATTTAAGATACTGGAATGACATTTTTGTGGGGTAATAACCCAAGTTATTAATATCTAATATCCTACAACATGTTCACACAGTGAAGTTTCTAAGAGTGTCATTAGATATAACTTTATCGTGGGATTTTTATACAGATTAAACTGTGGTACAATATCATCTGGGGTATTTGCATTCAAACAAATTGCCAGATTAAATGAGAAGAAATTGCTAATAGCAGAGTACCATGGTTTAATTTTGTCTCATATCCGATATACTATTTAGTTTGGGGTAATTCATCACGGAGTAACATGGAAAGAGTGTTTAGAATTCAGAAAGAATTATTAATTTTATGGTGGAAGTTAACCACTTAACCTCATACAGACAGACCATCATTTAAGGAGCTTCAATTGCTTACAGTTTCTTCTTTGTACATCTTTCAAGAGCTAATGTACATAAAGCAAAATACCTTTTTACAGAATTTAGATGTTCACACCACTACACAAGAAACAGTGTGACTTAAGTGTCATTTCTATGTTGCTAATCACAACACTAACTTGTTTGAACAAAAACCTACTTTTGCAGGAAGAAAATACAACAATAAATTAACACAAGCTTTAAAAAATTATGGTAATTTAATTTTGTTTAAAAAATTTGATCAACATTTAATAGTGTACATGAATTCCTTTTCAATAGTTTTCAGATGAAAAATATATAAACTTCTAATTAAATGTTGAGGTAAACTGTGTATTATTTTTTACAAATGGTTGGATGACACACTTATTAAAGAAACCAAGTAGGTAGCGGTAATAAATTAAATTAACGTAGTGTTAAAATTTAGGCTTATCATTTTATCTTGACATGTCCTATAACTCCCAAGTCTCCTGGATGCAGTTATAAAAAAACAAACAAAAAAGTTAACAATTAATATTTGTTTTTCTTTCCTTGTATCAAGCCAATTTTAAACCACGTGAGGTGACTTTAGATGTTTCTGGAAGTTTCTTTTACAGCCCACATTCTCAGCATATGCTTATGGTATACTTTTCTCCTTTCTTCTACCCACCCGGTGTTATGTTTTTGGTCTTCATGGAAGCCCTTAAAGTCCATAATTAGTAGTTTCAATTTGGTTCAGTTCATTACGTTTTCTCATTTGTTCCGGTTATATCCGGTAATATCCTTTCTGACTTCTTAAACCATTTATCTGACACCTTAGGTCCATTTGTTTGGTGTCTTAAAAATTTGTTTTGTCAACCGTTTGTCATCCACTCCATACATGTGTTCGTAAAATTTAAGCCTTCATTTTCAAATAATTCCATTAATCATTCATTTCCCTTGGACAGTTGTTCTCATCCTCATAACCTATATTGTCCGTCTACTATCTTCGAGCAAATTATCTTGCAAAGATCTTTCTCTCAAATTTCTCTACTTCCCTTAAAGCAGCCTTCTGAGTCATTGTAAGGCACTCACTTGCATGCAGACACACAGGTTTTATCACAGTATTATAATGTCTAATCTTGGCTTGTCTTGAAAGTGCTTTTTTCTTATACAAGCAGTGAGTTACTCGGATTGTGCCAGCCATCTTTCCTCATCTGTTATTGTTCGCTTTCTTTTTGCTGGTCTTTAGTTGTATTATCTTCCTGACATACTTAAATCTATCAACATTCCCAATTTTTCCGTATTGAGTCTTCAGGTAACACACTATTTATATATTTTGATGTTTGCTATGTAATTATTTTTCTTGAAGGAAATCTGTAGTCCTGGTATTTCTGCTTGTTCTTTTAACAAGTTAATTTATGACCTGCCTAATGCTAGTTTTAATTTCAAAATCTTCAGATTTCTTTTAGAAATTTTATTTTTGATCAAGTCTGTGTTAATGTTTCTTTAATGACTGGCCGTTGTTTTGTTTAGATGTCCACTCCAAATTCATGTAAAATATTCAGTAGGGTTTCTCAGTCGACTGAATAATGAGCTTTTTTAAAAACTACCACTGCATCTGATGAAATACCATTTTAACTTTCCAGAACTTGTTTTAGGTTCAATATCTGTTCTGTGCATGATCCTCTATTCCTAAACCACCTAGATCCAGTTATAAAACAAACCAACAAACAAAAAATTTGGCAATTAATGTTTGTTGCAAAAATGGAATATAAAGTTAAAAATTTATTGAGCAAATGCAATAATTCTATGAACAACTTAATAAGCCAGTTAATTTTATCAAAGCACTAATCTATTCTAGGGACAATGAATGACATCACTAAGGATTCATGGTGAGAATTTATTTACATGGGCCTTCTATTTTTTATTGGCAATTTTTGCCATCACTTCCCTATGTCCGTCTGCCCATCACATCCATGTCAGAAACTACAAGAGATAGCAACAAACGGTTTTCGAATTCATAAAGTACACAGAAAGTTAGCAGATCTCGATTGGGTTTAAAATTCCGGTTTCAACCAGACACGGCCCAAACTGGAAGGCAAGAAATCAAAGTCGGAATTTTGGAACAAAATTAATGACATTTGATTGCTGTTAAAGTGTAGCTTTCTTATGAAAAGCTAAGTGGGCTTGATCTCATTATGAGGAAGGACAACTGAGTTAATTGAACATGCAATGTGATTTCTTGGGCCGATTCCTTTTCTTTATAACAAAAATTGTCACCAACCATAAGACGTGTCATCTCATGAAAGGGATTTTTACAATTAATTTCCTATTTTTTTAAAGATAAACTTCAATGACAGCCTGAATCCAAACCAAACCTACACTCACTAAATTATTTTTTATAAATTTACTAAAAAAATTGTTTAATAGCACAAGTTTGTGTAAAAGTGTTTTTTTTTAATATAAATGAGATAACAAACTACTCACAATTTTTAAAAGTTAATAGAAGTTATTATTGTATTTTAGTTGACAAAAAATTGAATATTTTTCAGAAAGCCTGGCATGTTGAAAAGCATACATTTCAACTCAGTGAGAAAGGCAATAGTAAAACACCTCACTCCTCGTTTTACTTAGTAAAGCCTCTAGACATCCAAACCAGCCCTTTCGACTGATGACCTATAAACAACAATAATTAAAATTTATTTGCAATTTCTTAATTAATTAATTCAGACTTCCATTTGTTTATTAAACGTTTATCTTTTGTTTTTCATAAAAATCATGTTTATTCATTTTAGACTAACTCTAGTGTATGTAGTGTAATAACCGATCGTCTAATTTACCCTAGATTCAAAATTTAGTATAACTTTATAATCTTCATTTGTTATCCTTAAAACATAATTTACTGACTCATGGTGTGAATTTATTCACAACAGGCCTTCTATTACAATTATTAATTTCCTATTTTATTAAAAAACAAACTTCAACACGACAGCCAAAACCAAACCAAACCTAGGCTCACTAAATTATTTTTATCAACCTACTTAAAAAATTGTTTAATAGCACACGTTAGTGCGAAAACTTAAGATTT
This sequence comes from Catonia carolina, assembly GCA_035578175.1. Taxonomy (NCBI): domain Eukaryota; kingdom Metazoa; phylum Arthropoda; class Insecta; order Hemiptera; family Achilidae; genus Catonia; species Catonia carolina. The sequence continues at coordinate 6,852,774 of JAQMRL010000012.1, forward strand.
TTTTATTAAACAAGATAACAAAATTACGTACAATTTTTAAAAGTTAATAGAATCGTTATTATTGTATTTTAGTTACTAAGTTTTAGTTGATAAAAAGCATTAGATAACTGATACAAAAAAAACTTCAGTGTCATTTAAGAAATATAATTTTAGGTGTTAAGTAGGCTAGATTAAATTATAAAATAGGCTAATAATTATTACAAAGTAATCACACTTGATGTGAGAGAAATTAATTGTAACGGCAAACTACACTAAATTCCTCCTAAATTTTTACTTTTTGTCGCCCTATATAAATACATGAGATAGCGCCAAAAATTCCTCGGAATGGTTGCGTACAGTCAAGCATTTGTTTGCTAGAAAAGAAAGGAGAAATCACCCTTGGAGACTCGTCAGATGAGGTGCTGAAGAAAGCTTACGGAACTTCGAAAGCTTCGGACTGGGCAGCCTTCCACATCCACCACACGAGAATGTTGAGCACGTTCGACAAATTGCGCATGCGGACAGATGAACAACGATTGATACTATTGCCGCCAAACTTTGTATTTCACATGGGAGTGTTCATAGTATTCTACATAATGATTTGACCATCCATGTGTTTGCTTGCACATGGTTCCAAAAATGTTATCCCCTGAGCAAACAGAAATGAAAGTGACCATGTTCAGGGACTTGATTGAAATGGCTGATGCAGACGACAGCTTCCTGTGCAAAATTGTAACAGGTGTTGAGACATGGTGCTTTCGTTATGATCCTCAGATGAAATAGCAGTCTGCTGAATGAAAGTCAAAAACATCACCAAGAAAACAAAAATTTCACTTGGATAGAAGTCAGGGTAAAGTAATGTTGGAGTGTTCATTGATTACCACGGCTTGATTCGTTATGAATTTATTCCTGAAGGGAAAACAGCGAACAAAGAATTGTACACAGAGATCTTAAAACAGTTATGAGATGCAATAAGATGAAAACGATCTGAAAAATGGGCAGGGAATGATTGGTTTACGTTACATGACAATGAATCAAGCCCTGTCACATCAATCCCTAATTGTGAAACAATAACTTGCAAAGAACAATGTCACCACTCTGTAACATCCTCTATATTCTCTCAATCTCGCACCACGAGATTTTTACTTGTTTCCATGGCTGAAAATGATACTGAAGGGACATCGTTTTGCTCATTTGTCAGAGATGACAGAAAATGTGACTAAGCGGCTGATAGAACTTTTGAAAAACGGCTTTCAGGAATGTTTCCAACAATTCAATGAACAGTGTAATAAGTGTGTAGATACAGCAGGAGAATATTTTGAAGGAAAATAAGGTAAAAATGTTATACATACTTTCAATAAATTTTTATTGCCGAATCTGTGAACTTTTTGATCCTACCTTGTACAACCTATGTTTCAGGAGAGCAGTGCACAAAAAAAAATGGAAAAACACCGATTTGCAGATTTTCAGCCTAATAAGTGATTTTAAATGTCCGCTTTAAAATGGTGCAAAAACGTGAAAATCAGAGAAGTAAAAGTATTTTTATTTATATTTATTTATTTATTTTCGTATGAACTGGTCATACTGAAGGCTGCATTGGGAAGTGCTTAGTGATGAAGAAATTAGAGCTAGATGCTGGTAAAAATTTCTGTAAGGAGATGCTGAAGTTAGACTCACAGAGCATACCAAAAAGTAAAAAATGTTTAGAACAATTGCATAAAAAAAATTAGAAAGGAAAATACAATTAATTAAAGGAAGTTACAGTATTTATACCAAGATGAGGAGGATCCAGATAATCCTTCTTATGCGATGACGGATGTATTTATTTTTCCATTTTCTGTCAATTTTATTTTTTAAGGGTTAAGTACCTTTTTCTCAGGTTCTACTAAAGAAATCAATATGCAATTTTTAGGGTATATTTTGTAATACCAATTTCTGCAATCTGTCACAGAATTATTGTACTATATTAAATAGTTTTTGATAAAAAAATTCTTCAAAGCACATTTTTGTGCAGTATTATATTGGGAATTTTAAAAAAAAAACAGCAAAAATTTAAAACGTTATTTTATAAAAGCATCTGACAAAAAGTTCTCTATTTTCATACAAGAAATCAGAATGAAAATATCTTTAGCAGTTCCTTAGAAAAAGATACAAACGTTAACATGGAGAAGAATTGTTGCAATGCTCCCCTTAATTTTATTACTAAACAATGTAAATGAAAAACATAACCTAATTTTAATCATAAGTGAATGATGCAAAATGAAAATCAACCGCTGTTTGACTTAAAAATATAAGAAATCACTAATTGACAATTAACTAAGCTCGGTAGAAGAAAAGGCTTGAAATAAAATTATTTATTTCCTATAACTTTGATTATACACATTTTTGTTGTAAAATCCACATTTTGCATATTTTTTTCATCATGAAAAATTGGCTTCATGCCCAGGCAGCCAAACTTTATGAAGGAGTTTGTAAATTGGTGAAATGCTATTACTGTACAAATGCTTAAATTTTAAAGGTGACTATCTTGAAAAATATTAAAAGCTGAAGGTTTTAAGATGTATCTAATACATTTTTTTTCTATGTAAGTTTTCTTTAAAGCCAAACGGAGGTTACTTTCCAAACTGCCCTCATATTATGTGCATTTCTACGCAATCCAGAAAGAATAAGAATTGTAAAACTTAGCACGTATTCACCGCCTGATGTTTGCAAACTGAAATTGCACCTGTGCTGTGCAGAGGTGCAATTGCTAGTAATATATACAGTAAAGTACAGTAAAAACTCGTTTATCTACAGATAATCCGGATCAGATTTGTAGACTTTTTTACTTTCTCTTGCCTATATGAATATATAGGAAGGAAAGTATTGTTTTCATGTCGATTTTTTGAAATCGAGTTTTCACCGGATCTACACATTTTCAGACCCCCTGAACCCAAAAAACATGTTTTTAGCAATTGGTCTGTGTGTGTGTGTGAACAGAATATCTCAAGAACGAAACTTCATACGAACGTGAAACTTGAAACTTATGTTACATACCAGTACCGGACCCGACACGAACATTTTCATCAAAATCGGTCAACCGGAAGTAGTAGTTTATTCGTGTCAGTTTTCACTTTTTTGCGATTTTCTCAAAAACTGGTCCTACGATTTTATTAAAAAATCGCCTGGTTTACTAACGTTTTTACGCTCTACAAGATAGGGTAGGCGCCATTTTTGCTGAAATTCTTGGTGAGGCTGTTTTCTCGTAAATAAACAGTTTAAGATTACGGCTTTAATATGCATTTTAGCGCAAAAATTTATATAATAAAAAATGTAAAGAATTAAAAATCCTACAACTTTTATTTCTAACATTTTTTTGTATGACGCTTAGTTTGGCGGTAATTAGCGATTTTCTGTTTTTTTTCTCATAAAAACGTGTGAAAAATCGATTTTGTTAAGATTTCGGCCTTAGTATGCATTTTACGACAAAAGTGTATGTAATCACATTTATAGGAAATTAAAAGATCTACAACTTTTATTTAAAGCATTTTTCTTTACAGAGCCTAATTTAGCGTGAAAGTGATTTTCCGTATTTTTAAGCAAAACTGAGGTTGATTTTCATTTTGCGTCTTTTACTCATGATTAAAATAAGGTTATGTTTATTGAGGTTAGTATTTTGTTTATTTCTAATGTTTTTTTACTAATGTTAGGTTATAGTGGTCATTATTTGCATTGGCAAGAGAAAGTTGTGTGAGTGTTTCACACCAGATTTTTTTATTTAATGTTCACATATATAATAAATTTTACTTTCTCTTGCCTATATCAATATATAGGAAGGAAAGTATTGTTTTATGTCGATTTTTCGAAATAGAGATTTCACCGGATCTACACGTTTTCAGACCCCCTGAACCCAAAAAACATGTTTTCAGTAATTGGTCTGTATGTGAACAAAATATCTCAAGAACAGAACGTTGTACGAACCTGAAACTTGAAACTTAGGTTAGATACCGGACCGGTTAGGTTAGACCGGACACAAACATTTTCATCAAAATCGGTCAACCGGAAGTAGTAGTTTATTTGTGTCATTTTTCACTTTTTTATAATTTTCTCAAAAACGGTTCCTACAATCTCTTTTAAAATGGCCTCATTTACTACATTTTTTATGCTTTACAAGATAGGGTAGGCGCTATGTCTGCTGAAATTCTTGGAGAGGCTGTTTATAGGTAAAAAAATTGTTTTTTAAGATTGCGAGTTCAATATGCATTTTGGTACAAAAATGTATAATAAAAGTTGTAGAGAATTTAATATCCTACAATTTTTTGTATAACGCTTAGTTTAGCGGCAATTACCGATTTTCCGTCTTTTTCTCACGAAAACATGTAAAAAATCGATGTTTTAAGATTTCAGCCTTAGCATGCATTTTAGGACAAAAGTGTATTAAATTAAATTTATAGGAAATTAAAAGATCTATAACTTTTATTTCTAGCATTTTTCTCTACAGAGCCTAGATTAGCGTGAAAGAGTGATTTACCGTATTTCACGCCTAACTGAGGTCGATTTTAATTTTGCGTCTTTCACTCACGATTAAAATAAGATTATGGTTTTTGAGGTTAGTATTTTGTTTATTTCTCATGTTTTATTACTAATGTAAGGTTATATTTCCCATTATTTGCATTGGCAAGAGAACGTCGTGTGAGTGTTTCATACCAGATTTTTACTTTCTCTTGCCTATATGAATAAATAGGCAGAAAAGTATTGTTTTCATGTCGATTTTTCGAAATAGAGTTTTCACCGGATCTAAACGTTTTCAGACCCCCTGAACCCAAAAAACATGTTTTTGGCGATTGGTCTGTGTGTGTAAACAGAATATCTCAAGAATGGAACATCGTACGAACTTGAAATTTGAAACTTAAGTTACATACCACTACTTGACCCGACACGAACATTTTCATCAAAATCGGTCGACCGGAAGTAGTAGTTTATTCGTGTCATTTTTCACTTTTTTGCGATTTTCTCAAAAACTGGTCCTACGAGTTTTTTTTAAATCGCCTGGTTTACTAAATTTTTTATGCTCTACAAGATAGGGTAGGCGCCATGTTTGCTGAAATTCTTGGTGAGGCTGTTTTCTCGTAAATAAATAGTTTAAGATTACGGCTTTAATATGCATTTTAGCGCAAAAATTTATATAATAAAAAATGTAGAGAATTAAAAATCCTACAACTTTTATTTCTAACATTTTTTTGTATAACGCTTAGTTTAGCGGTAATTAGCGACTTTGTTTTTTTCTCACGAAAACGTGTGAAAAATCGATTTTGTTAAGATTTCGGCCTTAGTATGCATTTACGACAAAAGTGTATAATCAAATTTATAGGAAATTAAAAGATCTACAACTTTTATTTCGAGCATTTTTCTCTACAGAGCCTAGATTAGCGAAAAAAGAGTGATTTTCCGTATTTTTAAGCCTAACTGATCGATTTTCATTTAGCGTCTTTCACTCATAATTAAAATAAGGTTATGTTTTTTGAGGGTAGTTTTTTGTTTATTTCTAATGTTTTATTACTAATGTTAGGTTATATTGGTCATTATTTGCATTGGCAAGAGAAAGTTGTGTGAGTGTCTCACACCAGATTTTTAACTATGAAAGCAACATGGTTAAGATACAGGAGTGTGAGGTTGATCTACAACAAACACTCTCACACTAACCAGAAAGATGAAAGAATACAATACGAATGTATCAACAAACAAGACAATGTCACGGAATTCTGTGGAAAGACCCCAATAAGATCCAAAATAGTAATTAATGGACACATTCTAGGGCAAGTGAGCCATTGAAAGTACCTTGGAACTGACGTCTTACATGAAGATGACAGTGATGTGAAAAATAAGCTATCTAGATTTAAATCAGATGTGCGGGATGATTCATAGGACACTGAAGCAAAAATCAAAACCCGAAACAAAATTAAAGTTTTATAAGACACCAGCAGTTTCAGCCTTGTCATACAGGTGAAACATGGGTGATGAGGAGGGAGGAAAGAAACAATCCAAACTGTAGAAACGAAGTTCATAAGGTTGGTCAAGGGTTGTACAAGACTAGACAGGAACCAAAATTAAAGCAAGAATTGGAAATTTTTCCACTCAACAAAAAACTAAAATTATACCTTGGCCAACAAGTCTAACTTTTGTATAGAATGCCAGGAAGCTGCTTACTTAGTTTAGCAAGACAATACAAACCATCAGGAAACACAGATATTGGCAGGCCAAAGAAAACATGGGTGCCGGAACAGATAGAAACGCCTAACCGGTGAAGAGAAGAACTATGATAGCAAGAATATATATATATATTTTTTTTAATTTTGTTTATGTCCGACTATAAGTACACTATATAATTTTAAGTACACCAAACATTCGCTTTTTATTTTAATTACATGTACAGTTTCTGCATAAATAGTGCAATAAATTATGGTAATAAAATGCTTTTTGAACAGCGAGCGCTCCAACTGAGCTATAATAATAAAGCGTTCACATGACCATGCTTCATTCAACCGAAGACAGTGAACCAATTCTTAGTTAAGAAATACTGTGAAAAGTTATGTTTATACATTTTTTTAATGTCTTCTAAACAATTCTATACAATTTTGTTACAAGACATAGTTTTTTATCATAATAAATGGTAAGTGGGCTTAATTACAGATTTGTTTCACTTTTTAACTATGTTGTTTAGGTTAGCCAAAAGGCTGGTTTGAACCTCAAGAGGCTTTACTAAATAAAACGAGGAGTGAGGTGGTTCACCATTGCCTTCTGAACCGAGTAGAGAGATATGCTTATCAGCATGCCAAGTCCCCAAAAAGCATCTTATAGTAAAAATCTTGAAAAAGAACCTACACTGTAACAGATGCAATGAGATGTTGTCTGGCACAATAGTACACAAGAAAAGTGCAATAGGAGAGATGGAAAGTAAGAGGTGGAGGGAATTAGTCCATCACTCAGTATATCAGTATATATATCACTCGGTAAACATTGTTCGAGTTCAATATTTTTATACATCATACAGTAGCCTAATTGTGTTGTGTGCGTTACACTGGGTACCGTTTAACAAATATTGTTTTGTAGTGTACGCAAGTACAAATGGTAGGTACATACTTAAATCCAAATTAGTATTTTAATAATTAAAATACTCAAAATAAATTAAAATATTTAAAAAATATAAAAAAAATTAAGTTAAACGTAGTTACTGCAAATATTCCACAATTAAATATGTGGGGCTTTCTAATTATTACAAACACGCAGTAACTGTACAATTTTTAAATAAGTCTTGCATCGGTTTTTATTGTGGTGTTTTGTTTATAGGGTAATCTACATCTATAACAGGTACATTATTATTTCATTTACAAAGCCTACACAGTACAGTATAGTAAAATAGCATTTACAATTTCAAAAATTACTCTATTGTACATGTTCTGCTTTGTATTGAATTCAAAGTGTAAATGTCTGTCCCCACTCTTCACCGTAGTCCTTGCCCTTTGTAGGCTCAGCACAGGAGTGGGAGGGAGGTGGGAGTGCTTGACACTGATAGCTGCGCAGACTAAAAATGAGTAAGGTTCTTTTGTAAGATTTATGCCTATACCTACTTTCCACCCTGCAAATGACACCTTCACTTCACTCACCACAGGGTCTGGCTGTATAATGAAATTCATTACTCTAAGAGGAGATACCTGTGACTAGTGTCGTTTACACCTCCACTTCTCTATTCTTAAATCCTTCAAGTCATTTAATTGGCCGATCATGTGATAAGAAACAGAACTATTTTTTGTATTCCTGGAATTGGCAGATTGAGTGCAAATAATTTAACACTCCACTTGCCTATTATGGGCATTTATTAACCACATTACCAGGATTTTCAATTTTCTGGATTGCCTCCAGTCCCAGTTAGTCTGAATAAACATGGTTGTATTGTATGTAACTTATTAATTTATGAAATAAAAAACAATATTATAAGTAGTCTATCTTCTTTTTTTTTAGTAGAAAAATTTCAGAATTGGTTATCAAAACTCATACAAATAATACCACTCGTACGCGCACACATACACACACAAACAAATAAATAACCTTGCTATTGTTTTAACACAACTTAAAAACTGTTACACCTAATTTTTCTTATCAAAAATTAAGTAAGTCTCACAATAATAATTTTTGTATTTAACTTTGTTAACGCAGAGAAAGAATGAATTTTACAGTAGGAAATAATTCAGTCGTTAAAAATTATTAAGTACAATATTATTAATATAATAAAATATTATATAATATTAATATAATAATTAATATAATTATTAAGTATCAATTGGAAAAGCAAATTCCCATGATGGTCAACTGATAAATACATCTGAACATAAACATCATAAGGTCCATGTGTAAACTTTTTGTTTTTATGTACACATTACCAAAAATCATATCTAATCACGGAGCCTCATTATTTATTAATAATAATTAAGTAATCAACAAAAGTGTATGGGTAGATACTTTTAAAGTGAATATACGACATTAGATTCTAAAGTGCAATTTTTGAATGAAATTATAACAGCTGTTTGTAGTTTCAATAGGCCATAAATAAAACAAAGTGAATATAGAAAAAATATTTTTACTAAAGTTGCGTACACTTATGGCAAAATTTAAATTTAAAGACAAAATCAGCTTGATGATAGAGGCATTTGTTCTGCCTATGGACAAGCTTTCCAATATGCTTTTCATAAAATGTTGTCTTAAAGCTCATTAGTTTTGAAGTGCTCCACTCCTAGCTACTTCTTTGATCCAGGGGAAGATGGAAGTCGCTTGGTACTAGATCGGGACCATTTAGCAGGTGATCGAAAATGTCCCATTGAAATCGCTCAAGGAGTAGTTGGGCTGCACCATAAGAGTAGGGACAGGTGTTGTCATCGATCAGAATAATTCCAAAAGCCAGAATGTCCTTCTTTTATTTTGAATGGCTCTCCATAAACTTTGTTAAGTTTCACAATAAAAAAAACTCCATTAATTGTGGTTCCCAGCTGCATTAACTCCACAAGAAACACAATGAGGAGCTTTAAGACGACATCAGAACTCATTTAAATTCATAGGTGGCAACATTTTATGAAGAGGGTATTGGAAAGCTTGCCCCCAAGTACGACAAATACCTCAATTTTAAAGATGATTGTCAAAAAATAGCCATAACTGTAGGTAACATTTAGTAATAAATCATCTTTTCTACATCCACTAGTCTTTTATTTATGGCCAACCAGAATTTTAAAAAACATGGCCCTCATATTAAATAACATCGATTGGGCAAGTAAATTCGGAAACGTCATATGGTGTCCATGTGTAAATTTTTGTTTTTATCCAGAATTCTTAGTTTCATACCAGCTGGACGAAGAGATGTAGCTAGACTGGGAAAAAGATGGACAAACAAGCAAAAAGTCGGAATAGATAGGAAGGCCTTGTCCATGACAGAAACAAGACGAAGCATTTAATGAACCAAACCAAATTCAGCCAACTAATTATGGAATTTAAGGGCTTCGATGAAGAGCAAAAACAAAACACCAGATGGACAGAAGAAAGTCCAAGAAAAGCCAACAGTGCACAAATGCTGAGAATGTGGGGGCTGCAAAAAGAACTTTCAAAAACATCTCAGTCACCTAGTGTGGTCTAAAATTGACCCTACATGAAAAAAGTTTAAGGATGACTTCTACAGAGATTTCAGTTTAATAGAAAAAATAAACTTAAAATTAATTGAGCAACTATTAAATTACAGTTTGAATCAAGGAAGCACAATATGCATACCAACAATTACTTAAAAAAGAAGAATAGACATGTAAAAAATCACACGACTTTCTCTTGCCAATGTAAATAATGCCCCGTATAACCTATTTATTTAAAAAAAAGAATAGGAAGTTGATTTTCATTAACTGCCATTCATTCATGATTAAAATTAGATTGTTTGTCATTCTACATTGTTTACTAATGATTAACATCTGACTGTTTTACAATTACTGCTTATGCAGACGGAACTTCCTATTCAACATAAAAATATGGAAAATCACTACAAGACACTAAATTAGCATCTGTAGAAAATTATCCTTGAAATAAAAGTTGTACATTTTAATTTCCTACAACTTTAATTGTACATACTTCTGTTGTAAAATGCATAGAAATCAGAAGAGCCTATATCTGCAATGGTAAATTTGGTACATATTTGATGTTCCTTTTTAAAGTTCTGGTTTCCGAAAGGACTTAGCAGTTTTTTTCACTTTTTCTTGCTCTATATGAATACATAGGAAGGAAAGTATTGTTTTCATGTAAATTTTTTGAAATAGGGTTTTCACCGGTATATACGTTTGCAGACCCTCTGAACCGAAAAAACATGATTTTAGCGATTGGTCTGTGGTGTATGAAAAAAATATCTCAAGAACGGAACATCATACTAAGTGGAAACTTGAAACGTAAGTTCAATATCACTAGAGGATCCAGCACGAACATTTTCTTCAAAATCAGTCAACTGGAAGTAGTAGTTTATTCGTGCAATTTTTCAATTTTTTGGTATTATCTCAAAAACGGCTCCTAAAATTGTTTTTAAAAATTGCCTCATTTACTACATTTTTTATGCTCTACATGATAGGGCCCCATGTCTGCTGAAATTCTTGGGGCTGTTCTCTCATACAAAAAATGTATTTTTTAAGATTACGGCCTTAATAAGCATCTTAGAGCAAAAGTGTATACAATTAAAGTTGTAGAAATAGTAAAAATCTACAACTTCTGTTTTAAACATGATTTTGTATTTAATGTTTAATTTTGCAGCAATTTGTAATTTTCTGTTTTTTTTCTTGAAAATCTCTAAAAAAGTCAATTTTGTTAGATTGCAACCTTAGTATGCATTTTATGACAAAAGTATAAATAACCAAAGTTATATTAAATTAAAAATCCTAATAATTTTATTTTAATTTATTTTTCTACAAAGCCTAGTTTAGAGGCTATTGCTGATTTTTTTATAATTTTAAATCAAACAGAGGTCGATTTTTACTTTGCGTTTTCACTAATGATTAAAATCAGGTTAAATATATCATTCTTCATGTTTACTCATAATTAAACACAGGTTATATTGTTTATTATTTACATTGGCAAGAGAAAATTGTGTGTATTTCACACCAAATTTTTTTAATTTGCAAGAGTACACTTTACAATCTGATGGAAGGATTTTTTTGTCATATTCTACTTTACATGTAGCTACTTTTTTTTATAAGATACTTTCAATTTTTTTTTTAATTTTTCCAATCCAGGATTTAAAAATTTTTTAGGATTTAAAAATCCTAAAAATGTTATTTTAATTATTTTTTCTACAAAGCCTAGTTTAGAGGCTATTGCTGATTTTTTATATTTTTAAATCAAACACGAGGTTGATTTTCACTTTGCGTTTTCACTAATGATTAAAATCAGGTTAAATATAACATTTTTCATGTTTACTCATGATTAAACACAGGTTATATTGTTTATTATTTACATTGGCAAGAGAAAATTGTGTGTATTTCACACCAAATTTTTTTCATTTACAAGAGAACTTTACAATCTGATGGGAGGATTTTTTTGTCATATTCTACTTTACATGTAGCTACTTTTTTTTTTAATTTTTCCAATCCACTTGATGGACATTTTTGAGAATAATTCTAAAAGTACAAAATAAATTAAAAAACTTTTCCATCACTTTGTAGAGATATACAAGATAAACATGTCTGCAAAGTTTCATCTCTCCTATCTCTCACCAAAGCCTCAAAAAGGAACATTGAATTTGAAAATAACACATTTTCAGTAAATTGACCTTAAAGTATAGGTTTTCATTGAATGATTCTAACAGTGCTTGCATTCCACCTAAGCAAAATAAACATTTATCTACTGAAACTTTTCTTTTAAAATGAAACCCACGAAAAAAGTTGCAAAAATATCAGTGAATTTAGATTTCAGTTGAGACACTTAGGTACATGGAAAAATGTATTACAAAATTTCTACAAGCGGTCTTGGGTTCGAATCCCATTCAGGCAGAGCATATTTTCATACGTTACAAAAAATCATTACATTTTTCATCATCTGCATTAGCAGTAATTGCAGATCAGTCGGACGTTATAAAAAAAAACCACAATTTCTGGATCCATCAGATTTTTATAAATGCATACTAAACACCATTTTGAGGAGAAGATTCTGGGTAATATAATATTTTTCCACACAAAGTTTTTTTTTCCAAAATGCCCTTCCGACTCCCCTTAAAATAACCCTATTTATATCAATTTCAATGATAATATACGAAAAATCACTAACTGACACTAAGGTGCTCTAAAAAAGAAATGATTTGTTTAAAAGAAGCTTATAAGTTTTTCAGTTTTCTACAACTTAGATTATATGTACTACTTTTGTTGAAAAATTCATAGTAAGGCCCACAATCTTAAAAAAAACAATTTTTAACATAAGATCACGGCCCCCCCCCCATGAATTTCGGTGGACATACTGATTTTACCCAGACTTGTAGAGCAGTGGTTTGCAAACAGGGTGCCACAGCACCCTGGGGTGTCGCAAGCAAGAGCTGGCAGTGCCACAGCAGTTGCTGACTATGCGACAAATTTGTTAAAGCAGCTAATTAAAAAGAAGTCCATAAGCAGATAAAAAAGATATGGACAATATTAATGATAAGAAATGATTTGGAGCTTCCAGAACAGGAGGCACCTAAAAAATGATGCACCTAAAAAATGATCGTACCGCTTCATATCAAATTTAATGAACTTTCACTAAACAAATTCTGGATTTCACTTGAAAATGAGTTTCCACGAATATCAAGAAAATTAATCACTGTGATGCTACAATTCTCAACTACCTGGCTTTGTGAGCACGGATTTCCTGCACTAACCAATCTCAAAATTACAATTAAACAGAAACTGACTTCTAGCAATCTAGAAGATAACTTGCGTTTTAGCCTCTCAACAATCTGACCTAAACTTTCCAAAAAAATTTAAGGACAAGTTTCTCATTAAATTACAAGTGATTTATTTTGAAATATTTATTACTAAAAATTATTTTAACATTTATTATAACTTTTTTAACATTACTAAGGTCTTTTTTTAAACTTTCATTAAAACCTAATAGATAATTAACAATTCAATATTACGGGTATAGGGTGCCATTAAGGTTAGTTCTATTGGCAAGAGTGCTGCTAAAAAAAATAATTGTTTTAGAGCACAAAATATATAGTAAATCAGGTCATAAAAAAATGGGATTCATTTATGAGAAAATTGCTAGAATCAACTTCTGGCTGATGGATTTTGATGAAAATCTTCACATCGGATCCCCTTAAGGTATCTAACTTAAGTTACAAGTTTCAACTTCATATTCTTCCTTCAGATACTTTTGTTCTCACACACACACACACACACACCAATTAGTACAAACATGCTTTTTCAGTTCATGGGGCTTGAAAATGTGCATTTCTGATGAAAACTAAATTTTAAAAAATCAACACGAAAACAATAATTTTCTTCCCTATATATCCATTAATACATGGCAAGAGAAAGTAAAAATGTTTATGTATCTATTATCCCACAAAACAACCTAAATGTTTACAATGTAAACATTGTTGTTTACAAAATGTAAACAACAAAGTTGCTTTGTGATTGCCTCTGTAGCATAGCTGTAAGTGCTAGCCTCCAATACAGTCCTGGGTTCATCGATTCCCGGCTAGAGTCTGGAAATTATTACAAGTCCTGACACCTTGCAATTTTTTCTTGTGGGAATACATCAAACACATTGTTTAGTCAAAAAATGGTGACCTAAATCAATATTGACAACCTTAAAAGAAAATATATTAACTAACAATTGGTCAGAATGAGTATCGATTGGACATTTCCCAAGCGACCAAAAGTGCACATATTAAAATTTATAAGTTATGTAAAAAAAAACTGTTTGAGATGACAAATTTGATAAATAGAGAATATCAACTGTAAGTATTCTAATTTAATTTAATCCATGTTCAAACCTTACCATTTTTTTATGATGAACCTGTATTATACAAATAAAAACTTATCAAGAAAAATGAAAATTCTTATTATTTATTGATCAACCTCTCATAAATGTTAATACATAATAGGTTAACGATTAGAAAAGCAAACATTTTAGATAAATCATAAAAAATTAAATAATATTTTGGTTGGTTTTTAACCAAATGAACTCGGACAGTAAAAAAGATTAAAACTCTTCATTCTACTAAAGAAACCAGGGAAAACCAGGCTCACTCCTTTGACTCAGCCTGTTTTTCTCCTGTATAGCAGAGGTCAATATAAAAATGCGATCATGATATTAATGGACTTTAAAAAGTTATTTATTTTGCAAAATATGTAACTGACATCTACATACACAATAGAACTCGGTTAATATTAATACTAAAATTTTGCTTAAGATAACATCTAGACATTAAAAATTGAACGAAAAAAAATTAATTCACAATACGAATAAAGAAAAGTGTTAATTTTATTTTTTTATTTTTGGGCATTTTAGAAACTTTTAATAGGTCTAATTGAAATTAATAGAAGTCACAATGTTAACGAAATTATATTTATAACGTTTAACCATTCATATTAAGGCATGACAAGCCTGTTAGCGTAGTGGTTCGCACAACTGGCTTCTATGTCAGCATCCTGGGTTAGATTCCCAGTCAGGTTTGGCATTTTTTCATTACTCATCTTCATCTAACATCCTTCTCACCGTCTTCATTAGCAGTAATTGCAAAACAATCAGATATAAAACCAAAACAAAACAAAAACCAGTAAGGCGTGCTGCACTCTAGCAACAAATAATCAGCTGTTTTTAGACAGCTGTGACTTAACCTGTTTATCCTTAACACAGACTGACTGATGGACTAAGCCTGTTATTCCCCTGGAGTTTATATATATTTTTAAATTGTTATTACATTGAACATAACCTGTTTTTATCAAAAACAATTTAGAATATAAAATAGTTCATAGAATTATCTAACAGATGGCAACAAAAACAGATTTTACAAAAATTGCAACTGAGACTGTTCTTCTGGTAAGCCCCCAAAACATCTTTAATTTAACAGTTTTCTAGAGAAAGCAATAAAAACTAAGTTAAAAATGAATAACATTATGGATGCTAAATCTCCCCTTAATGGAAAATTAATATATTAACTTATAATAATATCAACATTGTAAAATACACTATTAAAAATTAATTTGTAATCAATAACTACACATTTTGACTTGTCATAATTATTTTCAATGACAGTGAATTGTATTTATTTATCATCAAAAACTTAAATTTTCTGTTAGCAAGACTTTCCATAATCTGAACCCATCACTTCTGAACTATTAAGAGTACTACCTCCATTTTCATTACTTCACTAATTATAATACAAATATAAACATACAAAAATACCAAAACAAAAATTTAATACCCAAATTATAATTTAAAGTACCTTTTTAATACTATTGAAACCATAAAAATTAACAAATTTAACATAAATTTAAGAAAAAAATTAACAAATTGTAAAGTAAAATTACATTTAAAATTTAAAAAAATAATTTAGCCTAAATAATTTATACACGAAAAATTTTGGCTAATTGTAAAATAGGTTAACATTTAAAATTCAATTTAAGTGACAGGATATTTTTTTATAAGCAACAATTGCCTAGAGCAACTTAAAAAAAAAAGATAAAAACTAACAATTTTACGAAGGCAAATACCTGGCCTACAAGTACTTAAAAATAAAAATTGAAGATTTGTAAAGTGTTTTATTGTATGCCTAAAATTCAGTTTTATCTTTTGCACGTTAAAAAATTTATACGAAAATGCATTTTACAAAATAATATTATATCAAATCAAATTGAATTACATTGTTTTTGAAAATATAGGTTATGGAATTTTTTGGTAGGTTATGAACGATATATTTTACAAATAAACATTTAGAAAATAGTTATTTAAATGATTTTTACATAATTAATTATAAAAACTTAATAAGAAATTTAATATAATTAAATGTATTAAATATAATAACTGTAAGACGACAAAAAACTAAAGGGAATACTTATCAAAAAGAAATTCTAGGTTAAGTTTTTACGCAAGGTTATTACTGATAAAAACATCATTACTAGTATTATAAACTACCGGCGAATAGTTTAAAAAGTATATTAATAAATTTAACAAATAAACTACATAAAACAACAGAAAATAATATTACAACACGACAATATTTTTTAATAAAATAACGAAATAAATAAACACATAAAAATAAATATAAGAAATTACCTGACTAAAAAATCATAACCTAATAAATGTGAACGAAGCACGGAACAATATAGTTAAAATAAATAAGAACACCTAATTTTTAATACCGAATCTAAAAACAAAAAAGGTAAGTAAGATAAGAAATTGATAAAAGGCAATCAAAAATAATAGTAAGATAAAGAAAAAAACAACAGTAATGTATTTAAAAAATATTAATAATGTTTGCATTAACCTTGGTAATGTAATACACAGCAGGCCTACATCTTTAAAACTGTTAAGAACGATCATATTGTTCGAGTCATGTTCTCACACATAACCCAACCAACAGCAGTGTAAAAACAACATTGGTTATTTGTTTACATTACAATAACACATTTACCGGAACAGATGAATAATTATAAATCAAATATATAATATAAAATTCATGAAAAACTTACCTAATATATATGGAAGTTACTAATTATTAATTTTTGGTACGTAGCACAAACAAATAAAAAAATAAAGGTCCCTAACTTAAGATCACAGCATTTTCTTTCTTGGCCATTTTAGACGCTTTTGACAAAGCTGAAACCCGGCATGCGCGAAAGTCTACGCAATGTATCGTTGTGACATTAAGCTTTCAATATTGGGCGCCGAATTTAAACTAGATGAACTGTAAACAAGCATTTCATATTTTTTAAACATATCAATGTATTTATTGCATGAATTTTATTACTTTTATAATGAATTTCATTCGAGTATTTAATTTTGTGTTGAATGATTTGAAATGTTTTTTTTAAATACAGAAAGATGATGTTTATGATTGGGCGGTTCTAGAAAAATGGCGACGTGTTTTATAAAGAAAATCAAAAGTGCGCAATATGGGAAAATATCAACAGTACCCGAACGAACTAGTAAAGGGAATCTTATCGTTGAACAACACACTGTTTACATCTGTTATAACCTATAATTTTTATACGATATACTGAGATTTGAAACGCGTTCCACGATGGTTTGTTGCGATTTTAAAAAACAGTGTTGAATAGAAAAAGCAGCCCGTTGTACAACTCACCCGGGCAAAAACACGACTAGCAAGCAATAAACTACAGCGGGGAGTAAAATTGCATATTCGTACACATTAATGAGACTGATTCCCCTCAATTCGCACTCCCCCCTCCCTCCAACCGCTCACAATTCCCGCACAAAAAGGGGCGCGGAGAGAAAAAATCATTAAATTCGTCCGCACCCTTCAAACTTTTCACAACTGCGCATGTCTGGGTAAAAAATTTAATTCGTTTTAACGCACTACCGTAAATAGTGAACAATGTTATTCAACTAACATCCATCCCTCTTGAATCTCTCCATCCGCCCACCCCGCCTCGCCTCTTAACATCGAACCCCCTTCCTCAACATAACCATCCCGGAATACCCCTTCACTGAAGAACCACCGCTCGCAACTCGCGCGCCAAACCTATTTCTATCCACCAACGCTGTATACTTCTACCCCATTCCTCATACAAACTACTACTATATATATATTATATATACACTTCATCCCTTAAATTTTTAGCCCCTCCTCTATTTTCTTCACACACATACGCACACTACACAACTGCGAAATGAAATTTACGACTTCCAAATCGATACTATTCTGTTTAGAAAAGAATACTCAACACTACGCAAAGAGAGCCAAAAATATATTATTATGTTCCATTACTGAGAATAATAACACAAAACATCCTCTTGTTCAATCTGCAAAATCAGTACAGAATTAATACCTCACATAACCTCACGAATACTTACATTATTCAACTTTCTTTTGCCCTATATAAATAATAGGGAAGGAAAGTATTTTTTTCATGACGTTTTTCGAAATCGAGTTTTCACCTGATATACACGTTTTCAAGCCCCCGAAACCCAAAAACCATGTTTTCAGCAATTGAAGCGGTGAGTACAAAAGACAAAAAACTGATTTCCATGATTTCTTATCAGCGTAAAATCATAAAAAAATATGCAGTGGGCACAGTTTAGGAATAGAAGCAATGGATATGAACAATTCATTTCCAAAAAAATTTACCACAGTTTTCATTTTCAGTTTGCCCTTTGTTGCGATCACCGTTGATAAAATCAAAGGAAAAAATTGCGCTACTACATTAAAAAAAATCATTTATTTATTACTCTGAGCTCTAAAAAATATAACTTTATATCTTCTCCATGAATCGGAATTTATTTTCCGTTTCAATACAATCTGCGAAACCCTTTCGTCAGATTCTATTGTATAACTATACAGTTATACAACTATAAGTGTAAAACTTTAATGTTAGGGACAACCTTTACTTTCATTTTGATCTTTAATATAAACAACATCTGATACCTTCAGAAAATTTACAGGTTATGCCGTTGGTCGTAGTAATCAGCTGATTTAGTTGTAACGAAGTGAGAGCAGCATAGATCAAACTACAACACCATTGGCCACTGTTGCACTCAACCATTGAACGAGTCATTTTTGAACGCTTCTTATTATACATGGAACTATACGAATATGCCCTTTGTATATTCAATAGTTGTATCCTAACCTACAATACCTTCGCAAAACTCTAATAAAGTGATTTTACAAACAATTGATAGATATGCCCTCATTACGATCACCGCTTCAATATTGTATCACGCACCTCCGCTCGAGCCCTTTTTCAGTTCTCAAATGTGAGAAAAATGTGGCTGGAAAATGTTTCAGCCGAAAGATTCTACAAGCTCTTCTCGAATAATCCATCTCCACTGCATTCGGCCTGTTCTTGTTCCTCCTACTAATTCGTCAACATTCTGCCCCGTAAGTCATTTTTGCATCCACTACTGCTTGGCAGTTTATTTTCTTCGTTTTTATTTTTATTTTTGATGACCATAGTACAAAATTTAATTTATTCGTAGTAGCCCTGTACCGGATGTTTCTTTCACACGCTTCTTGTTTAAAAAAGCTAAAAAAAAAAATACTCGGTTGATGAAACATTTTCAATGTACACAAATTCCTTTCAATATAGTGCCTGTTTAAAAAATATATAACATCTAAGTAAACGCTGCGGCGCCGGCCGCATTGGCGTAGTTGGTAACGTGCTCGCCTCTCATCATGCGGTCTTGGGTTAGAATCCCATTCAGGCACGGCATATTTTCATACGTCACAAAAAATCATTTCATCCTTCACCGTCTGCATTAGCAGTAATTGCAGAACAGTCAGACGGTAAACAAAAAAAAAATATCCGCTGAGGCGGCTTGTGTATTTTTTTTATTTTATACAAGTGGTCAGATGACACGCTTTTTTAAGAAAGCAACTAAGTAATGACAACTGAATTGGTAGTAATGAATACATAGTGTTAAAATCAAAATATCTTTCAATCAAAATGCATGAGACTAATCACGCAGCTCCATGGTAAGTAACCGACGAAATACTGCACAACGATCTAAACCGGCCCTTTTTGTTGCTTGTTTGACCACATTAGATCACGTTATTCAATTACTTCTTGGATCTCTTTTAAAGATTTTGTTCCCAGTATTTTTTCATTGTATCGGAACTTGCTTTCCTTTCCTCGTCTGAAAACACCCTTTCCGTGTATTTTCTAGTTCTAGCTTGTAATATGGTGTGTTTGTCTTTTAGTATTTTAGTTTTTCCTTAAATCTTCTTTAAATCTTCTATTTTAATGTGCCTTAAATCTTCCAGTGTCTACATTTCATTCATATCTTTTATAACTTCCTTGAACCCTTTTACTTCACATTTCTTATTCCGAATAACCTCTATGATTTTTCTAAGTACTATTTTTTCTGGTGTCCTAATTATATGTACTAAAACCTGCCCTTTACAAAAGAAGAAAGTAAACAACGTAGCGAAAAACATTTAAAAAAGTTAGAAGAGCGTCAAAATCCTTTCGCAATAAACCTCCTCGGCAACAGCAAAGATACTCATAGACAGAAACGTTTTAAAATATTGGACTTACCTTGACGATTTTGTTAATCATTTAAATTTTTTGTTCTACTTGTACTACTAATTATCGTCATCTCATAATCACCATCGTCTCCATCATTGGCATTGTCATCTTCAGCTTCAAAAACTTCATGTTTCAAGATATGTTTTTTATCCCTAACGTGTGTACGCTGTAATCTGTTCAATTTAAGAGCAATAAGTAACCCCATGATCCAATAAGATGAGGATGATGTGTATGACGTGTAAATGAGGTGTAGTCATGTACAGACCAAGGCCGACCATGCCTGAGAGAGTACCTATGCTTAATTGAACCCCTACCATCAAGTACATCGGTAACCACTGTCAAGTATTCAAATTCGTATAAAAGTAACTAGGTAACTTTAGTCTACTAGGATTTGAACAAGGAACCTTCGTCTCCGTAAATCAGCTGCTACACAGCTGACTCGTGACGATCACTTTACCTCTAAACCAACCCGGTGGGTCTTTCAAGACAATAATGCACAAATCAGTCAAGTTTAGTTTTATATTTTGTTCACAGTTCAGTCTTTTTTGAAACGCACTACTGAGTGTGGTTCATTTCTCATTATACCTACCGTACCTATAGGCCTATAATGAACAATATAACCTATGTTTGATCATAAAATCACCTTGTTATTTGATTACCTTTGCTTAAATTTTACAATTAACAGCCTACATTCAAAAATAACTATTTGCAAAAGTATTATACTGTTAAAAAAAATGTCTTATCAGTTTTATCTTGGGATGTCCTAACTCCCTTCTGGAGTCTCCTGGGTGCAGATATTAAAACACGTACACCAGTCGGTAAAAACATGTTTTTGTTGGGCTATCGAAGACTGAAAACGCGTATTTCCGGTGAAAACACGATTTCGAAAATTCAATAAGAAAACATTTTTTCCATTAATAGGGTAAGAGAAAGTAAAAATATAAAAATTAAAAAATCTGATGTGAAACACTCACACAACATTTTCTTGCTAATATAGATAATGAACAACATAACTTATGTTTGATCATGAGTAAACAATGTAAAATGAAAAACACAACCTACTTTTAATCATAAGTGAATGACGCAAAATTAAAATCAACCTCTGTTCAATCTAAAAATTCGGAAAATCAGAAGTTACCTCTAACATAGGATCTGTAGAGAAAAATGCTTAAAACAAAAGTTGTAGGTTTTATAATTTCCTATAAATTTAATTGCATATAGCTTACACTCTTGTAAAAAGCATTCAAAGACCGCAATATTAACAAATCCTATTTTATTACCGATTTTGGAGAAAAATTTTACAGAAAGCCCATAATTGGCACTAAACAAAGCGTTGTAGAAAAACAAGTTTGAAATAAAAGTTGTAGGTTTTTGAATGTTCTGAAACTTTGGTTATATACTACACTTTTGCCCTAAAATGCATATTAAGGTCGCAATGTTAAAAAAAATAACTTTTTCTACGAGAGCATATGCCTCTCAAAAATTTTAGCAGACCCTATCTTGCAAATTTTGACCTTGCTTACCCTATCTTGCGAGCATAAAAAATGAAGTAAATGAAGCGATTTAAAAATAAATCGTAGGAGCCGTTTTTCAGAAAATCGCAAAAAGTGAAAACTTCCGGATAATGAATTTTGATGAAAATCGCTAAACAGATCAATCGCTACAAACATGGTATTTTGGGTTCAGGGGCCTGAAAACGTGTATATCCAGTAAAAACTCGACTTCAAAAAATTGACATGAAAACAATACTCCTTCCCTATTTTATATTCATATGGTAGAGCAAGAGAAAGTAAAAATACATCCTAAAGTTTTAATTCTTTAAAAACCTATTTTCACAAATTTTCCATTTTCTTTCTTTCGAAGTCAAATAATTAAAAATTCTTACTTAAAGAGTATTTCCAAATCAAAAGAAACCTACATACAAAATTTCAAGTTTCTAGGCTTTGTGGTTCCGAAGATATTCAGTAAATTAGGGGGGGAAATTTTGCATTAGTTCGTGAGTGTGTGTGTGTGTTTACACAGGTTCACAGCCAAGCACCTTGCACACATGCGGGCAAGTTGCTCATTGTTATAAATGAATGGTTCAATCCACAAGTTTAACCCCCGACACTTATTCTTTTATTCCAACAAGATCTTAATTCACCCTACATTCATCCCCTCCATTTTTAATAAATATACAACCCTATTATACTCTGTCACTACTCCATAATAATACAGAGAGAAAGTATGGTAGTCATGAACAAACTTTCCTCGGTTAATATTCCAGAAGTAATTAATTTTACTCAGCGATGGTTGCCCGTAAAAGTTACCTGGTGGCTATATCTGATGGTTTGTCCGTTAAGTAATGAGACTGGGTCTGGAAAAAATAATTTATTGATCCGATCAGTACAACTTGTTAAAAGTCTTCAAAATAGCCTTCTTGGGCATTGATACACCACTGCCAACACGAATCCCACATTCCAAAGGCTCACTGGAAGTCAGCTTCTCTAACCTCTTTCAGAGACTCTGTGACAACCCGTTGGATGGCGGGAACATCTTCGAAACAGTGACCTTTCAGGCTTCTCTTAAGCCTTCCTTTGCAACAGAAAAATGTCTGCCAGGCTCACATCGGGGCTGTAAGGTAGGTCCTGCAAGTTTGCAACCCCTATCCGGGCCAGGTAGGCGGTCACAGCGAAGGCTATGTGGGCCTCAACACTTAAAGCACCAATTTCGCACAAACCTTCCACATGTTTAAATTTTCAGAAATAATTTTTTGAACCGTTGTCTTCCACATGTTGAGGTCTTTGGCGATTAATGTTACACTCTAATGATGGGCGGAGTCTAGGAGACTTTTTGCCCTGGCCATATTTTCGTCCAAAACACTCGTTGAAAAGCGTCCAGATCGCTTCATATCTTCAACGGTCTCCCGTTCGTTTTTGAACTCAGTGAACCACTGGAAAACCTGAGTCCTTGACAGGGCGTTGTCCTTGTAGGTATCCTTAACCAAGGCAAGCGGTTTTGGCGTTGCTCCAGCAAACGCTCCATTTTTGATATTTTATGTGGCGACAAAAACTCAAAGACAGCTTTCGCACCACGCGTGATCCTCACTGTGTCAGATCCACGGAGTAAATAAAGATAGAGAGGGCACTGGGATAGGCAAAATGCGACACTGTTTGTCGTCTGTTAGTTGCTTTTTGGATACGTTGAAAGAGTATGTATTGGCGTGACAGTCGCTTTACAATTTGAATCCTAGGCGTAATACAGAGCAAGCGTGGTGAGAGCAAGTAGTACGTTAATGGCGAATGAGACCACGGTTGTTTGGAGACTTTTTATATTTTATTTACAATGAAATTTTGTTAGGTAAAAAAGTGTCTTCTTCGCAAAGGTATAGGGAATGTAATTTCTTCTGTTTTTCAAGAGACGAAAACCTGTAAGTATTAATATAAGTAAATACGTGTAGGCTAAAATAGATCTTGTTTATTTGTAGGTTAACGGACTGAGTAAACAATAAATGTACGAATTGCCTCTTTTTAATACTATTTTTAATACTATTGTACACATTCTCTAGTTCTTAAGTTTGCCTGGTATAATAATTAGATTATCAATTAATTAATATTATTAACTATTAATTAATTAATCAATATTAGGTTAGGACCATAAGAGCTCATGAGCCATTTTACTGATTTCCTTTCTTTTTAATTGACGTGATGTGAAACTATAACAAACTATTATTATATCAGGCAAACTTAAGCACCAGAGAATGTGTATAATAATTTAAAAAAGAAGGCAATTTATTCATACATTTAATGTTTACTCAATCCGTTAACCTAGAAACATACAAAATTTATTTTGGCCTACACGTATTTACTTATCATATTAATGCTTACAGGTTTCCGTCTTTCGGAAAACAGAAGAAATTACGTTCCCTAACCCTCTGCGAAAAAATCACTCATTTATTAGGCTGTAACTAGTCTCAACACACCGTAGTCGCTAATAACCAAACTGTCGATGCAACTTTAAATATTATTTTAAAAAGAATAGTTACCAAAACTTTCAATTATAAAACAAAAAGTAAAATGATATGAAAATAAGTATTCCATTAGGTAATAAGCCAATTCAAAATGCCCCTCGTATGCGCTACTAGCGCATTCTACAGGTAATGAATCCAAAAGACAGTTACAGACGACAAACATTTTATACATTTTTTAGCATGGGAGTTCGCACTCTATTCTTATTTACTCCGTGGTCAGATCTCAGATGCGACTGCCGCCCGGTACGTAGCTTAGCGTAGACCCCTTCCACATATCCTTTCGCCAGGGAGCGCGCTGGTGACTGGAGCGCCCCACAGCGACCAGTCGTATTACTTGACGGACAAACTCTTTACAGTGCGAAACATTTACTTTACCTTTAAATTTTAGAAAGCCATTTTAAGTATGGCATTAAACACTTAAACACATGACATTAAACACATTAAACACATTGGCATTAAACACTTAGAGATACATGAGACCAAACTGACGAGGCAATTAATTGAAACTGCGATCAAGGAACATTGAGGAACATTGAGGATGATGTTGGGCTTGGAGGGAGCTGGCAGCAAACTGTGGATGTCGGATGGACTTTAGTGAAGAGGGGAGCGGACAGTAGAAGAGCAGCTTGTGGAATTTGTTGGAAAAAATAAAGGAAGGCAACACTACAGAAGATGGGTGGAGAGAAGCGGTCGGTCAGAGTTTCATTGGGTTTACAATTATTTGAAAATAGATTTAGGAGTAAATGGTTATAAGAAAGACGGATATACTCGAGAGTTTACGGTGAACATTTTCAAGGCCAGAGCATCCGTGCTGGGATTGAATTGTAGATTCTATAGGGAGAGGGAAAGACGTCTATGTTCAATGTGTAATGAAAGAGAGGAGGAACCCGCTGTAAATTTTTGGGGTAATTGCTCTGTTTTGAGCGATATTAGATATAAAAATGGTTTTCATAAGACAGATTGAGGAGAGAAATTTTTCATAATCTGAATGGGGGCTTAGGATGGGTAAATGTAGTGGGGTTTTTAAGAGAGGGATGAAGTACAGGAATTTGTTGGTACAAGAATTTAATTATTAGTTTTTTTATCCTGTTTCCCCCTTTATATTTATGTTATAAGGGTGATTTATTGTTTATTTGGTTATTAGGTATTGGGTAGACTACGATGGGTTAGCTGTCAACCAGACTGATGACAGAAATTTGGTCATGTCTTGGTGTGGAGTTTTCTTGTGATTGGGAAATTATTTTGAAGTTGTTCTGGATTTTTTTTGTACGATTGAACTCTTAGATTGTAAGAAAAGAAATCATTGCAAATTATTTTGATTTTTGAAAATAAACACACTTGTATTATTATTTGATAGTGTGAAACGATTTAACATGGCTGAACCAATTTTAACGGAGATTTTCCACATTCACCAACACCCTGTCGTTTTCTCACACAGAGCAGTGTGCAGCTGGTATGGAAGTCTATCAGCAAGTAGAAAGGCAAACAGCCCAAATATTGAAAGGTCACCGTTGGCCCGTTTAATTATTTTCTCTTGTACTACATGAATGTATATGGAAGGAAAGTATTGTTATCAAGTCGAGTTTTTGAAATCGAATTTAACCTGATGATTATACACATTTTTAGGCCCCTGAACCCAATAAACATGTTCTTGACGATTGGTGTGAGCGTGTAAAAAAATCTCAAGAACGGAATAACTTACTAAGTTGAAAAGTAGAACTTAAGTTAAGTGCCACTAGGGGACCCGACAGAAACAATTTTATCAAAATTGGTCAACCAGAATAGTAGTTTATTCATTAATTTTTCACTTGTTCGCGATTTTCTCAAAAACTACTTCTATTGACTTATTTTAAAATCGCCTCATTTACTACATTTTTATGCTCTGCAATTTACAGGGTAAGCGCCATGTCTGCTGAAATTCTTCGGGACGCTATGCTCCCGTAGAATTTTTTTTAAGATTGCGGCTTTAATATGAATTCTATGGCGAATGTGTATGTAAATAAAGTTGTAGAACATTTAAAACCTACAACTTTTATTTCAAGCATGTTTTCTTCAACGCTTTGTTTAACGTCAATTAGGGGTTTTATATATTTTTTCATAAAGATCGGTAATAAAAAAGGATTTATTAATATTGTGGCCTTTGAATGTATTTTTTACTACAAAAATGTACTTATGTTCAATTAAAGTTAAAGGAAATTATAAAACTTACTACTTTTATTTTGAGAATTTATTTCTATAGAAACTAGTTTAGAAGAGGCAGTTACTGATTTTTCATTTTTAAGTCAAACTGGGGGTTGATTTTCATTTTTCGTCTTTCACTCATGATTAAAGCTATTAGGTTATGTAGCTAAAGAAACTCGTGTGAATATTTCATAGCAGATATTTTGTACAGATTTTTTTATAAAAATAAGCCCGCATCAAAATTGGTCCATTACATATTGAATGGTTATATTAGTTCAACAGTTAAATGTATAAATGGAGACACTATTAACTAAATCACATCAACTCAAATTCAAAAGTTGTGCCGTCTCAAGATTCGTTAGGAAAGTTAACATTACGATTAAACTGTTAAACTGAAAACCGGTTAAACTGTTAACACATTAAAGTCATTAAAATTTCAATCTGGTTAGATGATTATAATCGATTTATTAAAATTCTTTAAACGATGTATCGAATGAAACGATATATCGATATAATTATACACGATTAAATGAAAACATACCAAAATATAAACAAAAAACATTTTATAATGATCTTGTTTTCTTAAGTATTTAAAACATAAAACGGTACGATGTAATGACCATAAGAAATGTTTAAGTCAATTAAATATCTGTTGGGTGACATTTTTAGTCCAATACTTGTTTATTTCCGGGATCATTTAAGTCACTCTATGTTCGGTCGCTTTTTAAAACTGCTTTACACAATTAGACTGATATTTAAGATTGTTTTTATCTTATACAATGATACATAATATGAAAGCTGTCCAAACGAATTTTGTTTTTCCGGTTTACTTGAAACCATTTTAAAAGTTAATTCTAATTAAGACGATGAAAGATGAGTGATAAAAAATATCACACTTGACAGGGAATCAAATACAGAAAAATAGCGTAAAAGGCAGTTGCGTTTGACCACTTCGCCACGGGACGGCCTTATAAAAATATATATAGGCCTACTGGGGATTCAAAAATTGGTGGCTGACTACACTTTTTCCTCTCTCTTGTATATATATGTTGTTGTTTAAGTCATCAGCCGAAAGACTAGTATCGATCTCTAAGTAAAATGAGTGGTCAGGTGGTTTACCATTTCCTTTCTCACTAAGTGGCAAAGTATGCTTATCAGCATGCCAGGCCCTCTAAAAAACATCAACTTTTCTTACAAATGACATCTTCAGTTCAATCACCGCAGGTTCTGGCTGTATAATGAAATTCATTATTCTCAGAGAAGATAACTGTGACTAGTGTCTTTTACACCCATAACTGATCTGTTCTTAAATGCTTCAGTCATATAATTGGCTGCCAGGTGATAAGAAAGGCAACTAATCTTTGTTCCCTGGAACTAGCATATCGAGTGAAAATAATTTAACACTCCACTCGCCAGTTATCGGCATCTTATATATATATGAACACGAAAACAGCAATAGAACAAGTTAACGTGTTAAAAGAACAGGTGGAAAAAGCAAGTCTACAAATTTCCTTCAAGTAAAACTAAACACATAACGAATATCGAAACAGCCCCGCGTCACGTAAAGACACAATACGGAAAAATTGGGAAAGTTAATAGCTTCAAGTACATCAGGGAGATATAATACAACGAAAGACCAGCAAAAAGGGAACGAACACCAACAGACGAGGAAAGATGGCCGGTGCACTCCGAGAAACTCACCATTTGTGTAAGAAGAAAGCAAGCCAAGATTAGACATTATTACACTGTGGTACAACCTGTTCGATTGTTATCAGTGAGTGCCTTAGAATGACCGGGAAGGCTGGTTTAAGAGAAGCAGAGAAATTTGAGAGAAAGATCCTCCGCATGATTATGGGTCCGAAGATAATAGACGGATAATAGGCAATAAGTTCGTAGCCTATAGGTTCTTCTTGACCTCGCGGTTGAGAAGAACTGTACAAGGAAAATGAACGACTAATTTAAATGATTAGAGAAAAAGACTAAGATTTTATGGCCACCTGTATAGAATGAATGATAACCGGTTGACAAAACAAATGTTTAAGACACTAAGCAATATACGTAAGGTGTCGGATAAATAGTTCAAAAAAGTCGGAAAGGATATTGAGAAAACCAGAATAAACCGAGAAAACTTAATGAACAAAATTGAACAAAATTCAGACAGCTAATTAAGGACTTAAGGGGTTCTATGAAGAGCAAAAACTAAACACCGGGTGGACAGAAGAAAGAAGAAAAACATACACTGAATTAATTTTGATTTACAAAGTTTCAGACGAATTAAATAGATGAAACTCCGTGGAGATGTTACAAAACTGATTTACAAAAAATATTACAACTCAACGATTTAAAAATTTTACCCCTTTAAGGGGTTGATACAGTGTTTGATAGTTCATAGAGAGGAAGAAAATGTAAAAACCAGTTATTTTTTTAAATATGTATGAAAAGATTCTTTTGTTTGTAAAAGATTTAATACACGAGTATTTTACTACTGCAAAATATAAAATTACAAGCAATAAGGACAAATTTTTATCATGTTGATATTATTTATTTGTTATGTATATCAAAAAAAATCTGGTGTGAAACACTTACACGTCTGTCTCTTGCCAATGTGAATAATGAAACATATAACCACACATTGCTACACATTTCATCACTACATTGCTATCAGTTTTTCGGTTGCGCCAATACCAGGAAAGTATAAATTTACAGAGGTTCCAGTTTCAAACCAGTAAACAATTTAAAATGAAAAGCACACTAATTTCAATTATGCGTCATAAGTGAATGACGCATAATGAAAATCAATCTCTCTACAACTTAAAAAAAAGTAAAATCAGTAATAATTGCCTCTAAACTAGGCTTTGTAGAGAAAAATGCTTAAAAAAGTTGTGGGTTTTTTATTTTCTGTAAATAAGGCCGCAATCTTAAAAAATCTAATGTTTTACCGATTTTTATGAGCAAAATACAGAAAATCACTAAAATTGACATTAAATTAAACCCTATAGAAGACAATGCTAATATTAAAAGTTGTAGAATTTTTTATTTCCGATAATATTAATTAAATATACTTTGTCGTAAAATGCAAATCAAAGCCGCAATCTTAAAAAATCATACTTTTAACAGATTTTGAAAAAAAAAACAGAAATCACTAATTAGGTACCGCTGAACTAATCGTTGTACAAAGAAATTTTTGGATAAAAGTTGTAGGTTGTTAGATGTTCTACAACTTTAAATACAAGCACTTTTACTCTAAAATGCGTATTAAGGACGAAATCTTAAAAAAACCATTTTACTCTATCTCTTACTCTATCTCGTAGAACATAAAAATGTAGTAAATGAAGCGATTTAAAAATAAATCGCAGAGGCCGTTTTTGAGCAAAATCGCAAAAAGTGAAAAATTGCACGAATAAACTACTACTACTACTACTTTCGGTTTCTACTACTTTCTTTCTACTTTCGGTCGACCGATTTTGATTACAATGTTCGTATCGGGTCTTCAAGTGGTACGTAACTTAAGTTCCATGTTTCAACCTTGTGCAATGTTCTGTTCTTGAGATATTTTGTTCACACACGCACAGACCAATTGCTAAAAACATGGTTTTTGGTTCAGTGGGTCTAACACCGTGTATATCCGGTGAAGAAAACTCTATTTTTAAAAATCGACATGAAAACAATACTTACCTTCTCTATACATTCATACAGGGCAAGAGAAAGTAAAAATCGGGGTTATTAAATATATAATTTTTGAAAAGATTCTTTTGTTTGCAAAAGATTTGATAAAAATATAGGTACAATTAGAAAATATAAAATTACGAGTATAAACAATGAGAACAAATTTTTTCATGTTGATTATTATTATTTATTTGTTATGTATGATATAAAAGTATAAGCGTTATAAAAATGAACCCACGTGCATTGAGGAAGCGGAGGAGAACCGGTGAGGTGGCATCCGCGGTTTCCATGGGGACGACCCCGAAGCGCGCACATTTTAACACGAGCGCGTTTGTGCGTCGCACGCGTTTCTCTGTCGCACTTTTATATGAGCACTCACTCTTTCTAATGTTGCCACAACCTCCATTTGTTGCCGCGTTCCTCGCGGAAACCTCCTCGTTGTTGCAAATTATTATTTCTACCTATACATTCAGAATTAATAAGTCATAATTTTTTAACGTTAAATTAATGAAAAATAATATCGAACTACAATATATTCCTCGCAGACCTTCCAATACATCTCAACTGATCATTTTTTAACGATTTCAGACTGTTTTCACTATCACTATATAATTATATACAAGATACGACACAAAACAAGATCTGGTGTGAATCATTCACACGACTTTCTCATGCCAATGTAAATAATGAAAAATGTAATCTATACGTTTAATCATCAGTAAACAATGTAAAATGAAAAACATAAATTAATTTTAATCATGTGTGAATTAAAACAAAGTGAAGATGAACCTTTGAAAATCAATAGAGGCCATTGCCTCAAAACTAGGCTCTGTAGAGTAAAATGCTATAAATTAAAGGTTATGCGTTTATTAATTTCCTATAACGTTGAATATATGCTGTTTTCTCATAAAATACATACTAAGGCTGCAATCTTTAAAAATTTAATTTATTACCGATTTTGATGGCAAAAAAGAAAAGCGGTAATTGCCACTATACTAAGCCTTTTAAAAAATATTTTTGGAATAACAGTTGTAGAATTTTATTTTCTATAATTTTAATTGTATACATTTAAGTCGTAAAATGGATACTAAAGCCACAATCTTAAAAACATACAATTTTTTTACAGATTTTCATGGAAAAAAATCACTAATTGTCGCTAAACTATGCGTTGTTAAAAAATGTTTGATATAAAAAGTTGTAGTTTTTTAAATGTTCTACAACTTTGGTTATACCCGTTTACCGTAGATGCATATTATTAAGACCGCAATCTTAAACAAAACCGATTTCTTTACGAGAGCACAGCCTCCCCAAGAATTTCAGTAGATATGATGCTTACCCCATCTTATAGAGCATAAAAACAGTAGTAAATGAGGCAATTTTTAAAAAAACCGTAGAAATCATTTTTGAAAAATCGCAAAAGAGTGAAACTCTCACGAATAAACTACTATTTCCAATTGACCGATTTTTGATGAAAATTTTCATGTCAGATCCTCTAGTGGTACCTAACTTAAGTTTCGAGTTCGTACGTTATTCCGTTCTTGAGATACTTTGTTCACACACACACGCGCGCGCGCACGCGCAAACTCAAACATTGACAGACTAACCACTAAAAACATGTTTTTGGGTTCAGAAAACCTGAAAACGTGTAAGTATAGCTGGTGAAAACTCGATTTTGAAACGATGATCATAATAATAAAATGATAACAATACACTTTCCTTTCCCATATATTCATGTAGGGCAAAAGAAAGTATTAATTTTGAACCTCATATTCCTTGCAGATAGTCTTCCAATACATTTACACTGATAATTTTTTACCGATTTCAATACCGTGTTCACTGTTGTTTAGAATACCATCCAAAAGGCTGGTTTGAACTTTTAGAGGTTTCACTAAGTAAAATAATAAATGAGGTGGTTTATAATGCCTTCATCACCGAGGTGAAAAGTATGCTTATCAGCATGCCAGGCCATCTAAAAAGCAAATATTTTCCACCTTGCAAATGATACCTTCACTTCATTCACCATATAATGAAATTCAATACTTTCAGAGGATATAATTCTGACTAGCGTTTTTTACACCTCTCCCACTTCTGTTGTTAAATACTTAAGTCATGTAATTGGGTGACCATGTGATAAGAAACAACAATTTTTTTGTAGCCCAGGAATTAACTGATTGAGTACAAAATTTAACACTCCACCTGTCTGTTACAGGCTGTGTGTTCACTGTCACTAAATAATTATTTACGCGATATGACAAAAAAATATCTGGTGTAAAACACTCACACAATTTTTTCTTGTTAATGTTAATTTTATTATTAAAAATATAACCTAAATAAAAATCAGCTTCTTTTCAACTCAGAAATACGGAAATCACTGATAAACGCTAAAAACTAGGAAAGTAGAACTGGGTAGACGCTAAAAACTAGGAGGTTCTGTAGAACAAAATATTTGATATAAAAACTGTAGGTTCAACAATTTTCTATAACTAGTTTTATTTAGAATAAAATTCTAAAAGCATTATTTTTACCGATTGGTCTGTGTGGGGAAAAATATCTCAAGATCAAAATATTGTGCTACGTCGAAACATGGAACGTAAGTTAGGTACTACTAGGGAACCTGGTACGAACATTTTCATTAAAATCGGTCAACCAGAAGTAGTAAATTAATCGTGCAATTTTTCACTTGTGCGAGTTTTTCAAAAACGGCTCCTACGATTTTTTTAAAAAACGCCTTAATTTGCATTTGAAACAACAAAAGCGTTTATACGAATTAAGTTGTAAGTTATAAGCGTAAATTAATAAAGTTGTAGAAAATTAAAACAACACACAACATTTTATTTTAAGTGGTTTTTTTTCTACAACGCTTAGTGTAGCGGCTATAACTGATTTTCCTTTTTTTCTCATCAAAATCAGTAAATAATGGGATTTTTATGTTGCGGCCTTATTAAGCAATTTACAAAAAAAAATGTATATAATCAAAGTTATAAGAAATTAAAAAAACCTTCAACTTTTTATTTCAAGCATTTTTTCTACAGAACTTAGTTTAGGGTTGATTGGTTATTTACCAAATTTGTAAGTTCTAGAAAGGTTGATTTTCATTGTAGCGTTATTCACTCATGATTAAAATTAGGTTATGTTTTTTTTGACCCACCGGGTTGGTCTACTGGTGAAGTTGTCGTCGAGAGTCAGCTGTTTAACAGCTGGCGAAGGTTCCTGGTTCAAATCCTAGTAAAAGTAGTTACTTTTATAAGGTTTTGAATTTTAGACAGTGGTTACCGATGCACTTTGATGGTTTGGGTTCAATTAACCATACTCTCTCAAGAATGGTCGGCGTGAGTCTGTACAAGATGACATCTTATTATCATATGTCAAACACATCATCCTCATCTCATTGGATCGTGGGTTTAGACTACCTATTATAGAGCTTATTATAGAGTTACGCGAACAATCAGAAAGCGAGCTGCTAATTGTGATGAAATACAAGAAAAGATTTTCGAAAATTTACTGTAAACTTTACTCTACTTAAAACTTTATTAAATGTACCAATAATTTTTGGTATTTTATTGCGATGTTAATTGAACGTTACATTTAATTTTTAAATTTCGTTCGTTTTCATACGGTAAGTGTTAGTAATAAAATTTAATTTCATTAACTATTATTTGTTTTTAATTGGCATAATTTACAAGATATTTTTGAGAATTAAATATTCTACAATTTTGTTTTAAAATTGTGTGTGTCTATTACCTATTTAACAAAATTATTGTACGTCAAACGTGAAAGAAGTTCTTTCTCAA
The DNA here is from genome assembly GCA_035578175.1 of Catonia carolina. NCBI lineage: Eukaryota > Metazoa > Arthropoda > Insecta > Hemiptera > Achilidae > Catonia > Catonia carolina. The sequence goes on from JAQMRL010000012.1 coordinate 6,886,634, forward strand.
CCCCTCTTTTCTTTCTGTGTGTTTCACGTGGTATATCTTTAACACTAAGAAATGCAGTTAAGGGACCAATTTTATTCAAATTATCACGTCAACGACCATCGGATGCAACTGAATTCGCCCCTTAATTTCCCTTCCCAGAATCCAGCAAGTCTTCAGGGTACAAAATCTTAGGCGCAACTTTTGCTAGCCGTAACTAGCTAACAAAGCATTTCTGGACCTAAGTTCATATGAACTTTTTCATTATTTTTGCTAGTTCAATGAGCTCAGAAAGCGCCGGTAACAATATGTGAAGCACCCTGTGTTCACTAATACGACTGCAAATGATGTTAATAATACACAAAAATATGTATGTATTTCTTGTGTGTGTTTGTATGTAAATAAAATATCTCAAGAACAGAATATCGTACAAAGTTGAAACTTGGAACTTAAGTTAGGTACCATAAGGGGACGTGACACGAACATTTTCATGAAACTTAGGCAACCAACCGGAAGTAGTAGTTTATTCTAGTTTATTCGAGTGATTTTTCAGTTTTTTGTGATTTTTGTCGAAAACGTCTCAAATGATTTTTTTAAAATTTCATTCACTACGTTTTTTATTCTCTGCAGAATGAGCACCATAGTTTTATCCTATCTTACAGAGCATAAAGCTGAAATTCTTGGGGGGCTGTGCTCTCGTAGTAAAAAGGTTTTTTTTAAGATTGCGGTCTTAATATGCAAAAATATAAAATCAAAGTTGTAGAACATTTAAAAACCTACAATTTTTATTTCAGACATTTTTTTGTACAACGCTTAGTTTAACGGCAATTAGTGATTTTCCGTACTTTTAAGTCGAACAGAAGTTGCTTTTCATTTTAAGTCATTCACTCATGATTAAAATTAAGTTATGTTTTTTTCATTTTACATAGTTTACTAATGATTTAATATAGGTTAAATGTTTCATTATATACATTGCCGAAAGAACATCAGTGAGTGTTCAAACCATTTTTTTTTATTTAAAAATTTATGTAAATTAAGGGCTTACTTGTGTGTAAGTAGAGTAGTTTTTGGAAAACAGATTTATTGAACTGACTTTTCCATCGTAGCATCAAATAGTATATTCGGTAGACCGCAAGAAATGAAGTGCGATTTACTAAAAGGATTTAAATATATAATAAATAAACTCAATAAATAAAACCTAAAGATTTATTTTTAACAATTCAATAAATCTGACCATTACAAAAGATTTATCACAGTAACATTTTAAAGTTTTAATTTAAGTATACACTACTACAAATGCAAGTACTGTTAATGCATACATGTAAGCATAATTTCCTATGTGTGTGCGTGTGTGTGTGTTTGCAGAAATAAATGCAAGCAAGGACTTACGAGGAGGACTAGAATATCAGTGACGAATGACCTTTTCCAAAATATCAAACAGCACAAAAAAACTACAGAGGCTGATGCTAGTGGTTAACAAATCATTCTACTCGACTACATTTTAGTCAGATTTAGGTTACAAATGTTTATTCTAAAAGCATTCTAACTACTGGATGTTTAAAAAAATATTATATTTTAATTTTTTTCTTGCCTAATTCTCTTTCCTTTTTCTTTTAAAAACAGCACTCGAGGAGAGAAAATTTTAATAAATTTTGGTTTAAGAAAAGGATGTAATTTATACCCGCTTATTTTCAATATAGTAAACACTGATGATGTTTTTCGGGTATGGCAAACAGTTAGTTCTAAGGGCATTGAAGTAGCGAAAGGGAACAACTTAAATCCTTTAATATTTGCAGATAATTATATTCTGATACCAGAGTCTGAAGATGATTTGCAAAAAGGGTTTTTTAATCTGCATACAACATTTCAACAGTACAACTTTGATATATCCGCTGTAAAGATAAAATCGATGGCTTTCTGGGGGGAAAATCTCGTACGACAAACACAGTTATCAATGGGTGTCTGATAGAGCAACAATATATATGTGAGACAATAGCGCGGTCACTGAGTAAAAGAGTTCGGGAGGATAACCAGTTGAAGTTTTACATGACTCTGGCTGTTCCAGTATTGCTGTACGATTATGAGTCCTGGGTACTTGAGAGGAAAGATGAACGTCGAATCCAGGTGGCGGAAAAGCGGTTCTTGAGAAGAGTTCAGGGGTGTAGTTTCATTGATCACATTAAGAATGAGGAAATCAGGGCCAATTTAAATGTTTCCTCGCTCTTAGAAAGTCGACAAATACAGAGAGAAATGGGACGAACATTTAATACGAATCAGTGAAGATAGATGGGCGAAGAGGGCATTAAGCTGTAGATGAAAGAAGAGATGTAGTTAGATCACAATAAAGATGGGTAAAGAAGTCAGAAAAGGTTGGAAGGCCTAATCCATGACAGGACGAAGAAGAAAATTTCTCTTTTCCCTCGCGTAGGCCCAATTTTAAACCACGTGAGATGAGTTTAGACGTTTCTAGAAGCTCTCTTTGTAGACCACATTCACAGCATTTGCTCATTGTAGGGTTTTCTCCTTTCTTCTGTATTCCCTCTACATGGAAGCCCTTAAAATCCGTAATTAGTCATCTGAATTTTTGGTTCGTTTCATTAAGTTTTCTCAGTTTATTCAGGTTTTCTCAATATTCTTTCTGACTTCTTTAAAACAATAAATTTATCCATTAAATTATTTGCACTCGATCTCCTAGTTCAGGGACTATAAAAAATAGTTCAATATCTGATAACATTGTCAGCCAATTATATGACTGAAGCATTTAACAACAGAAAAGGTAGAGATGTAAAAGACACTAGTCAGAGTTATCTCCCCTGAGAGTAATGAACTCGTCATTATACAGCCAGACCCTGCGGTGAATGAAGTAAAGGTGTTATTTGCAGGTTGGAGCATACTTCTCCACTCAGTGAGGAAGGGAATGGTAAACTACCTCACTCCCCGTTTTACTTAGTAAAGCCTCTAGAGGTTCAAACCAGCCCTTCGGCTAATGACCTAAACAACACATTGTTAAATATCATTAAATTATAATTTATCTAATAAATTTAAACCATTCAATTTATCCGAAACCTTAGGTAGGCCCCTGCATTATTTAGTGTCTAAAAATTTGTTATCTCAACCGGTTAGAATTCATTCTGTACAGGTGTCCGTAGAATTTTAGTCTTTTTTATATTCTTATGTATTCTTTTCTTGCTCAATAATGAATACATAAGGAAGAAATGTACTGTTTTCAGGACGATTTTTACAAATGGAGTTTGCAACGGATATATGCCTACATATTTTTGAAAAAAAATGTTTCCAGCGATTTGTCTGAATATGAATAATCTCAAGAACAAAACATTTTACGTAGTTAAAATTTGGTACTTAAGTTAGGTGTATCAAAGAGATCCTTCGCAAACATTTTCATAAAAATCAATCAACCGGAAGTAGTAGTTTATGTGCGAAATTGTTCACTTTTTTCTAATTTATGAAATAAGGCTCCCAAGATTTCTTAAAAAAATACTATTCCGGTTGTCCAATTTTGATGACAATGTTCGTGTCGGGTTACTTAGTGGTAGTCTACTTAAATAATATTCCAAGTTTTAACTGCATACTACATTTCGTTCTTGTGATATTTTGTTCACACACGCAAACACACACACACACACACACACACACACAAAGACCAATCGCTAAAATTACTTTTGGTTTTAGGAGCCCTGAAAACGTGTATTTTTGATGAAAACTCGATTTCGAAAAATCTATATGAAAACATTACTACTTTCCTTCCCTATATAGGTATATTCATATAGAGCAAGCAAAAGTAAAAAACCCCTTTGAAATCAGCAATTGTATAAATCAGCAGCTCTCTGATAACAATGTATTCTAATCATAAATCGAATTTAATTTATTGCACATTTTAAATGTCCTTCGTATATATCTTGAACTGTAATAAATAAATGAACACAGGGTAGTTCAAAAATTCTTAAATTTTCCTTTCTCTAGCTATATAGTCTTCTTGTAGTTGTGCTGTTTAGGTCATCAGCTGAATGGGTGGTTTGAACCTCTAGAGGCTTTACTAAGTAAAACAAGGAGTCGGGTGGTTTACAATTACATTCCTCGCTGAGTGGAAAAGTATGCTTATCAGCATGCCAGGGCCCTCTGAAAAGTATATACTTTCCACCCTAAAAATGAAATTCATTACTCTCAGAGGAGATAACTCTTGAGTAGTGTCTTTTACTGATATACCTCTTCTGTTATTAAATTCTTCAGCCATATAACTGGCTGACTATGTGGTAAGAAACACGACTATTATTTATAGCCCCTGACCTAGAAGATCGAGTGCAAATTGAACCAATCGAAACGAACCAAATTCAGATAAATACTTATGGATTTTAAGAGCTTCCATGTGTGTCTTTTACACCTCTCTTCTGTTCTTAAATGCTTCAGTCATATAATTGGCTTAGCATAAGATAAGAAAAACAACTATTTTTTGTAGCTCCTGAAATAGCAGATCGAGTGCAAAGAATTTTGCAAAGAAGAACGCTCCACCGGCCTGTTATGGGCATTTTCTTGTATTGTTAAGGGCATTTATGAAGGTTGGCTACAACTCTGATAAATCTCTCTCTGTCATGAACTACTCTTATAAGATTGTTCGTACTCAAGTTTTTCCAGTCTCTAATAATTTTTAACTAAAAACATTTCGTTCGTTCAGGTCTGCGCTTGCCCTCAACTTAACCCTAAAGATTAAGTGTGAGAAACTCATACTTATCATCTCTGCATAAATGACCTAGGTTGGTAAGTTTTACTTTGTCTTACCCTATATGAATACATAGGGAAGGAAAGTATTGTTTCATATTGATTTTTTCAAAATCGAGTTTTCACCGGATAGAAACGCTATATACGTTTTCAGGCCCCCCTGAACCTAAAAAAACATGTTCTTAGCGATTGGTGCGTGTGTACGTGAAAAAATCTCAAAAACAGAATATCAAACAAAGTTAAAACTTAGAGCTTAAATTAAGCACTACTAAGGAACCCGTCGCAAACATTTTCATTAAATCGGTCAACTGGTAGAAACAGCTAATTCACGCAATTTTTAACATTTTGCAATTTTCTCATAAAACGAGTCCTGCGATTTTTTTTTAAATAGCCCAATTTACTCCATTTCTTATGATCTACAAGATAACGTAACGCTTTGTCTGCTGAAATTCTTGGGGACCTGTGCTCTCGAAGAAAATAAGTATTGTTTTTTTTTAAGATTACGGCATTAATATGCATTCTAAAGCAAAAGTGTAGCCTATATAATCAAAGTTGTAGAACTTTTAAAAACATACAAATTTTTTTTTAGCGTTTATTGGTTTTGTGCAACGGTTGGTTTACGGCAATCAGTGATTTTCTGGTTTATTTTCAACAAAGTCGGTAGAAAAGTGGGATTTTTTTAAGATTGCGGCCTTAATAGACATGTGCATTTTACAAAAAAAGTGGATATAATTAAAGGTATAGAAAATAAAAAATCTACAAGAAAATATTAAAAACCTTTTATTTATAACATTCTTCTGTAGATCCTAGTTTAGCGTCGATTAGTGATTTTTCGTATTTTTAATTCGAATAGTGTATGATTTTCATTAAGCGTCATTCATTCATGAATAAAATTAGGTTCTTTTTTTACATTGTTTACATAGGTTATATTCATTAGTTACATTGGCAAGAGAAAGTCCTGCGAGTGTTTCTCACTAGATTTTTTTAATTAATAAAAATTAAAGGTAATATAATGTATGAACAATTTGTACGGGGAAGTACAAAACAACTTTTACACAAAAGTTAAACTTATTGGACCCCCCGCAAAATCTAGTCTTTTAAACTAGTTGCTACTTCTTGTCATATAGGGCTAACTTATGAATAATTAGCGATTGTTGTGAGTGAGTGTGGGTGTGTGTGTGTGTACGAAATATCTCAAAACAGAATATTGTACAGTGATGAGACTTAAAATTTAAATTAAGTATCACTACTGGACCCGACATGAACATGTTCATTAAAATTGGTCTATCGGAAGTAATAGTTTATTCGTGCAATCACTCGCTTTTTCATGAGTCATTCACTCATGATTAAAATTTAAATTAGGTTTTTCATTTTGCATTGTTTACCGATGATTACACATAGGTTATATTTTCATTATTTACATTGGCAAAGGATAGGTAGTCGTGTGAGTGTTTAACACTATATTTTTATATTAATACAAAATAAACATAATACAAAGAATAAAAAGAATTTGTTTGGGGAGTACAAAAAAACTAGTGAACAAAAGAAAATCCCGTTGTATCCACAAGATCTAGTCTTTTCAAATAGTTTTCATTTACTATTGTTTAATCTATTGTTTAGACATTTAAAGAGACATAGTTGTCTACAAATTCTAGTTTTATTCGTACATTTGTATCGTAAAACGCCTTTTACTTTAATTTACGCTGTCAACATCTTTTTACTTCAACAAAAAAATGCAATAAACTAGTTTTCTCAATGAGTTGAATATCCATTCATAATTTTAAACAAATTAATCAGTATATTTTTAGGTAACCCTGCAACATACGTGAATAATTTCTTTCAAAATTTTATTTGTTTTAATTTCACGTGATCTTTATGAATTAGGTACCGAGAATTTCACTGATTTTTCTTTCTCTTGCTATGAACATGAATATATTATACGGAAGGGAAGTATTGTTCTCATGTCGATTTTTTGAAAACGAGTTTACACCGGATATACACGTTTTCAGACCCCCTGAACCCAATTAATATGGTTTTAGTGATAATGTGTGTGAAAAAATTCTCAAAAACGGCTTCTACGGTTTTTTAAAATTGTCTCATTTACTAAAATTTTTGTGCACTGAAAGGAAAGGGTAAGCACCATATACCCCGAAATTCTTGGGGAAGCCTGTGCTCTCGTAGGAAAAATGGGGTTTTAAGATTGTGCCCTTTTAAAATGTATTTTTGGGCAAAAGTGTATAAAAAATAAAATTAGTAGAACTTTTAAAAACTTATAACTTTTACTTCAAACCTATTTTGTGTACAACGCTTAGTTTACCGTTAGTTTGTTATTTTCTGTATTTTTTCATCAAAATCGGTAACAAATGGATTTATTTTAAGATTGCGGCCTTAGTATGCACTTTAAGATAAATATAATTAAAGTTATAGAAAATAAAAAAAGATATAGTCTACAACTCTTATTTCAAGCATTTTCTTCTACACAGCCTAGTTTAGAGTCAATTAGTGATTTTCCGTATTTTTAAGCCAAACAGGTTGGTTTTCATTTTGCATCATTTACTCATGATCAAAATTAGGTTATGTTTTCATTTTACATTGTTTACTAATGATTAAACATAGGTTATATTGTTCATTATTTATAACGACAAGAAAGAGTGGTGTGAGTAGTTCACACCAGACTTTTAAAATATTTTATTCGTTTTAATTCATGTGATCTATGTGTATTAGGTACCGAGGAATTCAACTAATTTTTGTTTCGTAACCCTTTGAAGCCAAGAAAATGATTGTCGTATGTATTGTAACATTATTACAATAATGATTGTAAGAAATTGTTTACTATCGTGTGGGATGGAGTTTGAAATTTATTCTGAAGATTGAAAAGGCTAAAACGCGTCAGAATTGTAGCTCACATAGGTTTTTTTAAATATCCGACATAAATCATACAAATTAGGAATCTGAAATAAAAATTTTTTGAAGCAAAAACGAAGACATTCTAGTTTTTAAAATGCTTGAACATTAGCTCAGGAGGAAGTGACATAGGACTAGTAGGAGGGAGGTTGAGGAGGAAGAATATATGGAGAAATTTGTACGATCACAGTACTATATCGTAGTATTGTTAAGAATGTCATAAAAAATTTTATAAAATCATAATAAAGAAATAAATACATAAATTACGGAAATCACAAAACTTTAATTTGTTGATTACATTACCGACCCGTAAATGTCAAAATAATTAATGGAAATAATATTTTTGTTCCCAATTCTATGAATACATACAAACTATAATAAAAAATGGCGAACATAATAATCCTTTCCATGTATGGAAATGTATGATAAATATTACATTAGTTCCAGTAATACAAACAAAATGTCATTAACAATAAGCAATATTCGTATGTATAAGGTGTCTAAAAAAAATAAGATTTTCAAACAAAGAAAATGCCAGAAAACGATATTAGACCTACCTGGTCTTCTTGGAAGCCATAAAGTAATTAGTTATGGTTTAAATTGGTAAAGTTTTATTTTCTCTTGCCCTTTATGAATACAAAGGACCCTATAAGAATATATAGATCCCTACATATTAATGTAGAAAAGAACTGTACAAGGAAAATAAACGATTAATAACAATGATTAGAAAAAAGACTAAAATTTTACAGACACCTGTAGAGAATGGTTGACAACGAATTGACTAAACAAATTCTTAATACACTAAGCAGTTAGACCTAAGGAGTAGGATAAATAATTTAAAGAAATCAGAAAAGATATGAGAAAAGCGGAATAAACAGAGAAAACTTAATGAACTGTACCATATTCAGACAACTGTATTCTGGGCAACTGGACTTCAGGGGTTTCCATGAAGAGCAAAAAAAAACACCAGGTGGACGAAAGAAAGAAGAAAAGAAGAAAAGACTACAGTGAGCGGAGTTGAGAATGTGGGCTGCAAAAAGAGCTGCCAGAACCGTCTAAAGTAACCTCACTTGGTCTAAAATTGGTCCTATATACAAGAAGGGGGGAAGTGAATATATAGGAAAGGAAAGTATTGTTTTCTTGTTGATTGTTCGAAATCGACGTTTCTCCGAAATACACGTTTTCAGGCGTCTGAACCCAAGAAAACAGATTTTTAGCGATTTTTATGTGTATGAACAAAATATCTTATGAACAAAATATTGTACGAAGTTGAAACTCGGAACTTAAATTAAATATTACTACGCAACCAGACACGAACATTTTCATCAAAAACGTTAAATCTGAAGTAGTAGTTTATTTGTGCAATTTTTCACTTTTTTACGATTTTCTAAAAAACGGCTCCTCCGATGTTTTTTAAAAAACTTAATTTACTACAGTAAATGTAGTAAAATTTTTTATTGCACTACAAGATAGGATAAGCACCATGTCTGCTGAAATTCTTGCGGAGTCAGTGCTCTCCTAGAAAAAAATTCTTTTTTTAAATATAACTTTAAAAACCTACAAATTTTATTTCAAAAAACTTTTATGTACACTTAGTTTAGCTGCAATTAGTGATTAGGACTAACTGGTTTTTTTTAATCAAAATCGGCAAAAATGGGATGTTTTTTAATTTTCCATTGTATACACATGATTTACTATAGGCTATGTTATATTGTTCATTACACACATTGTTAAGAAAAACTCGTGTGAGTCTTTCACACTAGATTTTTTGATAGAGAAACTAGCTTACTTTATAGCCGAATAGTAGACGGTAGAGGCCTTGAATATTTTTAGTTACTCCATGTTTGAGTATCTCCATGCGTTCACACATGCCAGAGTAATAAATGGCATTGTCTGTCACTATAAACGTCGCCGTCGTTCTTTGAAAATTTAGTGTGAAACACTCACACAACTTTCTCTTGCTAATGTAAATAATAAAACATATAACCTATTTTTAATCTTAGTAAACAATTTAATATGAAAAACATAACCTAATTTTAATCATACGTGAATGATGCAAAATGAAATCAACCTCGTTCAACTTAAAAATACGGAAAGTCGCTAATTGGCTCTGTAGAAAAACTTAGCTCTGTAGAAAAATTCATAAAGTTAAAGTTGCGAAATGAAGAAAAGTTGTTGAGTTTTTAATCATCTATAACTTTGGTTACTGCCCATAACACACAGGTGGAGTGTCAAATTATTTGCACTTAATCTGTTAGTTGCAGGGCTTAAATAAATAGTTCTGTTTCTTATCACATGGTCAGCCAACTAAATGGCTGAATCATTTAAGAGCAGAAGAGGCAGAGATGTAAAAGACACTAATAAGAGTTATCTCCTCTGAAAGTAATGAATTTCATTATACAGCCAGACCCTGTGGTGAATGAAGTGAAGTTGTCATTTGCAGAGTGGAAAATACATGCTTTTCAGAGGGCCCGGCATGCTGAGAAGCATACATTTCCATTCAGTGAGGAAGGCAATTGTAAAACACCTCACTCCTCGATTTACTTAGTCAAACCTCTACAGGTTCAAATCAGCCTTTCGGCTGATGACCTAAACAACAACAACTTTGGTTAATACACTTTGTAAAATAGCTACATGTTGAGGTCTCATTCTTTAAATATCTTGTTTTTTACCGATTTTGATGAGCAAAGTACAGTGCATCACTAATTGCCGCTAAACTAAGCGTTTTATAAGAAAATGTTTGATATGAAAGTTTTTTTACAAAATTTCGTACAGCCTTAATTACACATATGTTTTTACTCTAAAATGCATATAAAGGCCGTCAACTTAAGAAAACAAATTTTTACAACAAGAGCACAACCACCCCACGAATTTCAGCAGACATGGCGCTTACCGTATCTTATAGATAATAAAAAATATAGTTAACTGGGCAATTTAAAAAAATTGTAGAAGCCATTTTTGATAAGATTGTAAAAAAGTGAAAAATTGCACGAAAAAACCTGCTTCCAGTTGAACGATTTTGATTAAAATGTTTGTGTCTGGTCGTCTAGGGGTACTTCCAAGTTTCAACTTCGTACGATATTCCGTTTTTGAGATATTTTGTTCTCACCAACAGACCAATCGCTATAAACATGTCTTTTGGATTTTAATGGACCTGAAAACGTACATTTCCGGTGAAAATCGATTTGGAAAAATTTACATGGAAGAGAAAGTAAAAATAGCATTAAAATTATTATTTATTGTGTACAAAAATATAATTATTAATAAATGTTCACAAACTTTCATTTTCGCCGTACAATTCAATGAGCTTCATTGGTTTGGTTTCTGACCACTTGATTTCGTATTTAAATTAGTTTGGTAACAAAATAACACACTAAACGAAATAACATTGAGTATCTCAATAATGGAATATCCTACGAATTTGAAACTTGGAACTTAATTAGTTAGGTATCACTAAAAATTCTTGGGGAGGCTGTATGTGCTCTCGTAAAAAATATTTTTTTTTATATAGATTGCGACCTCAATAAAATTATGCATTCTAAGGGAAAAGTGTATAATCAAAGTTGTAGAACATTTGAAAACCTACAAATTTTATTTCAAGCTGTTTTTTACAATGCTTAGTTTAGCCCCAATTAGTAATTTTCTGTATTTTTTCATCATAATCGGTAAAAAAATTAGTTTTTTTAATATCGCGATTTAGTATGAATTTTACGAAAAATAGTGTTATTGTAGTTATAGGTAATACAAAATCTACAACTTTTATTTCAAACATTTTTTTCTACAGAGCCTAGTTTAGTGTCAGTTAGTGGTTTTCCGTATTTTTAAGTCGAACTGAGGTTGATTTTAATTTGGCGGCATCCACTCATGATTAAAAAATTAGGTTATGTTTTTCAATATACTATATTATTTACTTATAATTTATCACAGGTTATACGTTTTATTATTTACATCGGCAAGAGAAAGTCGTGTGAGTGTTTTACACCAGATTTTTTTCCCATGTACACACTCGCCTCTTAAGTTACTGAGGAACACCGTTTCGTTAGTTTGTGTTACTTTGGTTAATATTTGTTATGATTAAGTTTAACCAGATTATTTACAACCCTTGAATAAATAACTACAACGGTGTAATCTACCCCTGTCATATTTGTAAGTCGTATTGACATCCAATTTTTTGGCTTTAAGGAGTGATGGTTACTAAAGCAATACTTCCTTTTATGCGTTAGATAGCGCACGATTTAGTTAAAATAAAAAGAACTTTTTTAAAAATTTTTGTGCACCCTGTTAAAATGTATTGGCCTAGAAAAAAAGTTGCTTGTTCTAAATACATTATTTATTTTATTTATTTGTGTATTATAAAATGTAAGCGTTATTAAATTAGCCGAAAAAACTGACCATGTTTATTTTAGCTAATGTATTTCAGCATCTTTTAGTGCAAAAACTAGTTTGACAATTCGCATACAAAACTTTTGACATTTCTTCATCACAAAATGTCTATGAAAAGTTGTATATTTGTATGTGTATTACGCGCGCACAACACACTCATATAATTTTTAAATTTAATTTAAAATTTAAATTTGTTTTGAAATTTCTTTAAATTTTATTATTTTATTTTTATTAGCTTAACTTAAAAAGTGAAAACTTACGACAAAAAGCATTATTAGCTTGTCTCATGTTCATGTTAATTGGGTTAATCTATTATTTTGACTGAAAACCATATCATTTTAGAGGATTAGCACGGTTTCAAAAAAGGAAAATCAACAAAAATTGCGATAGTTTTAGCCTGTCCGCACATGACGTGATAGGGTATTTCCGTATTGTAATACCTAAACCTAGGTTCGTTCGGGATCCTGATTACTTATATAAGAAACAGACTAATTTTAAACTTGTAACAATTAATTATTAGTTATTTAACAATCAATTATTCTGCCCATAACAGGGATGTGGAGTATTAAATTATTGCTAGTTCCAAGGCTACAAAAAATAGTTCTGTTTCTTATACATGGTCAGCCAATTATATATATAAAACGGAAGAGGTAGAGGTATAAAAGACACTAGTCAGAGTTATCTTTTTTTAGAGTAATGTATTTCATTATACAGCCAGACAATGTGGTGAGGGAAGTGAAGGTGTTATCTGTAGGGTAAAAGGTAGATGTTTTTCAGAGGGCCTGGCATGCTGATAAGCATACTTTTCCACTCAGTGAGAAAGACTAGAATAGTTACCACCTTAAAGAATAGTTAACCACCTCACTCCCTGTTTTACTTAGTAAAGCCTCTAAAGTTTAAACAGCCTTTCAGGTAATAACTTAACACGATTATTAATTACAATTAATGATTAAACTTAGCCTACTAACAAATAAAATTAGATAAATTAAATAGATTTGTATAAAACTTAAGCTTAAACTAAACTTGATTAACAATAGAATCCTGTCATTTAAGAAATCAACACGATAATTAGGTTACCTGTCCAATCCACTTGTTACCACCCGTACGCATTTTACACTATTAACGTAGTTCGGAACTGATCCCGTAACGATGCTATTTCGAACGTCCCGACACTGTCCACTCACGATTCAGGTTTTGACTGATCCACTATAAAGGTGCTAACCGTTTTTATACCTGCTGTTTCATACCGATTTTATATTAAAAATTTAATTTTAATTTCATAATTTTTAAACCTTATATTACTAGTTTTGAGATTATAGTATTTTATTAGACCTACGCTTTTTTTTTATTGAATTATAGCTAAGAATATCCTATCAAGCCACCTTTCAAACAAAAACAAACTTAATCAAAATCGGTTCATCCGTTCCAGGAGCTGCGGTGCCACAGGCAGACACACAGATGCACCACGCGACGATCGAGTATTGAGGTTATAGTATTTTTATAGGCCTTCGCCTTTTTTTATTGAATCATTGCTAAGAATATTCTCGATCAAGTTTCCTTTTAAACAAAAAAAAAAAATAGAAACTGAATCAAAATCGGTTCATCCGTTTGGGAGCTACGATACCACGGACAGATACACACGTTCAATTTATAACAGCCCTGTTTTTCCGTCGGGGATTAAAAACACATGTTTCAACTACTTTCAACTTACTAGAACTCTCATAAAAAACATTTTATTTATTGTAGTTCACTTTCCTTGTTGAACACAGTTTTCCTCGTAATACACAATTCTTGCAATAAACAATCTATGCCATCTACATCTAGAATAATGATATAATATTACCTTACTATCACCATCGTCCCCTTTGATTAGGTAATCCGTAATTAGTTGTCTGACAACTAATAACAGACTTTAAGGGCTTCCATGAAGAGCAAAAGCTTGATACCTGTTGAGCAAAAGCAAGCCTACAGTGAGCGAATTCTGTGAATGTGGACTGCAAAAAGAACTTGAGCTGCGAAAGTTAATACATTTTTTTGCTAAAACTTTTGTTTATTTGGGTCCGAAGTGCTTTAACCTGTTGCATACTGAAATACAAAGTAGTTTAAACTTGTTAATATTTTTTGAGAAATGTTGATGATTGGCTCAATGACATAACTGATGTCTATCCATTTTTGTAAGAATTGTGGGTTAGAGTTGGTATTTTATTGATGGTGGCTTGCAGTGTTTGCTATCCAGTTCTTATAGGAACTTACTGATCTTGATGTATAATATAATAATAATAATAATAACTAATTTTAGTTTTAGTCATGTACAGGTGAATATCTGATCATAAGACTACTACCAGTGCTTAGTGTTTAGTGTCAAAGATAACATAGTTAACATGCGCTGCTACATGATGCTGCTACATTTTGGATTATCATTTTTGTAGTGGATGACGACATTGATTTATAAATTAATTTGTAGACTTGTTTTTATGTATTTTGTTTTTATAACCACCGTTTACTAGATTTGGTGGTTAACTATTCCTAATTGATAATATATAATTTTGTATTCTGTATAAAATGGAATAAATAAAAATAAATTATTTTTATTACTTCAAGAAACGTCTAAATTCATTTCACGTTGTCTAAAATTGGCTCTACACGAGAAAAAAAACTGGAAAAAGGTCAAATAATTTTTTAACCACCCGGTTTTATTATACTTTATTTGAAGAGAAGCATACTATTTTAAAAGGAGTGGGGATAATGTATAGAACACGTTATATCTGAAGAACTTTGTCGTAAACGGCACACGACATGTTGTTTGCTTTCTAACACTTGCTTTTTTGTCATTAAGCAACAATTACCGAATATACTTGTTATAAAAAAAAATTTATACCCTTTTTTATAAATTTTACACATTCGTATTTATTTTTAATAGAATTCCAATTCTTTAAAATAAACAAGTAGTTTTTTACTGTTTATTTTTTATGTTTTTCGTTAAAATTAGCAGGCCCACTACGCATTTATTAAAGATTTTGCAACTTTTTTGCAATATTATACATTTTCGCGAGTCCATTTAAAGTGTTAAGTGATATGTATATATTGCTCATGCCAAATTTTCTACGTTGTATAATTTCACCTGATAAATTATATGGTCTTTACAGGAACTTGTACGAGGCCTATGATTTTCATGAAAAAAATGCTTATTTAAATTTCATGGTTTTTTATTATTAGTGTTTTTAACTTTCTCTCGCCCAATATAAATATTATACGGAAGAAAAATATTGTTTTCATGTCGAATTTTCAAAACTGATTTTTCACCAGTTTTTATACCAAGAAGATTTCACCAGAATTGTACACATTTCACACCCTCGAACCCAAAAAATGTTTTTAACGATTGGGCTGTGTGTGTGTGTGTATGTGAACAAAATACCTCAAGAACACCATGCCCAGTTGTAACTTGGAACTTAAGTTATGTACCACGAGGGAATCCTACATCAACATTTTCATAAAATTCGGTGGATTTTTATAATTTTTATTTTTTCAAAAACGGCTCATACGATTTTAACTTAAATCGCATAATTTACTAAATTGTTTATGCTCTATAACAGCGTAAGCATCATGTCTCTGAAATTCGTAAGGGTATTGTGGTCTCATGGTAAAAAATGTGTTTTTAAGATCGCAACCTTTATATGCATTTAAAGGCAAAAGTGTAGGCCTATATAATCAAAGTTTTAGCAAATTAAAATACCTACTACCTTTATTTTAAGACGTTTTTTTCTACAGCACTTGGTTTAACACCAATACCATTTTCGTACCCCATTTTAATGAGCAAAATAATGAAAATTACTAATTGACATAAAACCAAGCGCTGTAGAAAACAAATTCTTGAAATAAATGTTGCAGTTATTTTCATTTTCTATAACGTTGATTACATCCACTTTTTCTTGTATGTACATTAAGCCCGCAATCATTGAAACACAATTTTTTACCACGAGAACACAACACTCCCACGAATTTCAGAAGGCATGCTACTTACTTTATGGATCATAAAAACTTTAATAAATTAGATGATTTAGACGAAAATCGTGTAAGATATTTTTGAAAAAATTGCAAATACAGTAAAAAATTACACGAATAAACTACTACCTCTGGTTGACTAGTTTTGATGAAAATGTCCGGTTCTCTTATGGTACCTAACTTAAGTTCAAAGTTTCATCTTCGTACGCCATTCAGGTTGTGAGATATTTCGTTCACACGCACACCAATCACTTAAAACATGCTTTGGGTTCGCAGAGCCTGAAAACATGTATTTTGGTGAAAACTCGATTTTAAGAAACGGCCATTGGCGTAGCGGTTAGCGCAACTGGCTTCTACGCCGGGGTTCTGGATTCGATTCCCGGTCATGTCTCGTATTTTTCGGTCACTCATTTTCATATATCATCATTCTCCACCGTCTGCATTACCAGAAATTTCAAAACAGTCAGACGTAAAAATAAAAAATCGACATGAAAACAATACCTTCATTCCTTATATTTATTCATATAGGCTAAGGCAAGGAAAGTACAAATACTTTAACAAATTAGAAACAGAATCATGATTAAAATTAGGTTATAAGGTTTTAATAACACATTGTTTACTCGTGATTAAACTTAATGCATATTTTTCATTATCCATGTTGCCAAGAGAAAGTCGTGTGAGTGTTTCACACCGAAGTTTTTCTTTAATTTTTATTACGGTACTGTACGATGAGCTACAAAATTTCCGAATATAATATTCAACGGGCGGTGGGTAATTTTACTTTCCGGAGAAGAGTAGTTACCAGTGGTAGATTATCTGTTTGGAACAATGTGTGTTGGCCGTTATTCGGACTTAGAGTTTTCTTCTCCATTTCCCCTTTAAACGTCGTACAGTTGGGAAGTTCCTTATAGTTAGATCATGGGCTAGATAGTTGGGATCGCCATCTAGTCGTTCGCAAAATTTAATATAGAACAACGCGGTTAGTTCCTTTATAGTCGGAATTTTAAAATCGTCGTGGAAATTTTTATTGCTTATATAAAAATGAGCGCCAGAAGCAAGTCTTAAAATTTTGACTGAAAGGCATGAAACGACTTGAAGGTACACTCTGCCACTACTCCAAAGAGCTGGTCACCATAAGTTCAGATTGGTCTCAAAAGTGTTTTGTAAATTAATAATTTTAGGAGGTTCAATTTAGTCAAGAGTAAAGCAGAAGAATATCTTCTAGTGGCGCGGGGATTAAGTTCTAAACATATTTTGCATGTAGATGATTCATTCAAGTTAGTCACTTATACTGGTTTTGACATTATTTTGTAAATTCTGAATATTTTGGTTAGGAAAAGACGCAACTTTCTGTCTAGCAACCAATACATTTTACCAGAAAGATAGCATGCATTTCAATAAAATTTATTTTAATTAAAAATCGAATACCTACAACATTTCGCCACAATAAAATAAAACAACTATCTAAAATTTACCTTCATAAATAAAAATATTTTTTATTTTATTTTATTCTATTTAGTACATCGTAAAATCGTATTTGACAATGTCTAAATAAAAATAAATATTGCAAAAAAATTGCAACATTTTTTAATATATGTGTTGTGGATTTTTAACAAAGAGATAAAATAAAAATTTCTATAAAACCTACTTGTTGCTATTAAGGAAATCTATAAAAAAAATAAATACCTGTTTTTTAACTTTATTTCGTTTATTTAAAATTTTATTTAAAACATCGCAAATAGTATAAAATAACCTAGCAATTGCGACAGGAGTAGATATCTTTCACGGTCGCAATTGCTAATATCAAAGGGGTAGATATTTTTTATCGTTGCCAAATAATTTGACTATTTCCGTTCTTAAAAAAATCCCATGTGAAATACTCATACGACTAGCTCTTGTCACTGTAAATAATGAACAATATAACCTGGGGTTTAATCATTAGTAAGCTCTGTAAAATGAAAAACATAACCTAATTTTAAACATGAGTGAACGACGCAAAATGAAAATCAATTTCTGTAGTTTTTCTGGTATCTCAAGCATGAAAGGGCATATACGGTTGTATTGAGAGGTATGCACCAATCTGAAAGTGAGGAGTTTATTAATGAGGAAATCATTTAATTAGGACAAGATGTTCGAAACGTCACGAAAGTACCCTACTGCATCGTAATACTAAGGAATACCTTTCTCTATTTTCTGTTCATTTAGAACCCAAAAACAACAACAAAGATATTTTTCAAATAAAGTATTTGGGCCACAGCGTAGTATACTTTGAAGCACCACCATAAAAAAAGAAATTCCTAAATGAAAAAGGTGCCAAAGGTTTGACCACACTAAAAAATTTCTGCAATAGGCCGTTTCGATGTGTCAAATGACGAGAAGATCATGCAACTGACCACTGTAATAAAACTTCTCAAGTTCCTGCACAATGTACGAACAGCGGGGAAAACCATCCTGCAAATTTTAAAGGGTGTGACATCTATCAGCAGTATAAAAATCAAATTTTTTCTCCAAATGAAAAAGTGGTACGACGAGATGAGCCCTCAAAAAATACTGCTATATAGGCATGATAGCTATAGGACATGACCTTATTAAGAGAACAGTTCTTAAAAATTTACCAAGAAAAGCTCTTATATTTTTAAATACAATATTTATTGCAATTGTAAGAATCGGCTATTTTCCAGGTTTGTGGAAAATCTCTGGAATTTATGGTTCTAAAACCAGGAAAGGATCCTACTAGTGTGAATTCATATAGACCGATTAGCCTTCTGCCAATATTTTCAAAATTTTTGAAAAACTTTTACTAAAACAATTGAAGTCATTTATATCAGAATTTATACCAGACCATCAATTTTGCTTCCGTGAACATCACAGTACAATTGAGCAGATCAACAGGGTGGTTCGTGTAAACAGTGCGTTTGAGAAAAAAACATTATTGTTCTTCTGCGTTTTTTTATATAAATCAGGCATATGATAAAGTTTAGCATATGGGTTTACTTTTCAAAATAAAAATACTGTTGCCTCATAGTTTCTACATAGTATTAAAATCATATCTGGATGACAGATGTTTTAGAGTAAAATTTGATGGAAATTTTTCAAAATTGTTCAAAATTAATTCTGTCGAACCTCAAGGAAGTGTTGTTGGGCCACTGTTGTATGTTCTGTTTCCTTCAGATTTACCGACTACAGAAAATACAGTTTTAGCAACTTTTGCGGATGATATGGCTGTGGATGAAGATCCGACTGTAGCTTCGCGGTATTTACAAGATTTTCTGATACTGCAAGAATGGTTACAGAAGTGGAGGATTAAGGTGAATGAAACTAAGTCAGTCCATGTAACATTTACTCTACGTAGACGAACGTGCCCACAAGTAGTACTTAATGACATTGTGGTGCCACAGTCAGAAGATGTGAAGTACCTGGGGCTTCATCTGGACCGCCGACTGACGTGGAAGAAACACATTTTGATGAAACGAAGAAAACTGGACATAAAACTGAAAAATATTTTTTTGCTGACTGGGAGACGCTCACAATTGTCAATTAAATCAAAACTGACGCTAAACAAGACAATGTTCAAGCCGGTATGGATGCACGGGATACAACTCTGGGGTCAACAAAAAATACCAATATTGACATTTTAGAACGTTTTCAAACAAAATTTTTACGATCATCTCTTAAGATACCATGGTACATACGAAACAAATATATCTATAACGACATACGACTTAACTCAGTAAGACAGGAAATTATACGGTTTAGCAAAACATACGAACAAAGACTAAACGGACATCCGAATCATCTCGCGATAAACTTACTGGACAACAGTGACTATACGTAGCCTATACAAGACTTAACAGATACAATGAGTTGGATTTAATTAACAGATTCGAACACAATAAAATTAACTTTTTATTTTCGATATTTTTATGTTTATATGTATAAATATAAACTGTACTTTGAATCAACATTTAGCTCATAATTTTATTTAAGTTTTATTAACTGTTTTGTTTCAATTTTGACATTTCAAAATTAATTAATTTTTAAAATTACAAAAAGGTTATCTGTAACAATTATTATTAATGTATAATGATTTTGTAAATATGTCTTTAATATGTTAACCTTATTATTTATTGTTCTTGTTCCTTTTTAACAGAACAGACAGTAATTTTGCTGATTTGATAATAAAAAAAATTAATCGTGAGTTGATGATGCAAAATTAAAATCAACCTCTGTTATATTTTCCTAAAGCATTAGGCTATATTTTCCAAAATTTTCAATCCCTTTTCAATTGAACTGAGGCCATCTGTCAAGTTTCAGAACTTCTGATAAAACTGGATCTAAAGAATTTAGTTCTTAATGTCTTGCTCCTGCTCACGTATTTCTATGAGCTCATCAATTGTCAGCTCCTATTGTGGGGATCTGAATATCATCAGAATTCTCTTAAAAATTTATTTTCCTGGCAAGATCGACAACTTCAATACCTTCCGTAATTTTGCACGGAAGGTTTCCGTAAACAAGAACAAACATAAATCGTGAGTTGCGTGGCGCTCAAACAAAAGTCGAATCGACGAGATTTGAAAATCATGTAACTACGGGTTCGCGTAAGTTGAGGTATTACTGTACTAATTACTAAAAACTAGTCGACCAGAAGTAGTACTTTATTCGTACAATTTTTCAATTTTTTGCGATTTTCTCAAAAATGCCTCATGCGATTTTGTTTAAAATCGTCTCATTTACTAGTACACGTACACACACATACTGAACTACCGCTTTTCAGTCTAGACGAAAAGCAATCCATAGTATTGTTTTGATATTCTACAAAAACACAACTCAATTATGTTATATAAAAGAAAAATCTGGTGTGAAAACTCACATGACTTGCCAATGAAATAATGACCCATATAACCTATGTTTAATCATGAGTTTTTTTTAGGTTTAACGTCCGACTGTTCTGCAATTACTGCTAATGCAGACGGTGAAGGATGAAATAATTTTTTTGTAACGTATGAAAATATGCCGAGCCTGAATGGGGTTCGAACCCAAGGTCGCATAATGAGAGGCGAGCACGTTTCCAACAACGCCAAGGCATAAACAATGTAAATTGAAATTGGGTAACCAATCATGAGTAAACAATGTTAATTGAAAAACATAACCTAATTATAATCATGAGTGAATGACGCAAAATGAAAATCGTCGACCTCTGTATAACTTAAAAATACGAAAAATCGGTAATTACCTCTAAACTAGGCTCTGTAGAGAAAACTGCTTAAAATAAATGTTTTAGGGTTTTAATTTCCTATAACTTTGATTATACACTTTTTTGTCGTAAAATGTTTCCTAAGGCCGCAATCTTAAAAATTTCCATTTTTTACGGATTTTGAAGAAAAATAAAATAGAAAATCACTAATTGTCTCTAAACTAAGCGTTGTACAAAAAATGTTTGCAATATTAGTTGAAGAGTTTTAAATTTTCTACAACATAGATTATATACACTTTTGCTCTATAATGCATTTAAAGGGCGTAATCTAAAAACAATTTTTAACACGAGAGCACAGCCTTTCCAAGAATTGTAGCAGACGACCGTGTTTTAAAAAATCGCAAAAAGTGAAAAATCACATGAATAAACTAGGTAGGCCTACTACTTCCGGTTAACCGACTTTAATGAAAATGTTCGTGTCGGGTTTTTTGTAGTACCTAACTGAAGTTTTAAGTTTCAATTTCGATATTCCGTTCTTGAGATATTTTGTTGACACACATTCCAATAGCTAAAAACATGTTTTTTGGGTTCAGCGGGCTTAGAAACGTGTATATGCGGTGAAAAGTGGATTTAGAAAAATCAGCATGAAACAAATACTTCCTTTCCTATAATAGGGCAAGACAAAGTAAGAAACTTTAAACATATCAGAATTGCCACAATATATTCTGAATAGACAGATAATTTTTAACAGATCTGATTCTTCATCTCTTTCTAATAGTGTTTCTTTTTTACTCTCGCTCTCTATCTCAATCACACACACGCACACACACACACACACACACACACACTCTCACACACACACACACACACACACACACACACACACACACACACCTGCCACTTTTCCGTCTAGACGAAAAAACAATCATAGTGAGATGTCTGGATATTCTACAAAAACGCAACTAAATTATGTATGTTAAAATTTTAAAAACTAGAAGTCCTTGTGCACATTTTTAATGCGATTTTTGTAGTAGTTAGTTTTTGCAAACTTTTATTGTTGCTAACTTATTTATTTTTTGCAAACAAATCCGCTATTCATATAAAGGATTTCATATAAAAAATGGTATTTTAAGTTTTATTTTATTATTATGAATATTTATTTATTTGTTTATCTGAACATACTTTTCCCTCGTATAATTTTATACATTGTAAAGTATTTTTAGATACTATATGTTTGGAAGATTTCTTTTAACCCAAACTTCAGAAACCTTTCATTGCAAGATTTTCTTCTTTATTCTATTTATTTATTATTCTAATTTTGTTTTTCGTGGAAGCCCAATTTTAAACGCGTTATCCAAGTTATTTGTTTTTTTCTTCAAAATTCCTTTATCTTAGCTGCTGTTTCGTACAACGATAGGTAATTTTAAAAAGTAGACGTTTGCATATCTACTGATAAAAATTTGGTGTGAAACACTTACTATACGGCTGTTTCATACCAATGCATTTAAAAAACATCTATAACCTACGTTTAATCATTAGAAAAGAGTGTAAAATTAAAAAAATAATTTTAATCATGAGTAAATGACGCTAAATGAGAATCAACATCTGTTCAAATCAAAAATACGGAAAATTGTTAAGGAAAACGTTTGAAATAAAAGTTGTAGATTTTTATTCCCTATAACTTTTATTATATAGGCTAGTAGTATATTCTGTCGTAAAATGCATAGCCTACTAATGCCACAATATCAAAAATCCCATTTTTATGAAAAAACAATTCAGAAAACCACTAATAATCTCTAAACTAAGCGTTTCACAAATAAATTATAGAAATAAAAGTGAAAGGTTTCGAAATTTCCTACAACTTCAATTATATATCTTTTTGCCTTAAAATGCTTAATAAGGCCGCAATCTTAAAAAAACCGATTTTACTACGAGAGCAAAGCCTCCTCAAGAGTTTCAGCAGACATGGCGCTTATCCTATCATACAGAGCATGAAAATAAAGTAAATGAGGCGATTTAAAAAAAAGTCCATAGGAGCCACTTTTGAGAAAATAGTAAAAAAGTGAGAAGTCGCATAAATAAATTACTACTTGCGGTTGATCAATTTTGAAGCAAATGTTCGTGTCGAGTTCCGCACTGGTACCTAACTTAAGTTCCAAGTTCAGTTTCGTTCTATACATACTCAGTTCTTAAAATATTTTGTTTACACACAGACCAATTGCCAAAAACATATTTTGAAAAGGTGTATATCTCATGAAAAGTCGATTTCGGAAAATCGAAGGAAAACAATACTTTCCTTCCCTCTACATATAGGGCAAGAAAAAATAAAAATTATTGCAATAAAACAAAATTATACCCGGGTGAAGCCGAGACGGGCAGTTACTGCTACTTTTAGAATCACGAGAAAGTGAAAAAAGTGGCAAACTACAGATAAGTGAAAAAATAATAGCAAAATATTGAATCTATAATATTAGAAAAAGAATAGAAATGTGAAGTAGACGAAGGTCATCTGGACACTCCTACTGCGTCTAAAAAACTAATCGCTAGTTTTTATAATATGCATTATACCACAACATTTTAGTTAGGGATAGGCTGAGATCATAGAGTATAGGGTGAACCAAAAGTAAAGATAATTTTGAAAAATAAACATTATACTGTATTTGGGTATAGGTCTATTCCTAGGCTTACCATACGTCCTGGATTAGCCTTGGCAGTCCGAGTTTAGGCATATGTCCAGAAAAGAGTCCGGGACTATAGAATGTCCGGGATTTTTGGATATCTGTGTAAAGGACCGACGGCCGGGAAATTTCGCTCTGTTTTGATTTACAGGTTGATAACATTGTATGCAGCGATGCTAGACCGTTGAAGTTAATTCAAAAACGTCTTGTGTGAAATTTTTACTAAAACATTAACACCGGCAAGGTGTTCCTTGGAAAAGTAGCTACTATCATCTGAAAAATATCACACCCGTCCAACTCCAAGGCAAGAAATAGAATCCGATGGTACAGGTGTTGTAATCGTAGAACCCAGATCTAAGTAAATGTTTGGATGTTTTTGTGCCTACTTTAACATTAACATTATTATTCACGTTGACATTATTATTCTAAAAGTAATAATTTAGAAAATAATTACTTGGAAATTAAAAGTAAACCAATGTGTTTCAGGGGGAAAATAATTATTAAATAAATAAAAAATAATTTGTACGTTTTTTACTAAAAACACAGCTCCTTTCAAAAAACATGTCCGGGATTAGAGTCCAGACATTATGGTAAGCCTACCTATTCCATCATTAATAACCAATTTTGTGTTGTTGCTTAGGTCATCAACCGTAACGCTAGTTTGAACCTCTAGTAGCTTTACGAAGTAAAAGTTGGAGTGAAAAGTATGCTTATCAGCATGCCAGGCCCTCTGAAAAACATCTATCTTTCACCCTACAGATAACACCTTCACTTCACTCACCACACGGTCTGGCTGTATAACATTACTCTCAGAGAAGATAACTCTGACTAGTGTCTTTTACACCTGTACCTCTTCTGTTCTTAAATTCTTCAGTCTTATAATTGGCTGACCATGTGATAAGAAACACAACTATTTTTTTTAGCCCTGGAACTAGCAGATCAAGGGCAAATAATACCTCTCCACTAAATAATTGCACTCCACTTGCTTGTTATGGACACGTTGTTCCTTATGAACTTTTTGTGGAAGTGTTGAATGTTGTTTAGATTACTTTGTCTGGTTTATCCCCAGAGTTGCATACCATAAGTCCAGACAGACTTTGTCATCTGTTAATAGATAAGTTTGTTATACTCTGGTAATGAGGACCTTCTTCCCAGGAGCCAGTACAATTTCTGATGTATTAGCTCGCGCTCCTCTTTTTTTTAACATGGGCTAATTGTGTAAAAAAATAATTAATTGTTACAAGTTTGAAAGAAGTTTTTTTATTAGGCCTATTTATTATACCTAGATCCCAAACGAACCTAGGCTTCTGTATTACAATATATTAACCTTTAACTACCATCGTCGTTCCTCACAGGCACAGCAGGTAGCCTGTTAACTGTGGTTTCTTTGCCTTCCACTTCTTTCACAGGGTTAACCCTTAATGTAGCTTCGAATTTAGTTTCAAGAGTGGTATTGCCAATGAAGTTTACATCATTAAGAGCGTATTTATGTGTACTAAAACAGAATTGTACAATTTTGTCATTCATTGTTCACTTATATTTTTCAGTTTTTTTAGTATTAAATTTTGGTTTTATCGATATTTGTTAAAAATGGATACACCCAGACCATCTTAAGTAAGTTAAAAAGAGTAGAACTTCAAAGATATCGCTCTACGGATTTACAGAAATGTATCATTATTATCACCGGTTCCAAAAAATAAAAAATGAAAACCGTATTTTTAGTGTCATCAAAGCATCGCGATATATCAGTAGATCAAAAAAATGGAAAACCAGAGATGGTATTGTATTATAACAGCAGGTTTTGCCCCTGCGTACATAAACATTATTATGAAAAATTAATCAAAGGTTTTTGCCGTGTAGTTTCCTTACAAGGGATTTTTCGGGCGTAATTTTTAATTTACAATCAAATATCAAAAATAGTTAATTAATTAAGTTACTTATTTTGTATTTTGAAGTTACAAGATTTTGAAGCCGACTAACTTTTATTTTTAATACGCTAGGAGAGACAAGTTTTTAATATCATATAAGATTAAAATCTATGAACAATCTCAAGTCTGTTATTGGACACATTGATAAATTATGTCTAAGAACAAAACTACGAAAGAACAAGTAATTTTAGTTATTATTCTTCTCAATTACAGCTATTTTAAGCTGCCGTGCCTAACAGGCACGACGACAGTAATTGTGTGACAAAGATTGCACGACGACGGTGCTTAAAGATAATGATGTTTTATCCGCTAGAAATTTAATGTGATTACTTTTTAAACACCCGTTTATCTAGGCATAGAAGCAAGTTTTTTACTAGTGCCATTAGTTTTGTATGATCATAATTTTGTGCACAGTGCAGCAGACGAACTGTTAATATCGGATAGAATAGGTTTAGGTTAGAACGGCGCTCAGTCTAGTTGCACACACGCACACACACTTACATAAACAACACACAGTGTCTGGGAGGGTGGGCCGTTCGGAAGAAAGGACCACTTTTGGATCTCTACCACAAGACCAGTTCAATCGTTGTGAAGTTGTCCATTCCAATGTGTGTTCATACGTACACAAAGTTTAGTGGTTTTTTACAACATTTTTCTTAACTTAGCTAGTTGGCCTAGACAGAGGTTAGGCTAGGTTATTCCTCCTCATAGAATAGCCATTATCGATTCTCCACTCATACATAGATCTGTAGATCAACAACAGTATACACACGATCCAATTTTTTTATTATTTTCCCCCCAATCTATAGAGTTGTGTGGCCATCTGTCTTAATTTTAACAATATATTTCATTGAGAATTCATTAAGTTACTATGTTGCTAATTAAAATAAACTTTATTGTCTCTTAATATACAATATTTTTTTATTCTGGAATTAAATAATTTGTGAGCTCGTCTACCGGTCCGATAATTACTTTCTCTATTTGTAAATAAATTTTTTGTTTTGCATTGTTCGTATTTTATTGTTTTTTGTTATTTTTGTCATTATATGTTGGGCACAATGTCCGAAACCGGCCAATGACCGAAAATAGTGTTCAATCCTAGGTTTGGACGCTGGCAGATTGCCAAAGCCCGAAATGAACTTGTTTTCCGGACTTCAGTTGTTTTTAAAGGACCAAACCTAGGTCTGGATGATTGTATATTGCCAACGCTAGGCATGCACTTCGTTTTGGTCTTGGTAATCTCAAAACAGTGCAGTTTATCAAACACAGTAGGCCATATATAAAAAATATTTATTTCTGCCGCTTTATGATGGGTGACGTTACAAAACTATAAAACATCAATTCAAAATATCAACTGCATTATTAAAAATAGAAATTTATTGAAAACATAGCTATTAAACCTACAGTAGATTATAAATAGTAAAGGTAGTAAACAGTAAATAATAAAGACAAAATTAAAAACTTATATATCCTCATAAAATAATAAACATTATACGTTTAAATAATAATAAAATACTTTTCAGTAGTTTACCAAACTTATAAAAATTATTTATTTCTGCAGCTTGATGAGTGGCATTTTTAATTACAGTAGCATTTTGGTATTTATGTTCCCAACTGCTTTTGTCAACATGTCTCTGCTAATCCTAGGTTTGGTGTTTTATGATTACCAAGGCCCAAACAAGAAGTGCATGTCTAGCTTTGGCAATTTACATACATCCAGACCAAGGTTTGCCACTTTAAAAGAAACCAAAGTCTGAAAAAATATTATAATTTCGGGCTTTGACAGTCTGCCGGCGTCCAAACCTAGAATTGAACACATTTTTTGGCCATTTGGCCGGTTTCGGACTTTGCGCCCAACATATATATATATATATATATCTACTATAGCACTCTATTTTAATAAATGTCTTAGTAGTTTAATTAGTATTTAAGTAACTAACATACAGTTTGTAATTACTAACCCGCTAATAGAAATATTAGTTGCAGTAATAGAAAATAAAGAAAGAAGCACTAAACTGATCTACCCTTGAAAATGGGAAACCATAGTTGAGTAGATTAATTTACCCACCACGAGTAGTCCACAAATAAAAAGTTTTAGATTTTTTAAGTTATAAGGAAATTAATTTTTATTCAAATGATTTTTGTAAAGTAATCGAAAAATAAATGAATAAAATATGTCAAGTCAATACTATATTATAAAAATTAAAAATCTGTTGTGAAACATTCACACAACTTTCTCTTTTCAATGCAAATAATAAAACATATAACTTACTTTTAATCAATTTGTAAGCAATATAAAATAAAAAAAAATCTAATTTTAATAATTATGAGTGAATAACGCAAAATGAAAATCAACCTCTGTTCGACTTCAAAATACAGAAAATCAATAATTGACGCTAAACGAGACTCAATTTGACTATAATTTGTTTGTATAATCTTATTGTCATAGTTCTGACTTCTGGACTGCTGACGTCTGGAAGAACTTAATTGTTTAGAAGAGCTGGACTTACATTCACTGCCTTCAGAGGTACGCCTAACCTCAACATTGTCTATATTTTCACAACCAACCACGTGTAATAAGGCCGCAATCTTGAGAAATCACATATTTTATCGATTTTGAATAAAAAAATATGGAATATACATTTTTGCCCTAAAATGCATCTTGAGTCCAAAATTATAACAAATCTTTAAAAAAAATTACCACGAGAGCATATCTCCTCCAAGAATTTCAGCAGACGTGGCGCTTACCCTATCTTGTAGAGCATTAAAAATACAGAAAACGAGGCGATTTAAAAAAATCTACTGAGCCGTTTGTGAGAAAATCGCACGAATAAAATACTACTTCTGATGGACTGATTTTGCAGAATATATTGTGTCATGTTCCCCAGTAATATCTATCTTTAGTTACAAGTTTCAATATTGTACGATATTCAGTTGTTGAGATATTTTGTTCACACGCGCGCGCGCGCGCGCGCACACACACACCCACAAACCAATCGCTAAAGACATATTTTTTTAGGTTTAGGTGTGCCTGAAAACGTATATTTCTGGTGAAAACTCGAATTTTTAAAATCGACATGAAAACAATACTTTCCTTCTCTATATATTCGTATAGATAAGAATAGTAGTTTGACTACCATTTATTCCTGCCCATGAAACGTGAGCTTGGTGGAGGCACTTCACATGTAATTACGATGGAAAATAAGCTGTAGTTGAATCGTCTAGTTTCAAAACCAGATACATCCAAAAATTTCATATTTTATATTTTTGCATTTTCTAACAGCTTACAACCTTCTATATGTACTGTCAAAAAGCATATGTTTCAAAACGATCTACATCTTTAATAAAAACATGCATAAAGTTGCCGGTTTGTTACAAAACCAGATACATCCATTCGTCCTCGTATTATCCTTGAAAAACATATGTTTACAGGACATGGCTCAAACATTTGTTTGAGGTTATGTTGTATAATGGCAGGATGGCCTGTTTGGTTTCAAAACCAGATACATCCACGTATATTATGTGAAATTTCTTTTAAGCTACAGTCATTAGAAGAATAAAAATTCAGTATGTAAAATCCTCTACCATAATGCTATTTCTGAAGTAAGTTATAATGTTGTACCATTTCATGTTTTTGAATGAAACGTTTTTCAGCTATCCTGAAAAATTTACACTTTTGGATGTATCTGCTTTTGCAACTAGACGATTCAGTTATGGCTGTCTTCACGGTGGGATGTTTCTTAGAGGAAGGTCTAGATGAGCTGGTCACCCGCTACAAGTACCTGAACAATGTTGGAACTAAGTAGAAAAGTAGTTTAAGGTACGATCGTTCATTTAAAAATAAAATTGTCTTAAAATCTTTTAGTATTTTTTCCAAACGGTTATAAGTCCTACTTTCCTGATACGCCTTGTAATAAAAACCGTGTTCCTCCATTTAAACATCTAGCCTACTGAATGAAAAAAAAATCTGCTGTGAAACACTCACACGACTTTATCTTGTAAATAATGAAAAATATAACTAATATCTAATTATGTGTAAACAATGTAAAATGAAAAACATACCCTAACTTTAATCATGAGTGAATGACACTAAATGTATAAGCGACCTCTTATGGATTTCAAAGTACGGAAAATAACTAATTTGTACAAAACGATAAACTGTAGAAAAATGCTTTAAATAAAAGTTGTAAATTTTTAAATTTCTATGACTTCGATGAAAAAACCTTTTGTCGTTAAATGCGTACCAAGGCCATAATTTTAAAAATTTCAATTTTTTACCGATTTTGATGAGCGAATTTTGATGGGCAACAAAAAGTAACAATGATGGGAGCCAACCATCTAACCTTATGCAGACCATTATCAAAGTAGCTTCAATTTAAATTTAGAGTGACTTTATTGTACATTTCTGATATGTCTTATACTCCTTTATTTGGAATTTCTTAGACCCATTTAATAAGATTAAAAACCATCTACTTTGCATTGACCATTATACCAACATTAATTTAGAATCAACTAAGAAAGTATTTCAGTTTACCGAGAATGTATAAGCTATAATAGTTTTATTTTTTAGTGAAATTCAGTGTTGCAAACCTGACCATATAAAAATAATATTAATGAACTTGTATTCGCGTCTAGCCAGGGAGGGCTTCTTAGTTTGCCCGCCGAAGTGGACCTTACAAGTTGAACGACCTGCAGAGATTGAGACTAGTCTGAACGACCGGGGTCTATACTTGGACAACTAGTCAGTGCCGAATACGCTATAAAATATTACTAACACATGCACACATATGCTAACTGACAAAATACTAGTTTTTGTTTAGTTAAAATCCTATTCACAAAATCTCAACTTGCCTACCAAATGTGATAGCTCCCATACTAGATATAGGAAGATCCAAACTAAATTTACTTCTAATGTTTTAAGTATTGACTCGAGCATGGAAACTGAAAAAATTTCAAATAAAACTAAAAAAAATCTAGTTGAAACATTCACACGACTTTCTCTTGCTAATGTAAATAATAAAAAATCAAAACCTATGTTTAATCATTAGTAAACAATGTAAAATGAGAAACAAAACCTAATTTGAATCATGAGTGAAAGATGCAAAATGAAAATCACCCTCTGTTCAACCTAAAAATAAGGAAAATCACTAAATTGACGCTAAACTAGGCTCTGTAGAGAAAAACGTTACAAATAAAATTTGTAGATTTTTTAATTGCCTATTAGTTTAATTATATACATTTTTGTTGTAAAATGTGTAGTAAGGCCGCAATATTAAAAAATAATTTTTTTACCGATTTTGATGAAGAATTACAAAAAATCAAGAATTGACGCTAAACTAAGCGATGTACAAAAAAATGTTACAAATAAAAGTTGTAGGATTTTAAATGCTCTGTAACTTTGACTATTACACTTTTACACTAGAATGCATATTAAGGTCGCAATCTTAAAAACACACGTTTTATCGTGAGAGCACAGGAATTTCAGCCTCACAAGAATTTCAGCAGACATGGCGCTTACCCTTTTTCTGTAGAAATAAATAAACAATAAATAATAAATAAATAAACTACAACTGATAGTTGACTGATTTTAACAAAAATTTTCGTATCGGGTCCTCTCATAGTTATTTATACTTACCTTAAGTTTTATTTCATTCGCACACACACACACGACTATTTTTATTCGTATCACACGTGACACACTGACCACCGATTTGTTAGTACGTGCCGAATACACTATAAATAATATTACTAACACGTACAACATATGGGTCCTGAAAAAATACTAGTTTTTGTTTAGTTAAAATCCTATTCACAAATCTCTTACTTGCCTACCAATTGTGATAGCTCCCATACTAGGTACAGGGAAATCCAAATCAAAGTTTAAATAAAGCTAAAAGCTCTAATGTGAAACACGGGCACGATTTTCCTTTGTCAATGTAAATATTGAAAAAAATCTTCTTCTTCTTTAGGTTCCTATCTGTTCCGGATATTGGCCACCATATTAATTACCTGAACCTTATCCACTGCTGTTTGAAACAGCTGTATGGTCGTTTCCGAGTACCACATTCTCAGATTTTTCAACCAGAATTACGTCGTCTCCCCACGCTACGTTGTCCAGCAATTTCTTCCTTGCAATATAGATTGCAGCAACCCATTTGCTTTCTCGTTGCGCATTATATATTCCAAATACTAAAAAGAATAGGAATAACATTCCTAATCTTTATCGTGTTCATGACTTCTTTTGATTTCTGCATGCATCACAATACCTCATAAGAGGAGCGATCTACCCAGGAGACTCAGCATCCTTCTGTAAAGCCACATATCAAACGCTTCAAGTCTTTTACTCATAAATCATCTAGCGTTGAAAAATACAGTGTAACCTAATTTTAACCATGAGGGAATGACCCAAAATAAATAGGATTAATTGACATTAAACTAAGGGCTGTACAAATAAATGCTTGAAATAGAAGATGTAGATTTTATAATTTTCTATAACTTTAATAATTAATTAAAGTTAAAATTATTATACAGCCTACAATTCTGTTGTAAAATAAAAAAAGAAAACAAAACAAAATAGGATAATGAAAGGACGATAATAATAATTTAAGTTATATAAGTTTATTATTAACTTTTTTATTCAGAACAAATATAGCCTCTGTAAACCATTAGCGAAAATAATTAATATGTCCTTTGAAACGGGAGTATTTCCGAACTCCTTAAAAGAAGCAGTCATCTGCTGTGTTTTCAAGACTGGAGAAAAATGTGATGTAAATAATTGCTACAGACCAATACCCTTAGTGAATATTACGGCTAAAATTTTTGAAAGAACGATTACAGACAGATTCATTAACTTCCTTAGTAAATACTATGTGATATCGTCCAATCAGTGTGGTTTCCGATCTGACATGAGCATAAATGATGCTCTGACTCAGGTTATAGTAACAATAATGGAGGGAGTTGACAGCGATAAGAAAGTTTTAGCGGTTTTCCTCGATTTAAAAAAAAGCATTTGATACTGTGTAACATAAAATTTTGCTAAAGTGATTACAAGATTCCGGGATAAGAGGACTAGCTCTCACACTTATAAAAAGCTACTTATCAAACCGCACTCAACGTGCAAGGTTCAACGGACAGCAAAGCGACAAATTAATAATTGAATATGGGATCCCACAACGGTTTGTCCTTGGTCCAATTCTATTTCTGATATATATTAACCAGCTTTGTAACTTAAATATAGAGGGACGGATTGTTAGTTTTGCGGATGGTACGGTTTTGTTGTTCATGGGGTCTAACTGGGAGGATACCAAATATAAGGCTGAAATGAGACTCAGAATTGATAAGATTTGGCTTAATTCAAATATATGTTAACAGTAAATTGCCAGAAAACTTAGTTTCTTCCCTTTTTTGCGTCAGTACAAGGACTACTTACATTTAATAATTTAAAAGTTCACACATGTCCAGGAGAAGTGAACTGTTCTTGCAAAGTTGTTCTTCGTCAGCAAATAATAAAGTACTTGGGAATGAAATTTGACTGCCTTCTTAAATGTACTGAGTGCATTTAAGGTCTTTGTCAGCTTTTAAGAAAAATGATATTTACATTCAAGAAACTTAGAGGAGTACTGAATGGGGATACATTAAAAAATTTTTACTTATCTATTGTGTAGTTGGTACTAACGTACGGTATAATAGGGTGGGGTGGTACCAATTCGTCTTCTTTAGACTCCATACAGAAGGTGCAGAAGTTGATCTTAGGTATAATCAATAAAAGACAACCAAGGTATCCATCGAAGCAGCTTTTTCAATAATTCAACGTACTTAACATCCGTCAAATGTTTGCAAGAGAAGCTCTTATTTTCGCGTATAAAAATATAAACTATTTAACTACAAGAGCACACCATTATAACAGCAGGAACAAGGATCTCTTACTTTTACACAAGGCCTCAAACACTTTATGCCAAAGGCATTTCTACTATTTAGCGCCCAAAATGCTCAATCTGCTCCCCTTACAAATTAAAAATATGCCGGACATCATGGGGTATAAAAAAGCAGTAACCATTTGGTTATTGGAAGTAGGGAGAGAAGCCATAGAAACAATGGTTACTCCAGGAAACATATAATTTTGTGAGCTCGTCTACCGGTTTCGATAATTAGTTTTGTATTCAAAATAAAATTCTTTTTTGCATATTTTATTGTTTGTTTTTTCATTTGTACATATAATTAAATAATAGCATAATTTTTAATAAAAACGACTTAGTAGTTTAATTACCGTAGTATTTAAGTAACTAACATGTAGTTTAATTACTAACACATTAATAGATTACCGTAGTAGTTGCAGTAGTTAATAAACAAAGAAGCACTGAAATGATCTACGCTTGAACTTGGGAAACCATACTTGGGTGGATTAATTTTCCCACCACGAATTAAAATAAATAGTTCTAGATTTTCAAAGCATTTTTGTTTTCATTTTACTTCTGCCTGTTCTGCCAATTCTGCTAATGCTGACGATGGATAATGATGATAGTGAAAATGAGTGATGAAAAAATGCCAGACCTGACCGGGAATCGAACCCTGGACCCCGCCGTAGAAGCCAGTTGCGCTAACCACTTACACCAACGGGCCGGCCTAAGAGTATAATTTAGTAAATGAAGTATTTCCAAGTATAACTAAGAAAATTAACATTTATATTGTAATGATAAAAATAAATAAATAAATATAAATATTAAATATATTTCATAATAATTTCAATATTATATAATACTAATACTAATAATAATAATAATAATAATAATAATAATAATAATAATATAATCCCCTATATAACAGGTAAAAGTACTTTTTTGTGAAAACGAAATATTATTATGTCACCGTCGTCCCCTTTTGACTAAGTACTGTGCTGCCGGCTACAAAGCTTCGGACGTAACGACTGAGGGAACCGCCAATAATTCCGAAAGGGGCGGTAGGCCTGTGGTGGCGTACCAACAGAGGCCTTTGTCGCCAAGGCCAAGACCAATACCACAGCGCTCTTCGCGACAGCATACAAGACGTCCTTCATCGGCACACGGCTACCGGACTCCAGTGAAGGCTCATCGACGACCCCGCAAGAGAGAAGATGATGCTTTCGCTCGCCGACCCAACAGCGTAAGCCGTCGGCTGGACCATCATCGCCCGCTGCCGCGAGCGATGCCCACAGCGGTCCGTCGACCGAGCCTTACGCCCAGCGGATCCGACAAAGCAGCCACCAACGCACTACTACGAGGAAAGAAAATTATGTGTCCGCTGGACGACGACACGCCGTGTCGCCCAGCCCCCGACCGCCACGACGACGAGTACGCTCTATACCTCCGACGAAGATTGACCGACTACATCCACGAGATAAAGACAGAAGATGCACTGGGACTTGCAGTAGCCGCCGCCGCATCAGCCGCAGCCACACGCTGCCTACACCGGCCTCCTTTGCGACCAGCACAACCGTCCTTCTCCGGACCAATTTACTAAAGTTTTAACCGGCCCTTTTCAGGGTCATCAACCAGCTCTGTCCGCCCCGCCAGACAGAGCTGGTTGATGTTTGTTTCACATAAACGGCCCTGAAAGGGGCCGTTTATACTGTTTATGCATTATTTCACATAAACGGCCCCTTTTCAGGGCCGTTTATAAGAAACAACCAGTTAAGGTTTGCCACTTAATGTCGCCATTCGCTGACAATTAACAAATTAAAATTTACATTAAAATTTTTTAACAAATGTAAATCAAACTTAACAATTTTAGGGTGCCTGGGAAAAAGTATAAGTAAAAATAGGTCAAAATGATATAATTCAGTATTCTGAAAGTGGAAGTTTTACTATAAAATATAGAATAGACGTGAGGCTTGTTTTCGTATGCTGAAAAAGGTTTGGAGCGATCAGAACTCGTAAAACCTTCTCCCATAAATGATCAGTAAGTACCAGATTTTGAGATGCACCCTCCACATGGTGACTTTTGATAAGCGGATCATCTGCTCCACTGATCTGAAGAGGAGTTCTTAAAACTCCTTAAAGAGGCTTAAAACTATAATTCTAAAATCAGATGGAGTAATCTACACTTTTGATACTTTAAAGTAACGTCAGCGAGCACGATGGAATATTTCTTAAACTACGAACTATCTCAGATGGCAACCACCCTCATGGGTGGGAACCGGTCGCTTGACAACACGCACTCAGGCTGTCCGAATCTGTGGAGCCTGTACCAATAAAACCGGAGAAATCGGATACTTCTGAAGCCCTACAAACAATGTAATGAGAATGAACACTGGATAGATGGAAGGCAGGAACAGGCCTACAGTGAAAGAATGCTGAAAGTGTAGGCTGGAAAACTAACTTCCAGAAAACCCTAAAGTTACTTTATGTGGTCTACAAAAAAAGAAACAATTATAGAATTTTTTACCAAAACCGAAGAAAATTGATCATAACTGTTGTTTAAAAATACATGACAATTTAAAATAAATAAAAGTTTCTTTGATCTCTTGAAAAATTAATTTTTCTGACTTACACTCTTTTTCTCTAGTACCCAAGAATTACTAAATTACTTAATAGTAATTTATGATCGAATTAGACATACGAAGAGAAATGTTGTTCCTACAATAACGTGAAATCCATGGCATGCAATGTTTTACCAAATTTAATAAGAAAATCACTAATTGTAAATCAATAATAAAAATTGTTAAAAATAAAAGTGGTAGGTTTTTCTATATGTAATGTTCTATAACTTTGATTATATACACTTTAGTCCTAGAATACATATTAGGGCCGTAGTTTTAAATAAACCTCCATATTTTTATCATGAGAGCACAGACCCTCCAAGGATTTCAGCAGACATGGTCCTTACCCTATTCTGTAGACTGTAGAGAATGAAAATTGAGGAATTGAGGCCATTTCAAAGTAAATCGTAGAAGCGGTTTATGAGAAAATTATGAAAAGGTGAAAAGTTTAATGAATAAACTATAATTTCCGGTTGACTGATTTTAATGAAAATGTTCGTGTCAAAATCCCTAGTAGTACCTAACTTAAGTTCCAAGTTTCAACTTCGTACGATATTCCGTACGTTAGTTATTTTTTCACACGGACACTCGGACCAATCGCTAAAGATATGTTTATTCGGGTTCAGAGAGCCTGAAAACTTGTAATCCCAGTGAAAATTCAATTTTTAAAATCGACAGGAAAACAATACTTTCCTTTCATCTACTCCTTCACTTCTTTTTCTTCTTTCTTAAGTAAAAATAAATAATTTGAATTAATGATTTCTTATACACCCGGTTAAAAATATTATGTACTATAAAAAAATAGCGAAGAGGTTAGATTTTTAGCAATGCAAAGATGTATAAAATGATAAAGGAGAAGAAGTTGAAGAAGAAGAAGAAGAAGAAAAAGAAGTTGGATATTTAGTAAATTGGGAAGAACTTTTAAACCTGAATTATTAATAGTTGTAGTCTTGGATAAAAGTTGTCTCGCCCCGGTCTGCATATTTGGTTAGGTGAACTAAACGGCTGTTTAAACTGTTGAGAAATTCCTATAGTCTATCCGATATCAATTGGCGGATGACCATTTTGCTAAACAGCTTGATCTGTATATATCTGTGGTTGTCGGGAAAAGGACATAAGTCAATTTTTGCTGAAGATCAGAAAAAAGAGGAAAATCAAACTGATTTTCCTCTTTTAATGATATTGATTTTAAGGATATTTTTAAGGGTGTTAAGGATATACGGATATTTATTTAAGGATATTGGTTACAGTTTGACCTGAAACCATAGGGTTTTTTGCTCTACAAATGAGTAAATGTACATAAGTCCTAACTTGTATGCAATAGAAGATACAGGCTGATCTAAACAATAAATGTAATGAAAACATAATTTTACTTTTGTGTAAAAATGGTAGGTCTAAGTATAGCATATTTACTCAATCAAATTTGTAAATTTTACCGCTTATACATTTTGGTTATAACTTCATGAATACATGTAGGCCTATGACATTTCAACTGTAGTGAATGACCAGTTTTATGTCGCGCGGCTCGGGAAATGAATACAGGTCTACTTAAGTTGTTTTCCTTGAAACCCAGATTAAAGTTCTCGCGTAATCAAGTTACAGAGAAACTGTATAAGTTTACTTATGTAGTTATTCGCAATCGAAAATTTCCAAAACTTTTCCAGGTAAAGATACACAAGTAAACCTATATACTTTTACTTGTCGTTTCCAGATCGTGTAATAATACATAAGTCGTGCTTTTTTAAATAAAAAAGAAAAGTAATTTTTATTAATCACATAATGTTTTATAAGTATTTTCCTAAATGGCCGTACGTATGTACGCCATAGTAGTGGTAGACCTAGGTGATGAAACTGTTCTATCATTTTCCTCAACAGGTTAACTGTTGAATGTTTAAGCTGCTTAATGTTATAACAAATCCAAAAAAAGGAAAGTTATCAAGGATCTGTATTAGAACCAAACGGCTGTTTTGAGAATTGAGGGGTACGAAAAAGAAGGTGGTGTTCGACAAGGATGTTCATTATCACCACTTCTTTTTAGCTTGTATATAGAAGAGGCTATAAATGAGGTGAAGGGAAAATTTGACGCAAGAATAAAATTTAAGGAGAAACAATAAAAATGCTGAGATTCGCCGAGACAAAGAAAGAACTAGAGGATACCTATCTTAAATGGAACGGATGACATCATGAGAAAGGGTTACTTCATGAAAATTAATAAGAACAAAACGAAAGTGTTGTGCAGCAGCAAGAGTGGTTTAGAAGAGATTGGAAATTTAAAAGTAGGGAACGAAAACATACAGAAAGTTGGGGAATTCTGCTATCTAGGGAGTAAAATAACAATGAATAGAAGAAGTAGAAGTGATATGAAAAGTAGGATTGCTCAAGCTAGAAAAGCCTTTGAAATGAAAATCAGCTTACCGACTACAAACATTGATTTACAGATAAGGAAAAATTTCTTAAAACATTATGTTTGGAAAGTACCACTATACGGGGGTGAAACGTAGGTGATATGGGCTTTAGAAAGGAAGAAATTAAAAGCTTTTGAAATGTGATGTCATAGAAAAATGTTAAAGATTAGGTGGGTGGACAAAATAAGTAATTTCGAGGTTCTTAGACGAGTGGTTGAAAAAAGAAGTACAGTATATGGAAGCATCTTATCAAAAGAAGGGATAGACTAGTGGGGCATATCTTAAGACATCTAGGTATTGGTCATCAACATCAATAATGGTGGGTAATATTGAGAGAGTGAATTGTAGGGAGAGGCAAAAGTCTGAATATTTAAAACAACATACAAAAGGTGTAGGTTGTAACAGGTATGTAGATATAAAACGACTTTTGCAAGATACAGCTTGAATAACTGCATCGAACCAGTCGCGAGACTGATGTCAAAAAGAAAGTTAAAACTGCTCCTGTGGAAAATTGTGTTTTTGGCGTTATGACCTTTTAACCAAACCACCGATATGTAAAAAGAAAAGCCTTCACACATTCACTTATCACTATGACACTTTGGTCAAACCTAATTGACAGAATTTTTTTCTTTACTTTTTAACTCTTCATTTATAACTGTTAGAAAAATAATAAAAAAATCTGGTGTGAAACATTCACACGGCTTTCTCTCGTCAATGTAAATAAAAAACATATTTACAGCTTACGTTTAATCATTAGTAAATAAAGTAAAGTGAAAAACAGAATATAGTTTTTAATCATGAATAATAACGCTAAGTTGTGTCACCACCGGCTGTTGTAGTCCAATCGGTAGAGTCAACATAGGACTGGCAGCGCCTCCAGCGGCGTAATCCAAAAAGAAAGGAAAGGGTTAGGAGGGAAAAACTTTCGCCGCTGCCTGAAGAGGAATGGACGCTGGCAAGCGAGTAGGGGATCGTCTGTACCGCTGCCTAAGGAATAGGAGCGGTCTCCGACGCACCGAGCACCGTTTACCGCTGCCTCAAGAGGAGCAGTCACTGGTGAAGCGAAGGTAGGGAAGAGAAATGATCGTGCGGGCCAAGAAATACTCAATGTTGAGTGCTAAATTTTTCTCCGTATCGACCTTATCGAATGATCGGATCGATACTGACTGTTCACCTTAAACTATCGCTTCCACCGGTCGTTTGGGTATGTCTTACCACTGGCATACGCATACTACGAGAGGTTAGCTCGCTGCGCTATCTACCGGCAGCAGCAACTACGTCACAGCCCCAACAGCGGGTAAAACACGAACGACGGACCGACGTAAAAATAGTACAGTATCAGTAGTTCTCAACCGTCTTTTTGGTTACGGCACAAAAAGAACTCGTAGAGAAAAGCACTCCTACGTAGAGAGTTCCCGCGGCACACTAACGTACGAGTTAGAAAGAAAGACCCAGTTCCCACTAATAGCAGTGCAACCAGTTAGTACCCTGTTACATTTTTCAACCACCTACTTGTGCCAGCTACGCTTTCCGGCACAAACAAACAATAAGTGCGAGAGAATTCTCTCAGTTGAACAGGAAATGAGTGTGTGTTAGTCTTTAATTCCACCACGAGTACGATTTTATTTACGATTAAGGTGGCTTTTATGTACGATTTTTTTTTTTTTTTTTGGTTTAACGTACAGTTTTTTTGGTTTATGTACGAAGCGACAAGCTCAAATTTCTCATTAATATCCAACTAGTCTTTTATTGTAATGCGTTAGCCAATATATCACTTATAAAATAAGTTTAAGTTCTTGAATATTATTCTCTTGTTTTTTTTTAATAAGTAAATATTGAGTGAAATTATTTTTATTTGTTTATCTAATATACGTATCATAAAGTCTCAGAAGTTTCATGCCACACCCTCGTTGTGAACCACTACGCTAAATGAAAATCAACCACTTTTCTATTTAAAAATACTTGAAATCACTAATTGATTGTAAACTAAAATTGGCTCCAAAGAAGAAAATACTTGAAATAAAAGTTGTAGAATTTTTCATTTCCTGTAACTTTAGTTATATCATACAGGTTTGTTATAAAATGCATACTAAGACCGTAATCTTTACCAATCCCATTTTTTACCGATTTTGATGAAAAAAAAAACAGAAAAGCTAATCGACGAAAATCTAAGCGCTGTACAAAACTATGTTTTAAATAAAAGTAGTAGGTTTTTAAATGTTCTACAACTTTGATTATACAGCCTACGCTCTTGCCCTAGAATGCTTATTATGGCTGCAAACTCAAAAAATCTGGTGTGAAACACTCACACAACTTTCTCTTGCCAATGCAAATAATGAACAATATAACCTAACATTAGAAATAAAACATAAGAAATAAACAAAAAGCTAACCTCAAAAACCTAACTTTATTTTAGTCATGAGTGAACAATACAAAATGAAAACCAACCTCAGTTTGGCTTAATAATACGGAAAATCACTCTTTAATGCTAAACCAGGCTCTTTAGAGAAAAATGCTAAGAATAAAAGTTGTAGATTTTTTAATTTTCTATAAAATTGATTGTATACATTTTTGTCGTGAACTCAAGCCGAAATCTTAAAAAATCCTTTTTTGCAGATTTCCATGAAAAAAAAACATAAAATCACTAATTACCGCTAAACTAAGCCTTATACAAAGAAATGTTAGCAATAAAGTTATAGTAAATAAATTGTCTACAACTTGTATGACATACAATTTTGCCCTAAAATGCATTTCTTAAAAAAAACTTTTTTTCTAGGAGAGCACAGCCTCTCTAAGAATTTCAGCAGACGCTTACCCTATCTTGTAGAGCTGAAAATATAGTAAATGAGGCAATTTTTGAAAAAAAAATCGCAAAAAGTGAAAAATTATACAAATGAACTACTACTTTCAGTTGACCGATTTTGATGAAAATATTTGTGTCGGGTCCTCTAGTAGTATTTAACTTAAGTTTCAAGTTGTAATTTCGTATGATGTTTCATTCCTTAGATATTTTGTTCACGCGCGCGCGCGCGCGCACACACACACACACACACACACACACACATGCACAAAGACCAATCGCTAAAAACATGTTTTTTGGGTTGAGGAACAAAAACGTGTATATCTGTGAAAAACTTGATGTCGAAACATCTATATGGAAACAATAATTTCCTTCCTATATAGCCTATTTATATAGGCATGAGAAAGTAAACAAAAAATACCAAGAGAGTACAGGCCCCCGAGAACTTCAGTAGACATTGCGTTTATCCTATCTTATAGAGGATAAATAAAGTAGCTAATGAGACGATTTTTAAAAAATCATAAGAGCTGTTTTTGAAAAAGTTGCCGTAAGTGAAAAATTTCACGAATAAACTACTACTTTCGGTTTACCGATTTTGATGAAAATGTTTGTGTCGGGTCCCTATTGGTACCTAACTTAAGTTCCAAGTTTAAACTTCGTATAATATTTCGTTCTTGAGATATTTTGTTCACACATAGACACACACACACACACACACAGACCAATCGCTAAAAAACATGGTTATGTGTTTACCCAAAATAGAACCTGAAAACGAGTATATCCGGTGAAAACTCCATCTGGAAAAATCGAAATGAAAACAATACTGTACTTTCCTTCCCTATATATTCATATGGCAAGAGAAAGTAAAAACTACTGCAAAATGAAGCTTTACTGAAATGTAGGGAGTTTCTACTAGAAACAGTACGACACACTTTCGGCAGCATTGAAAGAAATTAAAGTCTGAATCAGATATTGTATATATCTATGAAAACGAAGCGTTTTCAGCCCTAAAATATTTGCTTTACTATTATATAAGAAACCTGTACTCACAATTTCTTCAAAGTTTAAAAACTGACTTAATTTAATATCAGTTTTCAATTTTAGACCATGTGAGGTGACTTTAGATGTTTATGAAAGCTCTTTTGTAGCCCACATTCTCAGCATTCGTTCACTTTGCCTTAGTTTTTTCTTTTGTCCATCGGGTGTTCTGTTTTTACTCTTGATGGAAGCCCGTAAAATCCGTATTCTACAGATCTTAGTTTAGCGTCATTAAGTGATTTACGTATTTTTAAGCTGTACAGAGGTTGGTTTTTATTTTGCGTCGTTCGATTTACACATTCGGTCGTATGGCTTTTTAGTTTAGCCTCTTGATTAAAAAAATTTCTGTTTATCAGTTTACATTGTTTACCCATGATTAAACATAGGTTATATGTTTTATTATTAACATGGGCAAGAGAAAGTTGTGTGAGTGTTTCACACC
The DNA here is from genome assembly GCA_035578175.1 of Catonia carolina. Lineage (NCBI taxonomy): Eukaryota > Metazoa > Arthropoda > Insecta > Hemiptera > Achilidae > Catonia > Catonia carolina. Next base: position 6,929,631 of record JAQMRL010000012.1, read on the forward strand.
AGATTTTTTTTTAAATCGGTTACCTAATAAATAATCGAGTTATAGCGGAAAATTGAAGTTGTATTTTGTGCCGGATTTCAAGTCTTCTTGGATTTAATTTGATAAATAATAAAAATCAACTTAAAAAAAAATATTATTGACCACCTCCGTGGCTTAGTAACTAGCGCGCTAGCCTACAAAGCAAAAGGTTCTGTGTTCGATTTCCCGCTAGGGTCTGAAAAATTTGACACGCTAATACTCATAGTAGTAGCTAATGACCAAACTGTCGATGCGATATTAAATAAACTTAAAAAATTTTGAAATTTTTGTGAATCAGGCACAAAATTACATAAATCTTCTGCCACAATCTTCTGCTATTTATGAACCGATTTAAAAAAATTAAAAGTGATTTTGTTCGAAATAAAATATTAAAAAAACAAAATGGTGGACAGCGGGGAAACAAAGGGGAAAATGCTCTTTTCCATAGGATATTTATACTTTCCCTTTTTTCCCCTTTTCCCTTTATGCCCTATTTGAATATATAGGGAAGGAAATTATTAATATGTAGATTTTTCGAAATCGAGTTTTCACCGAAAATAAACGTTTTCAAGGCATCTAAATCCAAAAAATATGTTTTAAGTGATTGGTATATATGTTTGTGTCTGTGTGTGTCAGTTTGTGTAAACATAATATCTCAAGAACGGAATAGCGCACAAAGTTGATACTTGGAACTTAAGGGTGGTATCACTACGGGACCCGACACGAACATTTTCATCAAAATCGGTTAACCGGAGTAGTAGCTTATTCGTGTAATTTTCTCAAAAACGGCACCTGCCGTTTTTTTTAAATTGCCTCATTGACTACATTTTGTAAACTCTGCAGTAGGCCTATAGAGTAAGCGTAATATAGGATCTGTAATGTATGGTCAGCTAAATTCTTGGGGGTCCTGCGCTCCCCTAGGAAAAAATGTTTTTTTTAAGATTGCAACTTAATATGCATTCTAGAGCAAATATTTATATGATAAAAATTGTAGAACATTTAAACATCTGCAACGTTTATTTCAGACGTGTTTTTGTACAACTCTAGATTTTTTTAATATTTCGGCCTTAGTATGCATTTTACGACAAAAATTATTTGCAATTTAAGTTATAGGAAATTTTAAAAAAATTTAAAACTTTTATTACAAGCATTTCTTCTGCAGAGTTCAGCGTCAATTAGTGATTTCCCGTATTTTTAAGTTGACAGAAGTTAGTTTTCATATTGCGTCATTTACTCATGATTAAATAATTAATGGTTATATTTTTCATTTTACATTATTAACTAATGATTAAACTGAGGTTATAAATTTTTTTCATTATTTTCATGGCAAGAGAAAGTCGTGTAAATGTTTACACCAGATATTTATTTTATTATCTAATACGAGTAGAATTCAAAAAAGAGTAGCCAGCCCGTAATTTTTAAATCACCTCAATATATTTATGAAAAGGAAGAGAAAAATAAACAATAATCAATTTTTTGACCTGACTTAATACATCTTTAATAGAATTTTTTAAATAAATTTAAATAAATTTTTCATGTAAGCAATACATAATATTCATGCGGTATTCTACAATAAATGTACAAATGTAAAAGCATACGAGCAGAAGAAATACCATCAAAATTTTATTGTTAACGAATGTTCAGGAACGCCAGACAGACGAACGGTCAAAGAAAAAAAGAAAAAAGAATCTACAAAAAGAAACCCAAATAAGAAAATGCAAGGCCATTCGGTTAAATAGTTTCTTTTGCTTGTTGCTTACTAAAAATTCCAGGACAGACTATAAAAGTTTACAGGTCTAAAAATCACGTCTACAAGGTGTGGTTAATCTCATCAACTTTCTTACAAACTTTTATAATTTATAAAAAAAATTATTTCGTAATCATTTATTAATTAATAATGGTTAGCAACTGCTCCTTCGTTTCTCAGTGATCATTGTTTTTTTTTATTTCCCCTAGCCCTATATAAATATATAGGGACGGAAAGGATTGTTTTCATGTTTATTTTTCGAAATCGAGTTTTCATCGGAAATATACATATTCAGACCTCCGAACCCAAAAGAAACATGAATTTGTCTGTGTGTCTGAACAAAATATCTCAATAACGGAATATGGTACGAAGTTAAAACTCGGAACTAAAGTTAGCTAGGACTAAGTTAACTGAAGTTAGGTGTCACTACGGGAACCGACACAAAAATGTTTATAAAAATCGGTCACCGGAAGTAGTAGTTTTCTCGTTCGATTTGTCACTATTTTGCAATTTTCTCGAAAACGGCTCTAACGATTTTTTTTTCGAAATCGCCTCAGTACTAAATTTTTTGTGTTCTACATGATAGATTAAGCGCCATGTCTGCTGAAATTCTTGAGGGGCCTGTGCTCTCGTGGTAAAAAATTGTTTTCTAAATATTGCAACCTTAATATGAATTTTAAGGCAAAAGTGTTTATTTTAAACTCGTATTAAATTTAAAAAAATTGGTGAGAAACACTCACAAAACTTTCTCTTTCTAATGTAAATAATGAACAATGTAACCTATAAGTAAAATATAATCATGAGTAAACAATGTAAAATGAGTAAAATGAAAAGCATAACCTAATTGTAATTATGCAAAATGAGTGATGCAAAATGAAATTCAACCTCTGTTCGACTCAAACATACGGGAAATCACTAATTGACGCTAAACTAGATTCTGTAAAAGAAAATGCTTGAAAAAGTTGTAGATTTTTACATTTTTCATAAATTTAATTTATAGGGTACATTTTAGTTGTTGAATGCACACTAAGGTTGCAATATAAAAAAATCCCAGTTTTACCGATTTTGATGAAATAAATACAAAAAATCAGTGATTGCCGCCAAAAAAGCGTTGTACAAAAATATTCGCTTCATAAAAGTTGTAGGTTTTTTAAAGTTTTACATTATTAATGTTATAGATATTTGCCCAAAAATGCATATTAAGCCCGCAATCTTAAAAAAACGAAAACATTTTTTCGTACGAAAGCACAGGCTTCTCAAGAAATTCAGCAGATATGCCGCTTTTTCTGTCTTGTAGTGCATAAAAAATTTAGTAAATGAGGCGATTTTCAAAAAGATCGTAGGAGCCATTGTTTATAAAATTGTAAAAACGAGAAAAATAATGCAGTACAAAGTTTTAGTATGACAAAGTATGTGAGTTTTCACACCAGATTTTTACATATTCTAAACGCATAGATAGTATTATTACGTAAAATTATTTACCTAACTTTATTTTTGGAGCATCCTGTACATAGAAACTTTATAATTAATTAGATCCAATTATAATATTAATGTTTTAATTGTTAAAATGATATCTAACCTTAGAAAAAACAACATTAGTCTATATTTGAATAATAGAATAACCTCCTAAAGAATAACACTAGTTAAAAAAAATTATTTTAATCTAAAAAAGTAATTTTAATAACTACAAAAATCATGGAACCATTAAAATTTTTATAATCTAATTATGTATGTAAATAAAGGCCTAGTATTTTAAATACAATTAAAAATGTATCTATTAAAAATATCTCCCATGTTTTATTTTTTTGTTTACTTTAGTTAAAAATATTAAGAAGTTATTTTTGTATAATTCTCCTATAACACAAACTAGCAAAATTCGTTATCTTGGTCTACATATGGACGGAAGGATAAAGGAACGAACATGTAAATGTGAAGCATAAAACTTTAGATAGTAGACGCAACAACTGAACAATAGTTTGTCCGTACAGCCAAAATTACCCCTCATCTAAAAACTAAACCCTTAGTTAGAAAAAAATTAAAAACCTTCTTCGTTAAACCATCGTTTTAGCTAAGCTATAAAGTTTCCAATCAAAAATATTAAAAATAATTAACGAAAATTTTTATAATTCCTAGTACAGTAAAATTCGCTTATTTAAGCGATTTAGCTTAAGTACGATTTTTTAAGGGATATTCCCTGTTAGCGTATTAAACGCTATTAAAACTTAGAACTTAAGTTAGGTACTATAAGGGAACCCGGACAAGAAAATTTTCATTAAAGTCGGTTAACCGTTAAGTAGTAATTTATTTGTGAACATTTCCCTCTATATAATTTTCTCAAAAACCGCTTCTTCGATTTTGTTTACAATCTCAAGAAGATTGGTTTAGGTGCCTTGTCTGCTAAAATTTGTGTAGAGGCTGTGCTCTCTTAGTAAAAAATGTATTGTTTTAAGAATTCGGCCTTAATATGAATTTTGTTATAGGCCTAAATAAAACTATAAAAATCCACCAAAAACAGCCAGAGAATGAGTAAAACCACTTACCAATTAAGAAGTAGGCCTACATTTGTGGCTTTACCAAATTGTTAGCTCATCACAGTATTTAAAATTACCTCCATGATAATTACAGCAATTCCTGTAATTGTTAACTCCATGACATTTAAAGGAATTCCTGTAATTGTTATGACATAGAGAGGAGTTTTACATCTCTGACAGAATAAATGTTATAACTGTAATTCGAAAAGTATTGTGATGAGCTGGTGATGTGGTAAAGCCACGAAAGTACTTCAACTGGTAAAATGTCTTACTCGTTCTTTACCCTTTTTAGTAGTTCTTATAAATTTATTTACAATAAAATAAAACAAGAACTAGTTTTAGAAAATTTAAAATTCAATTACGTTTTTATTTTTACTACACCGCTTAGTTTAAGCTCACCTCACACAAACGACAATTCAGCAACAAAATTGTCGCCGATTGCAGTTGTGTTGTCGTCGAAACGGAGTGCCCTCCGACTACATTTCTGCCGTCGGGTAGACGTGCTTGAAGTCCGTTCAAGCGACGGTACAACGACAGCTGAATGACACCTACAATTATTACACCAAGATTACGGTATTAAATCAGTTCAACTAGAATGGAGTTTGAAGAAGAAGCTTTATTGTTGCTTTATTGCGTCTTAGAAATAGATGATTTTGGGTTCAACCCATAATAGAAAATAAAAATTAGAGCCAATTTAAGTTACTGTTTCATTCTTTAAGAAAAAATGATGATAAATTTTTCGTATATTTTAGAATGTATGAAAGTAATTTAATGCATATTATGTAGTGCCATTTTAGTAATGAAGGAAAAACACGCCTAGACAACCAAGTGAAAAACCCTAAAAAAATTGACAACTGTTTGGACTTGGAACGAAGTAGTTGTCCCGTAATGTACTGTAGTTGATCAAGTGTAGTGAGCGCTGTTGGATAGTCGTCAATTGTTGTGTGTGAGTTGGTTCTGGCTGCGAGCAACGACAGTTCTATTGCTGGCTGCGGGCAATACCGACTGTTGCTCTGTTGCCGTCACCCGTTTACTATCCGCAAACCGTGACAATTTTGTAGTTCATTTGCCGCTTGATTGTCGTTCGTGTGAGTTGAGCTTTAGCGTCAATTAGTGATTTTCGTATTTTATGTCGCACAGGCTTCCCGATCGGCTATGGGTGCTATATGGCGTAATTGTTTGCACGAGCATTAATCGACAGCAATGTTTGAGTTTACTGCGGGAATATAGAGACGGTGGAGCATACGATCTTTGAGTGTGTTCGATGGGATCGGGCTAGGACGGAATGTATAGCAGAGATCGGGCGACTAAGCGTTGTCATGTATTAGGGAGGATGATTGCGTATGAGAATTGCGGGACTGTGGTCGAGAGGATGGTGTTTGGCATCCTGCGGCAGAAAGCGGTGAAAGAGTAGGAAGGAGGGGTCAGCCCGTGAGGGTTACCTTGCAGCGGCCACTGCTTTCTGTGATAGGAGTATCTGTACTGTATCGAGGAGCCTAGCGGGACACCAAAATCCCCTGTTTTAGAATTTTTCGTCCCGTCTGTTGCGTAGGCAGCATTTGGCAGCACTCAGAAGCCGCGCCGTATAAGAAGGAGACTTTGTGTCTTTCTTGGTGGAAGGGCGGTCGTGCTGTGTGAGTCTGGGGTATAGCTCTTGGGGCTGTTAGCTAATGGCCGGCTGTTCAGAGATGGGTGCGCTCATCGAGAAGTCACAGTTTGGAACAAAAGAGGATCGTGATTCATCATGGCGCGTGTTCATACCTCAAAACGGGTATAGATCCCATGATCGGCGGTGGGAGAGGTTTCGGTCGGGTCAAAGTCCCATACTTTGACTCTACGGGCAGTCGGGGCCATAATGGTTTCCTCGTCAACGTAAAAAAGTCAAACAGAGATAAATGTTCATATAGTGTCATTCACTCATGTTGAAAACTAGGTTTTTTCTGTTCATTATTTTTACATTGCCAAGAGGAATTCGTGTGAGTGTTTCACATCAGATTTTTACTTTCTCTTGCCCTGTATGAATAGACAGGGAAGGAAAGTATTGCTTTCATGTCAGTTTTTTCAAATCGAGTTTTCACCGTATAGGCCTATACAAGTTTTCAGGCTCCTGAACTCAAAAAAAACGTGTTTTTAACAATTGGTCTGTATGTGTGAACAAAATATGTCAAGAACAGAACAGCTTACGAAGTTGAAACTTGAAATTTAAGTTAGGTATTACTACAGACCCCGCATGAACTTTTTCATCAAAATTGGTCAACATATGGTCAACTTATAACTCTACAGATACAATTTTTTACTTTTTGCTGTTTTTTTAAACGTCTTTCACAAAAATCGCCTTATCTACTATATTTTTAATGCTCAACAAAATAGTGTAAGCGCCATGGCTCCTGAAATTCTTGGAGGCCTGTTGTCTCGTAAATGTGTCTCGAGATGTTTTTTTTTTAAGATTATGGCCTAAATATATATTTTTGGACAAAAGTAGAAAAATTTAAAAATTCATAATTGTAGAAAATTTAAAAACCTACAACTGTCATTTCAACCTTTCTTCCAAAACGCTTATTTTAGCGTCAGCTAATGTTTTTCTACATTTTGCTCATCGAAAAGTCGGTAAAAAAAATTAAATTTTTAATATTGCGGCCTTCGTATGCAATGTGTGACAAAATTTATATACTAATTAAAGTAGCCTAACAGGAATAAAAAATTTACAACTCATCATATATTCATGATTAAATTATGTTTTTCATTCACATTGTTTACTAATGATTAAACATAGATCACTAATTGGTTATATTATTCATTATTTTTATATTAAAAGAGGAAGTCGTGTGAGGGTTTCACACCAAATTTTGTTTACTAATAAAATTACCCTAATGGTCCACTTTTGAATTCTAAAAAGGGCTTTTGTTTCACCCATGAATCATATTTACCGGAGATGTAAAAAAATACCCAGAAATTGAACAAAAATGTGAAGAAAAATCCGGAATTACAAAAATTCCATATATAGAGAGAGAAAAAGATAGAAAGAAAGAGAGAGAGAGAGAGAGTGAGAGAGAGAGAGAGAGAGAGATTTATATACATACAACTGACGAAATCCGTGAAAATTTATTGAAAAATCAAAAATAAAGTTTTATTAATACAGAATACAGCATAACAGAAAAATATATATCAAAGAGGATATCGGAATAAATTACTCAAAACAAATAAATTAAATATATTCGAGTAATTTGTCAATAGAACCGGAAGATATCCTATGGGCAGAATGAGTGAGAGAGAAAACTTCCGGTAATGCATCACTAAATCTGATAAATGCGACTGATCAACGTGTCTATAAGTAAATAAAAATCTGGTATAAAACATTTACACGACTTTCTCTTACCAATGTAAATACTTTAAAATATCAACCACCTTTTTTGTAATTTCTCTTGCTCTACAAGAATATAAAGAAAAGGAAAGCACTGTTTTCATGTCGATTTTTCAAAATCGAGTTTTCACCGAATATACACGTTTTTAGGCCCCATGAACCCAGAAAAGTGTTTTTAGCCATTGGTCTGTGTGTGAACAAAATATTCGAGGAAGGAAAAAGCGTACAAAGTTGAAACTTGAAATTTAAGTTAAATACTACTACTGGACCCAACACAATTATTTTCATCAAGATTGGTTAACTGGAATTAGTAGTTTATTTGTGTGATTTTTTCACCTTTAGCGATTTTTTCAAAAACAGCTCCTACGATTACTTTTAAAATTCGCCTCATTTACTACATTTTGTTGTGTTTTACAAGATAGGGTAAGCCCCATGTTTACTGAAATTCTTTGGGAAGCTCTGCTGTCGTAATAAAAAACGTGTTTTTAAAGATTGCGGTCATTGAGTGAGAGTGTAATTTTTAAAGTTGTAGAACGTTAAAAACCCTACAACTTTTATTTCAAACATATTTTTGAAAAACGCTTAGTTTAGCGTCAATTAATGATTTTCTGTATTTTTTCAACAAAAACAGTAAAAATTGGGATATTTAATACTGGGATTAAATCACATTAAACTTATTATAATGGGATTTTTAAGATTGCGGCCTTAGTATACATTTTACAACAAAATTGTATAATAAAAGTTATAGATAATAAAAAAACCTACGACTTTTATTCCAACCGTTTTTTTTCGTCAATTAGTGATTTTCCGTATTTTAAGTTTTAAAGAGGTTGATTTTAATTTTGCATCATTCACTCATGATTAAAATCAGGTGATGTTTGTAATTTTACATTGTTTAATGATTAAACATAGTTTACACACATTTTATTTACATTGGCAAGAGAAAATCGTGCGAGTGTTTCACGCCCTATTTTTCTATCCACTATTTCAGTTACTGACTTGTGTTCTTTTGAACACATATAAGAGTTCTGATTTTTTTTTATTAATTAGCACTTCTGTATATTCATAAAACTTATAGCTATAGGCTACTCATTTTCATTTCGAGTTTAGCTATATTCATAAAACTTATTTAACTGTAATGGACTAACCCAGTGGTTTGGAATTGGGGTGCCGCGGCATCCTGGGGTGTCGGAAGCACGAGCTAGGGGTGCTACGGTAGTCGCTGGCTACGCTACTATTTTGATAAAGCAGCTAATTGAAAAGAAGTCCATAAGCAGATAAAAAAGATAGGTAACAAAAAATGGTAAAAACATGTGAGAAAGTGGATGCAAAGTTGAACTGAACTCTTGAATTAAGTTTTGTAACCGCTGCAATTCTTAACTAGCTGGCTTTGTGAGCATGGATGGCTTTCTGCACTGATCAATGTTGAAACTAAAAAAAGACAGAAACTGATTTCTAGCAATCTTGAAGATAACATGTGTTTAAGCCTCTCAACAATCCGAGCCAGAATTTCCAAAATTTCCAAAAAAACACCAAGGAAAATTTTCTTATTAAATTCCAAGTAAGAGGCGGTAATTTTTAAAATTGTCATCTTTTTTTGTCCGTCCTTCACACACAGATGTCAGAAACTACAAGAGATAGCAGCTACAAACGGTTTCCGGATTCGTAATTGACACAAAAAGTTTGTGAGCCTGGATTAAGTTTAAAGTCCCGGTTTTGAACGGAAGTGGTCCAAATCCGGAGTCAGAAAAACGAAGTTGGAATTTTAAAACAAAACCGTCATATGATTTCTCTTAAAGATAAGAAGCGAAATTATTTGGTTTGAAGTTCCGGTTTCAACTGGAAGTGAACCAAAACCGGAAGTCAAGAAATTGAACTCGAAATTTGGAAAGAAAACTAGTGACATTCGATTCCTTTTAAAGAGAAGAATAGATACAATATTAATGGTTTTTGCCACGAGTCAAAGGTACGTATTTTTAAAAATTGCCACCAGCCTTGATTTTTTTTTTTTTTGGTTTTACGTCTGACTGTTTCGCAATTGCTGCTAACGCAGACGGTCCACCAGCCTCTTGTTACCCGTCGTCTCATGAAAGGGATTTTTATATAAGAAAACTTACAACTAAAAATTATTAAAACTTTTAAATCTTTATTAAACTCTTTTTTAAAATCTATATTAAAATCTAATAGCTAATATTAACAATACAGTATTACGGATTTTAGGGTGCTATTATGGGTTAGTTCCATTAAAAAGGGTGCCGCGAAAAATATATTGCGCAGCACTGGTCTAACCAATCATCTAATGATTTTAACTCCAAATTTATCCAACTCCAAATTTAAAGGATTCCCTCTGATGCCCGAAGGGAGTGACGGAGCAATTTCTATTTATTCTAAGTATAAAAAATGTAGGCTATAACTAAGACGTGAATAAAATAAATAATGATTGACTTACGAAAGCGTGGGGTTACAGCTGTGGAGAAATGATCGTGAGCGGCAATTTTTGCAGATTTTTGTCACTTCCTGTCAAAAAAACAAGTAATTTTTATAAATACGTTATATAACTATACAGATACGGTATTATAAAGAAACATTTGTTGGTTGTACGATGCAATATCAGAAACTGCCCAAATGATTTCAAAAATTATTTCACTGAGATAAAACTTAGAGCTTTGTAAGTACCACAGGCTATATGGTACTTATTAATTCTTTTTTAGATTTTGAATTAATTCAACTTTAGGTATCTGCTAAACCTTCACTCGTGAAACGTATACAAGCGATTCAAAACAAGATTCTACGAGCGATAACGCAATGCCATTTTTACGTCACAAACTTAACGTTGCACAAGATTTACAAATCCCATACGTAAATGCCTACGCGAAACAAATACACAAGACGATGCACAACAAATTTCATTTGCATGACAACCCTCTCATAGAAAATATGTAGACTACACTAGGGCGCTACCGGGTGCTCAGCACAGACGTTTAAAACGTCTCTAGCCATAAGATGTTCTTGGCCAATTGTAGGATTGTAGTGATGACTGCAAGCTCCAGCAAGTAATTCAAGTTTTGGAACCTTCAGCGTCATATTTAGAAACTGTTATAGTATTGTAATAACAGATACTTAATTTTTAATAAAAATGTTTAAAAAAATTTGTTTCAAAAAATGTGATTGGAAAAATAAATTTATATTTTATTTTTTTTCTACTTTCTCTTGTCAACATGAATATATAGGAAGGAAGGTGTATTGATTTCATGTCGATTTTTCGAAATCAAATTTTCACCGGATCTACACGTTTTCAGAGTCCCTGAACCCAAAAAACACTTTTTAGCGATTGGTCTCTGTGTGTGTGTGTGTGTTTGTCTGTGTGTGAACAAAATATCTCAAGAACGGAACATCGTAAAAACTTGAAACTTAAAACTCAAGTTACGTGCCACTAGAGGACCCGACACGAACATTTTAATCAAAATCGATCAACCGGAAGTAGTAGTTTATTCGTGTCATTCTTCACTTTTTTGCGATTTTCTCAAAAACAACTCCTACGTTTTTTTTAAAAAACGTGACATTTACTACATTTTTTATGCTTTACAAGATAGGGTAGGCGCGATGCTTGCTGAAATTCTTGGGGAGACTGTTCTCTCTCGTAGAAAAAATGATTTTTTACGATTGCAGCCTTAATATCATTTTAGGGCAAAAATGTATATAATAAAAGTTGTAGACAAATTAAAAATCTACATCTTTTATAGGAATTAATTTTTTATATAACACTTAGTTTACCGGTATTTGGTGATTTTCTGTGGTTGTTTTTTTTTTCATGAAAATCTGTAAAAATGAATTTTTTGAGATTTCGGCCTTAGTATGCATTTAACGACAAAAGCGTATAAAATAAAATTTATAGAAAATTAAAATATCTACAACTTTTGTGTAAAGCATTTTTCTCTACAGAGCCTAGTTTAGCGTGAAATAGTGATTTTCCGTATTATTGAGCCAAACTAAGGTTGATTTTCATTTTGCCTCATTCACTCATCATTAAAATAAGGATAGGTTTTTTGTTTATTACTAATGTTTTATTTTTAACATTAGGTTACATTGTTCATTATTTGCATTGGCAAGAGAAAATCATGTGAGTGTTTCACACCAGATTTTTTGGTATAAGGTCGTCTTGGAGGGTTAGTTATTTCATCTATTAGTATTATACTACCTACTCTACAAAAGTACTGAACAATATCACCAAAAAATATGAAATTATCCTTTACTCTTTCGTATTTCAAAATTATTTATGGAAAAGAGATTCAAAAAAATTTGGAAAAATTATCCAAAAAGTATTCCCAAGGCAAGTCAATATCAGACATTATGATAATGTGATAAAACCTGTGTGTCTATACTCGAGTAAATGCATTAGAATTTCCGGGAAGACTGGTCTAAAAGAAGCAGAGAAATTTGAGAAAAGATCCTCCGCAATATAACGGGTCCGAAGATAGTAGACAGACAATAGTGGTTACGAAATCGAGAAGAACTACTCAAGAAAAATTAACAATTAACGTAAACGATTATAAAAAGAAGATTAAAATTCTATTGAAGCCTTTGTATAACGATTGAAAACCAGTTGACTAAAGAAATTTTTAAGACACTAAACAATAGACCAAAGTTGTCAGAAAAAATGTTTATAAGAAGTCAGAAAGGGTACTCAGAACCCGGAATAAACCGAGAAAACTTAATGAACCGAACCAAATTCAGACAACTAATTATGGACTGTAAGGGCTTCCTTGAAGATCAAAAGCAAAACATTAGATGGACAGAAGAAAGGAGAAAAGCCTACAGTGAGCGATTGCTGAGAATGTGGGCTGCAAAAAGAGCTTCCAGATACGTCTTAACTTATCTCAAGTGGTCTAAAATTGGCCCTGTATGAAAAAAATTACAGATCCTGAAAACAGTTTTTTTTTACTTGTTGATTCTAAGATAAAATTTATTGTGTAAAAAAACCGCTGTAAAAACTCAGAATGTGCGGACGTACAAGTTGAATATAGTGTAAAAATTTGTAAATTATTTCCAATCAATTAAACTGCTAGGGACGGTTTTTCAACTTCCGATAGGCCATAAATAAAAAAAAAGTGAATATAAAAAAAATATATTGCTAAAAGTTCCATACGCTTTTGGCTACTTTTTGACATAATCACCTTGACGATTGAAGCATTTCTCGTACCTGTAGACAAACTTTCCAATACGCTCTTCATAAAAAGTTGCTGCCAATGAATTTAACTAATGAGTCTTGACGTTGTGTTGATGCTTTTCGTTAGTTTGGAATCTCTGTCCTCCTAGCCACTTCTTCAGTTAAGAGAAGAGATGGATGTCTGTCGGTGCTGTCTCGGTCGGGACTATATGGTGGGTGATCGAAAATATCCCATTGAAATTGGTCAAGAAGTCTTTGGGTTGCACTAGAACTGTGAGTGAGGACGGGCGTTCTCATGGACTAGAACAATTTGCAGAAGTCAGCACATCTTTTCTTTTGTTTTGAATGGCTCCCCGCAAACTTCGTAAAGTTTTACTATAAACAACTGCATGAACTACACCAGAACACAATGAGGAGGTTCAAGACAACTTTAAGACTCATTTAAATTGACTAGTACCAACATTTAGGCCCGTTACAAACTGTCGACCAGTCACCACCGACCAGGTTGACGGCGACCACGAAATTAAAAATATTATATGCACAAATACGCTCTAGGTCGCGGCAACCAAGAAGTCGCCGGCGACCAAAAAATATATGAGCGACGCATGGGAGACCGGTTGGTCTCCCGTGTTCTTTTGAGCGATACTGCCACATTTTAAACTTTTGATCGCCAGTTTAGCCTCTGTATTGGAAACCAAAATACAGAGACTAGTCGCCGGCGACTGGTCAATAGTGCGTAGAGCGTATTGGAATGCTCGTCCATAGGCAGCGAACGATAAATATATTTAATCGTCAAGGTGGTTGTGTGGAAAAGAAGCCATAAGTATACGTAACTTTTAGTAATTAAACATTTTTTTATATTCACTTGTCTTTTATTAATGGGCTATCGGAGGTTGAAAACCACCCTCGTATAATTTACTTAAAACTATAAATAAATTCTATGAATTCTGTTAGTTAATTAAAAACTCTGGTGTAAAATACTCATACGACTTTCTCTTGCCAATATAAATAATAAACAATATAACCTATTTTTAATCATTGGTAAACATTACAAAATGAAAAACTAACCTAATTTGAATCATGAGCAAATAACTCAATGAAAGTCGACCTCTGTTCGACTAAAATACGTAAAACCACCGATTGACGCTAAACTAAAATAAACAGAACAAAATATTGGCCGCCTCCGTGGCGTAGTGACTAGCGCACTGTCCTACGAAGCGGAAGGTTCCGGGTTCAATTTCCGAGTAGGGTCTGGAAATTTTAACTCGTAATCTACGTTATAGTACCATAGCCCACAGGTCGCCAATGATTAAGCTGTCGATGCGACTTTAAATCAACTAAGAAAAAAATTAGCGCGATTTAAAAACGAATTTAAAAATTTTCTCGCGATAACCGCGGGATAATTTATTTAAAAGCTGAATAAACAGAAAAACAAACAAAAATGTTGTAAAGAAATAAATGTAGAAAACTAATTTTCAGAGGTTTTCAGAGGCGATTTGATGAAAATTAATGAAATGCCAAGCAAGAAAATTTAGGTCATACTTTTTATTTATTCATAACCCTAAGTTGACTAAAACGAACAGAATAATAGCTAAACATAAAAATAATAGGCTAACCGAAAAATAACTTATACTAATTTTTAAAATTTTTCCCATTACATTACAAATATCACTACAATACAATGTTAATTTTCTTAATTAAAACTTAAAAATCTAAAACTATTTATGGTAACTCGTGGTGGGAAAATTAATTTATCCAACTATGGTTTTTTATGTTCAAGGGTAGATCAATTTAGTGCTTCTTTCTTAATTTTCCACAACTGCAACTGCAACGGTAATCTATTAGTGCGTTAGTAATTATAAACTATTATATTAGTTACTTAAATATCAATTAAACTACTGCAAATGTAATTAAAATAGTGAAGTATAAAATATGCATACCCTACACGAATACAAAAATAAAATATGTTAACTTGGAAATCTAAAGTTTTTTTTTCACAATGAGAAAAACGATTTATCGGACCGATAGACAAGCTGACAAAATTATTAGATTCCTGGTGTAACCATTTTTTTTCTAAAGCTTCTTTCCCTAAGTCCATTTATCACATGAAAAAATTAAACGATTGTTTAAAATCCGGAAATGCCAATTAAAACCCCAATCTTCAAAAAAGGTTTTTATGCGAGCACAGCCGTCTCAAAAATTTCAGCAGATATGACGCTTACCTTATTTTGTAGAGCACAAAACTTGTAGTACATGAGAGGCAATTTAAAAAATATCACAGAAGCCATTTTTGAGAAAATTTGCAAAAAAGTGAAAAACGCCGAATCAAACAAACAACATTACTATTCTGGCTTACTATTACTATTAATAATTACTATTAATGCTACTATTAATACTATTACTATTATTAATATTATTATTACTATTAATTACTATTCTGGCTAACTGATTTTGATGAAAATGTACTGCTTGTCTGTAAACACTTTGTCTACTGTGGAAAGAAAAAAGTTGGCGGAGAGGCGCAAAACTGGATACGTATACTACCATTTCAATAATACATTCTTTTCTTTAATTCAGAAAATGTATTGTAAATGCACTTATATAACTGAAACATGGAGGTGTATGTATTTTGTCCAGAGAAATTTTCAGGTCCATGGGACCGTTAAAAATTTATTTTAAGTTTTTCGGAAAATTTCATATTTCTGATTTTTTTCCTTAACAATGTCGTTTCTTTTCTTCTACCCAACAGAAAGCGGGGGAATTTTGTAAACGTGCCTGTTATATGTCAAGAAGGCTAACGTAATAAATGAAGAAGAATTTTATTCACGCGTTTGAACAGAACGGACGTTTTCTTTCAACAATATTTAAGTTTTTTCTCAAAATAATTCCCCTCCTGATCAAACGCGTGAATAAAATTCTTCTTTATTCATTGCATTAGACTTCTTGACATAGAACAGGCATGCTTACAAAATTCCTCTCCATTCTGCTGGGTAGAAAAAAGAAACGTTGGTATAAACGAAAAATTATCAAAATTTCAGAAAAATGGAATTGTCAGAAAAACTAAAAATAAATTTTTAACGGTTCCATTTACCTGAAAACTTCATTGGACAAAAAATATACGCCTTCATTTTTCTATTATATAATGCATTTACAATAAATTTTATGAATTAAAAAAACAATGTTTTTTGAAATGGTAGTATACACCCAGTTTTGCGCCTCTACGCCAACTTTCTTCTTTCCACAGACAATTACTAGGTAAGTCTAGGGTCTTCTAGTGATACCTAACCTTAAGTTCCAAGTTTCAACGTTGTATGATATTTCTTTCTTAAGATAGTTTGTTCAAACACTTACACAGACCAATAGGTAAAAACATATTTTTGAGTTCAGGGGGTCTGAAAACGTGTATTTCCGGTGAAAACTCCATTCCGAAAAATCGATTAGTGATCGGTAATCTATTCTTGAGTTAGTTACTTAAATACTAATTAAACTACTAACAAGGTTATTAAAAAAGAGTGCTTCACAAGAACAAAACAAACAAAAAATACAAAAAAAGTGTAAATTCAAAGAATTTATTAACAACTAGAAAAACTAATCATCAGATCAATAGACGAGCTGACAAATATTTTGTGAAAAATATGTTGGATTTTTGGCGTAACCATTGTTTCTACAACTTCTTTTCCTACTTCCATCAGCCTCATAATAAAAAAACAAACACAAAATACCTAATGACAATAAACATAAAAAAGGAATACCTCCTCCTCCTCGTTTTACTAAGTAAAACGAGGAGTGAGGTGGTTTACCATTCCCTTTCTCATTGAGTGGAAAAGTATGCTCATCACCATTCCAGGCCCTCTGAAAAGCATCTACTTTGCACTCTGAAAATGACACCTTCGCTTCATTCACTACAGGGTCTGGCTGTATAATGAACTTCATTACTTTCGGAGGACATAACTGTGACTAGTATCTTTTAGACCACTACCTTTTCTGTTCTTAAATGCTTCAGTCATTTACTCGGCTGACCACGTGATAAGAAATAAAACTATTTTTGAACCCCTGAAACTAGAAGTTCCACAGTTATACTGAATCACAGCCACAATCAGAAGATGTGAAGTACCTGGGGTTTTATCTAGACCTCCGACTGACGTGAAAGAAACACATTTTGACTAAACGAAGTCAATTGGACATTAAACAGGGAACTACATTCTGGTTAATCGGAAGACGCTCACAACTACTGAATCAAAACTCACGCTATACAAGACAAATTGAAAACCTGTATGGACGTACGGGATACAACTCTGGGGGAAAACAAAAAATAATAAAATTGATATTATAAAACATTATTTTACGAACTCTTAGCCCCATTTCACTTTTGCTTAGCGTCACTCGAGTGACGTTTTCAGAAAATTTGAGATACGGACCGACCAGATCGAAAGTGACGTCCTAAAGCTACGTTTTTAATTTTTAATTTTATTTGCTCAGTAGTTGTTAATAACACGTTGTCGAATAAATACTGAATGTTGCTTTTCCGTTTCTTTTAACTTAAATTTTTGATTGGGAACTGTACTACAAAAGCATATAACCACCAAATGTGATGATACACACAGAAACAAAATTACATGAATAACATAATTAACCGATGGAACGATTAAATTTCAGTTTATTTAATTTCCTTTATGATATTGTTGTTGTTTCTGTATAAAAAAAGATTTGATTATAAAAAAGTTAAAAATTAACGAAATAAAAGGAGAAGAAAACTAATCAAATGGTTTAAAATCCCAGAAAAACATATCATGAAACTGAATATAGATGAATATGTTATAGAAGATAGAAAAACAATTGAAGAACGTAAGGGTTTTCAGTGAAAAATAGTTAAGGAAAAAACTATGCCAAAAACTATACCAAAGTGAAGTTACCTTTCTTTCATTACTTAGTAATGAAAGAAAGGAAGCATTTTTAGAATTTATAAGGACAAACTTGGACGAAAACGACTTGAGCAGGAAAATTGAAAAGTACACATACGTACATTTTTGTAGTCTTAAGTTAACTAGAACGGAAAAATAATATAGTAACATCTCTTTAGTCCGGTAAGCCTCGGGTTCAGATCTAACAAAAAATATTACTACATATTTTGTAGTAATATGTCTTACCTTAAACAGAAAATCAGCAGAAGTTGTATAAAAAAACTAAATCAGACAAGTTCCAGTTTCCCAACAAAACTATGTAGTTCTGAATGGCATTCAAAATGGCTTGCACTTAATGCATTCATAAACTTCGCCGAATTAAACAAAGCTTACAATTCTGTAAAACTTTTAAATTTACTTATAATTCGTAATGATTTTTTTGAAGAAAAAATTGGAATCACGAAGGCAAAGAGACATCAAAAAAATTTTCAAGTAAGGTAGAATAGATCTAACCTATATCAGTAACTATAATACACATACAGTAATGTAAGAGTAATTTTTTTTTCTTTAAATATAGTTTATAATTTTAATTCTTTTACTGTTTTCTAACTTCCGTGTTACTCTATATATGTCTGATCTTGCTGTGTTTACTTTTTCAATGTTTTAATTAATTTTTCGTTCAAATCTTCTTTATACAGATTTGAAAACACCACTTGTACAAAATTCCATCGAATACCATACAAACTCTTTCACGACAAGTCACACGAACACGAGACCCACTGGTGCGTTCACTTTCCACCTTCCATTTACCTGATAATCCCGTTAGATGCCTTAAAAGACCCTGGAGTAGAGACCTTCTAATTTAATATAAAATTTCATTCTTGGGGAGGCACCAATGAGGGCCCTACCCCTCTCATGCCTATCATGTCATTTACACAATTATCATAATCATCACATTTGCTTGTAAAAATTTTACAGTTGTAAATAAAAAATTAGAGAAAAAATCTTCTTTACTGTGTTTTAAAGATAATATTAAATAATTAATTGTGCAATAAATTCAGTGTTTCTCGTTAACTGGTAGTGAATGGTAAAAACGTTCGTGGTCTGACCGGGTATTTACAATCTCCATGTAAAATAAAAATGCGCAATAATTGTAAATGCAGTAAAATGTACTCAGTTGACCGTTCGCGTTCTTAAATTGCCTGATTTATCCCGATTATCTTCAGTAAAATTACCCATATCCGGTTATCTGGAAAAATCTGTAATCCAGCATCACCCGAATCTCAAAAGTGTCGGACTAAAGAGAGGTTACAATAAATTTAAAATAGAAATAAATTGAGAAAAACAATTTGTCATCTTGAGGGTTTTCAAGAGGAGACAGTTAACCTTTAACTACCGTCGGGCAATCTTTGTCGCGCAACTACGGTCGTCATGCCTGTTAGGCACAGGAACTTAAAAAAGCTCTATTTGAGAAGAAAATAACTAAAATTACTTTTTCTTTCGTATTTTTGTTCTTAAGATATATTTTATGAATTTATCCAATAAAAGACTTTAAATTCTTCATAAGTTTTAATTTTATATGATATTGATTGAAAACTTGTCTTCCCTGACGCATTAAAAATAAAAGTGAGTCGGCTTCAAAATCTTATAACTTCAAAAGCAACCTAATTAATTAACTAATTGTGATATTTAATTATATATAATTAATAATATATTATAAATTTACTCCCGAAAAATTCCTTATAAGAAAACTGCACGGCCAAAACTGATTAATTTTCGCAATAATAATATAATACTGTAATATGTTCTCTATAATACAATAATAATATGTTCTCCAGGGCAGAACACTGAAGACATATTGCTCGGGAAATTACTGCTATTATAAAACAATACCATCTATTGTTTTCCTTTTCTGTGATTCACTGATATCATGATGGTTTGAAGACACAAAAAAAAACAGTTTTTATTTTTTGGAACCGGTTGTAATAATGATACACTCATTTAAATCCGTACAGCGATACCTCCGGAGGTCTGCTCCTTCTAACGTACTTCAGATGGTCTAGGTACATCCATTTCTAACATATATCGATAAAACCCAAACTTTAATACTCAAAAAAACGGAAAAATAAGAAAATAGTTTAAATGTTACACAAATACCGTCGTCGTGGCAGCGAGGCACGGAAAATTGTTTTATTACACATAAATATAATATATTACTCTAAATAACGTAAATATCTTTGACAATGCCCTTTTTGCAACTAAATTTGAAGCTACAGAAAGGGCTAACCCTCTAAAAAAAGTGGATGACGAAGAAACCACAGATCAGGGTTACCTGCCGTACCTGTGAGGCACGACGATATTAGGTTAAAGGTTAAGATCCAGAAGTAAAGGTTAAAAACATACAGAAGAGAAGCAATGAATGAAAGGAAACATTTTTGGAATAAGTAAGGAAAGACTAGGAAGAATAAAGACTTGAGCAGGAAAATTAAGAAGTAATTCATACAATGGTGTACTTTTAAGTTGACTAAACCGGAAAAATAATAGTTTAAAAATGAATTTAAGCCTAATACTAACAGTAACCTCTCTTTAGTTCGGCACTTTCGGAACTCAGGTGATACCGGATTACAGATTTTCCCATATTACAGAATGTGGGTAATTTTACTAAAAAAAATCGGGATAAATCAGACAATGAAAGAACGCGAGCATTCAGCCGAGTACAGTATTCTGTATTTACAACTCTACGTGCATTTTTATTTTACACGGATGTTTTAATTACCCGATCAGACCATAAACGTTTTTAGCATTCACAACCAGGTAAGAAAAACACTGAATTTATTGTACAAATTAATTATTTATCTTTATTTATTTATTTATTTATTATTTAACTTATTTTATTTCATTTATTTTTAAAACACAGTAAAGTAGATTTGAACTTAAAATTAATTAAAAACATTGAAAAAGTAAACATTGCAAGATAGACAGACGAAACATGGAAGTTAAAAACAGTGAAATAATTAAAATATAAAAATATTTAAAATAAATTAAAATACCCTTACTGTATGTGTATTATAGGTATTGACCAGGCCTATCCTACCTTACTTAAAAGTTTGTGATATCTGTTTGCCTTCATAATTCCAATTTTTTCTTGAAAAATATCATTACGAATTGTGCATAAATTTAAAAGTTTTGCAGAATTGTAAACTTTGTTTGATTTGGCAAAGTTTTATTTTACTACAAAATAAATTAGGTGGTATTTTTTTTTGTAATATCTGAACCCGAGCCGTGCCTGACTACAGAATAGACCAAACTAAAGAGAGGTTACTGTAAATAAAAATAACTGCAGTAAAATAATATAGGCCTACGAAATAAAATGAGAAACAAACAAATCGTTAGTGGTTTAAACAAACAGAAAAAGATCTGACGAAACTAACCATAAGTAGAGATGGGTTTAAAAGGGGTTTTTCCTAATTTTAAGGGTTTCAAAAAAAATAGTTGAGATAAAAAACCATACCAAAGTGATATAACCAACGAAAACATTTTCAAAATTATTAAAACTCAAACTCCAAAACCAAAACATGAAGATTTTTTAAAATTTTACGTCCGATAGTTTTAGGTTTGCCTAAAACAGGCACGTTGAGTGTTAAATTATTTGCGCTCGATCTGCTAGTTCCAGGGCTGTAAAAAAAAGTTCTGTTTCTTACTCCATGGTCAGCCAATTATATAATTGAAGTATTTAAGAAAAGAAGAGGTAGAGGTGTAAAAGACACTAGTCAGGGCTATCTCCTCTGAGAGTAATGAATTCCATTATACATCCATACCTTGTGGTGAATGAAGTGAAGGTGTCATTTGCAGAGTGGAAAGTAGATGCTTTTCAGAGCCGGCCCCGGCATGCTGATAAGCATACTTTTCCACTCAGTGAGTAAGACAATGATAAATCACCTCCGTCCTCACTTTACCTAGTAAAGCCTCTAGAGGTTCAAACCAACCTTTCGGCTGATCACCTAAACAACAACAGTTTTAGGTTAAAAATATTACAAGAATAATACATGCAAATAAATTTAAAATATATTAAATAAATAAATAATAATATTTACCGTAAAAATATATGTATATATTTTTTCTTTTAAATCGAAGAATATTTTTTTTTAAATTGATATTTTTGGATCGGTTGAGCGATAAAACGAAGTAATGTTTTAGTTGTTAATTTTGATAATAAATACACAAATTTATATTATTAATAATAATAATAAAATAATTGTATAACATATATACGATAATAAAATAAATATAAACATTCGTAAAATTTATTATTTGTTCATAAAAAAAATTGAAAAATTAAGGTTATAATTTTGAAAAAGTTGATAAGTTAAAAATGAAGGAAATGACCGATTTGTTGTAATGGTATATACTCGACAAGACCCGAAACAGAAACGTTTGAACACAGCAGTTTAAAAAGCAGATAGAAGACGCACTGTTGTAGATGTTAAGACTTGAACTACTACACGCAGATAAAACTCGAATTATTTTTCTTCGTTTACGTTTTGTTATGGCTGTCGCAAAAATTTTGCTAGGACCACCTCATTTTACCCCTTCCACTTTCTCATACTAAGTTAGTGTATATCAACAAGCCAACTAAAAACTTATCGGACGCTAACTAAATCTGCAGTACTTCTTTACTGATTCTATCTTCGTTGTTTGTTAACGAAAATTCTTTACTCTCTTTGTCTTTCTGAATGCAATCTCTATGTATGCATACATACAATCGTTTTTACAACGGACAGCTGAACCAGCCTATTTCATGTATTTCTTTCTTTCTTATACGCATTATATATCCATATTTTCTTTCTTCTTTTATAACAGTCATATATATATATATATATATATATATATATATATATATATATATATATATTGCCTACACAACCATCTTCCTCTTTATTGTTTTATTATTATTGCTATTTCGTTATTTTTCCACGTAAATAATTTGTATAACTAAAAATCTATTGTTTTATTTAAACAAATTTAATTTCTCTTGCCCTATATGAATATATAGGGAAGAAAAGTATTGTTATCATGTCGATATTTAGAAATCGAGTTTTCACCGGATATACACGTTTTCAGACCCCTTGATCCTAAAAAATATGTTTTTAACGATTGGTCTGTCGTGTTTGAACAAAATATCTCAAGAACCGAATATCGTACGAAGTTGAAACTTGAAACTTAATTTAGGTATCACTACGGAACTCAACCTGAACATTTTCATCAAAATCGATCAACCGGAAGTAGTATTTGATTCGTGCAATTTTTTACTTTTTTGCGATTTTCTCAAAAACGGCTCACACGATTTTTTTTAAATCACTTCGTTTACTACTTTTTTATGCTCTACAAGATAGAGTAAGCGCTATGTCTGCTGAAATACTTGGGGAGGCTGTGCTCTTGTAGCAAAAAATGGTTTTTAAGATTGCGGTCTTAATATGCATTTTAGACCAAAAGTGTACATAATCAAAGCTGTAGAACATTTACAAACCTACAACGTTTATCTCAAACATTTGTTTGTACAATGCTCACTTTAGCACCAATTAGTTATTTTCTGTTTTTTCTTGAAAATCTCTAAAAATTATGAATTTTTAAGATTGCGACTTTAGTATGCATTATGATAAAAGTGTATAATTATAATAAAAATTATAGGAAATTGAAAAACCTACAACTTTTATGTAAAGAAATTTCTGTACAAAGCCTAGTTTAGCGTCAAAGAGAGATTTCACGTATTTTTTTAGACAAACTGAGGTTGATTTTCATTTTGCATCATTCACACCTGATTAAAATTTGGCTATGTTTTTCATTTTTACTAATGATCTTCACTAATGATTAAACAAGATATAAATATGTTTCATTATTATTTACATTGACAAGACAAAGTCATGTGTTCCGCGGCAGATTTTTTTGTTTTACTTAGAGGATTTAATGAAAACTTCTTATTAATCCGGAAATCGTATTAACTGTGAGCGTATTAATTGGATCTTACTGTACAGTACGAATAATAGCGTGATCGGAAAATCGATTGTCTAGTTTACATAGTACGGATAATAGAGTGTTCGGAAAATCGATTGTCTAGTTTACAAGGTGTAAATATGGGTGACGTAATAGCCGGATTGCGTTTCAGTTAGTTTAGTGGTTTGTTATTAATGCTGGGGGTATACTCTGTATTCTGAAGGGCGCAAACACACTTGTTGCTTCTTCCGTAATTTCTACTCGATTCAGGAAGACAAATCAGGCACGCAACTTCACTTGAAACATTTCATCGGCCCATTTTATCAATTCACTCCTAACCGTATCTGATTAAACCGCCCTGCCTATTATTAACTCCTATACACCTAGTAAGAGACAGTAGGCCCTACAGTATTTTTATCCTTAATGTGTTTACGTTGCAATCTGTTCAATACAGAACCATAAGCAACCCCATCACCCAATGAGAAGTAGATGATATGAATGACGTTTAAATGAGGTGTAGTTTTTCACAGATCCAGGCCGATCATTCCGGAAAGAGTGTGGTTAATTGATTCCAAACTATCAAAGTACACGAGTAATTACTGTCTAGTATTCAAATCCGTATAAAAGTAACTACTGTACCTCTAATATGATTTGAACCACGAAATCTTCATCACCGAAAATTAGCTATTTAACAGCTGACGAGTGGTGACGACTTTACCTATGGCGTTAAGACCACCCGGTAGGTAAAGTACAATAATTGACATAACAAAATTATTTTTTTAATGAAAAATATAATATTAATTTTAAATTTTTTGTTCAAAAATCTCGCGTGAGATACTCAAACGAGTTTCTTTTGCCGATGAAAATAAAGAAAAACAATCTGGTGTGAAACACTCACGCGAGTTTCTCTTACCAATGTAAATAACATTCATATAATCCATGTTGAATCATTAGTAAACAGTGTAAAATGAAAAACATAACCTAATTTTAATCATGAGTAAATGACGCAAAATAAAACTCAATCTCTGTTCGACTTAAAAATACGGGAAAACACTAATTGACCCTAAAATATATTCTGTAGAAGAAAATGCTTAAAATAAAACTTGTCGATTTTTTAAAATTTCCTGTGACTTTAATTATATAAATATTTTTTTCTTTTATGACCACATAGGATCACTTTAGTCTTTTTGGATGGTTCTTCTTCAATTTTTTCTTCTTGCTGTTCCAAAACCTTTTTATATTTTCAGATCGTATTTTCTTTAGTTCATCTGAACAGACCGTAAGTGTGCGTTTGACTGTTTTGGTAGTTAATCGAACTTTGTGATTTCCCATTCGGTGTTTATACCGAGGTGTACGTTGCGTTAGGTCCTCCATGGTTAGGTCGAGTTCTTTCATGTCGTTTAGAATTTCTCTGAGCCAGGTTACTGTAGCTTTTTCAGATTTAGTGGTAAGTCGTTTTTCAGTGATTATTCTTAGAAGGCGTGTTGCTGGAGTTCTCAGTATGTGTCCCAGGAAGAAAATTATCTTTTTTCTCATTGCAATTGTGACTGGTTTTATAGTTTTGTAGACTTGTTCGTTGGGTAAAAGCCTATATTGTCCATCGATTCGGTGCTTTTTGTTGATTCAAGTTCTTAAGATTCTTCTCTCAACTTTTTTAAGTTTCTCTTTGATTCCACCACTGGCGATGCTGAAGAGAGTTTCACTTCCGTACATCACTTGAGATCTAAGGACTGAATTGTAGTGTTTAAGTTTGGTGTGTATTGATAGATTTTTTTTATTGTATGTGTTTTAGGTGAGATGTTGTCCAATGGCGAGTTTGACGATTCTCTCGTTCCAGACGACATTTTCGTTACATTTGTAATTAATGGTCTCGCTCAAACATTAAAAATTTTCAACTATATCTATAAAATTACCGCTGATGTCAATATTGTTAATGCATAAAGGATCGATAATTATAAACTTCGTTTTTTCTTAAGATATTTTTAGCCCGATTTTATTTACTGTATCTTCTAGAGAGGTTATTTGTTGCCTGGCTTCTTGAACATTGTTGGCAAGAAAAACTAGATCGTCAGCAAACCCTAGGCAATTCACTTTGATGTTATCTTTTGGCCGGCCAATTTTGATGTTTTCAGGATTGCTTTCTTTCCATTTTCTGTTGAAAAATTCCAGGGCACAGCTGAAGAGCAGTGTCCATCGCCTTGTCTGATTCCAGTTTTGATGTCAAAGGATCTAGAAATTTTTCCTTTAAATTTAACTATGGATTTGGTGTTTGTTAGTGTTAGTCTGATAATTCTGACTAGTTTTGGGTGTAGGCCAAGGTGTCTTAAGATTTTCAGAAGTGACGGTTTGTGAATGCTATCGTAGGCTTCCTTGAAGTCGATAAACGTCAGCACAAGTTGTTTTTTGTACTTCTTGTAGTATTGCATGAGAAGTTTCAGTGTTAGAATTTGGTCAGGGCAGCTTCTCCACGGTCTAAAGCGCCCTTGTTCGAACCCTCCAAGTTCGAGGTCAAGTTGATCTTTAATTCTGTTGTAAATGACTCGTGAGAAGATTTTGTATGTCCATTCAAGAAGAGAGATGCCTCAGTAATTATCTGGGTTACTTCGGTCACCCTTCTTGTGTAGTGGATGAATTATTGCAGTTGTCCATGTTCCGAAAATTTTTCGGTTTTCCAGATTCTGATAAAGCTTTGATTCAATTTATCTATGGCTTCCTCGGGTGCATTTTTCCAAATTACTGCCGTGGTAGTGTCTTCTCCGCTAGCTTTGTAATTTTTCACTTCGGAGATGGCTTTAGTTAATTCTGTTATTGTTGGCGGTTGAATATGCAATTAAGAGGATTTAATGGAAGTCTTGGTGTTTATATCAAAAATTTCAGTTGGTTCTTCATGATTCAACAGAGAGTCGAATCCCGCGGCAAGAATTTCCGCGTTATCTTGGTTATTGTGTGCAATTTTCCCACTGAAATTTCTCAAAAGCAAAGTGTTGGGTTCATTTGGAAATTTCTTGTTTGAGGGATTTGTAGTAGTCGTGGCTGTTTAGTTTTGTAATGTTTTCTTCAATTTGTTCTATTCGGTTTTTTCGTGTTGTCACTTGATTTTTCGAAAAATTTTGGTGGTTTCTTTGCGTATTTTGGTGAAATTCGTGAAGGATTCTTCAGTTTTCTTGGTTTGGTGCTGTATGCAAGCTTTGTGGCGATTTTCGAATGCTTCGTTACATACTTCGTTCCACCAGGCGTGTTTTCTGCGAGGACTTGGGGGGCGATGTTTGTTGTGATATGTGTTAAGTCTTGTGCAAGTTCGTTAAGATTTTCTTATGTAATGCTTTGGCCATATATAATTAGTGTTTCCAATGAGTCTAGTGGGGGTCGTATTTTCTGGTAGTTCTTTGAGAGCTTTTGGCTGTTCTGTTTGGGGTGAATTTAATTTTGATTTTTATTAAGTAATGGTCTGAATCTGTGTAAATCCCTCTAAGCACTTTGACATTTTGAATTTCTTTATGTTTGAGTTTTTCCATGCAAACGTGGTCTAGTTGCCACTCACCACGTCTCCAGTCGGGGTGAGTTTTGAGTTTGTTGGGTTTTCGCATGAAATAGGTGGATTTGTAGTTAAGTTTATGGTTTCTGCAAATTTCTACCAGTCTTTGACCATTTAGGCTGGTTCTCTTTTGTGCGATCCATTTACCAATTATATCTTTGGATTTCTTTTTCTTGCCTATTTGTACATTAAAGTCTCCCAGTAGAACTTCGGTGTGATGTTTGGGGTTGTAGTTAATTGTTTGGTCTAGTTCTTCCCAGAATTCTTCCACTTCTTTTCTCAGGGATGTTTTACGGTTTTTTTATTTGTTGGGGCGTGTGCATTGATTAGTGAGTAAAATTTGTTAGAGGCTTTGATGGTTAAGATTGCAAGTCTAGGGTTGATTGGAGTTAAATCGACTATTGAGTCTTGAATTTGAGGTCAATGATAAATCATGTTCCGAATTGTGATTCCTTCATGACTTTTGTCCCAGGATTCCTTTGTAGATTTTGAAGCCCTGTGATTTTATGTGTTCTTGGTCGATGTTTTTCATTTCTTGCAGGGCACAGATTAGAATTTCTGTTGTTTAAGGATGTCTGTGAAAGTTCTGAATTTACCAACTTGAAGAAGGGAGATTATGTTGTGTGTGAAGATGTAATTTATTTGTTTGAATTTCAATTTGTGTTTGTATTTGTTTACGTGAGATTTGTCCAAACGCTCCGACTCATCGTTATCTGTTGAGTGACTGCCCACCGGATCCGAATGCAGTCTTCCAAATTCTCCCTTTATCAGAACTTGCGGTGGAATTTTCCTTAAAAGACCTTCCAGATTAACTGTCGAGGGTTGTGAACCACCAAGTGAGATTGCTCTCGAGTTACAACTACAGATGTTATCTGTAGTGGTGATACATGATAAATACAATTTTATCATACAATGCGTACTACTAAGGTTGCAGTATTAAATATATCATTTTTTACTGATTTTTATGAGAAAAATACAGAAAATTACTAATTGACACTGGGAAAAGTTGTAGAAACAAGTTTTTGAAACAAAAAAATAATTGGAGGTCTTCCATTTTTCAATAACTTTGATTATTATACGCTCTTTCACAAAAATGCATATTAAGGCCGTAAACTTGCGATTTGTAAAAAATTCGTAGGACCCATTTTTGAGAAATTCGCAAAAAAATTATAAATGGCACGAACAAACTACTACTACTATTACCGGTTGGCAGAATTTGATGACAATTATTTTTCTTTCGAGTTCTGTAGCGGTAGTACCTAACTTAAGTTTCAGTCCTCAATTTTGTACTATATTCCGTTCTTGAGATATTTTGTTCACATACACACAGATCAGTAGCTAAGAACATGTTTTCTAGGTTCAGGGATCCTAAAAATATGGGATATATTAGATGAAAACTCGATTTTAAATAATCGGCATGAAATTATAAAATATTCCTTTCCTACATATTTATTTTGGGAAAACGAAAGAAAAAATTTTGTTTTCATTTGTTAGCAAAACTAACTCTGGGTCTTTCATTGGTGACTTTCTTAACCAGAGAAGCAACCCCCTCTCGTCAGATGTAGAAATTAAAATAATCCTGACGATGTACATAGAGAAAAGAGAAAAGCGTTTAATGTAAAGATAAAAGGAAATATTAAAATAAAACATAATAATAGTAGAGGGGTTGGCGTAGTTAGGGGTTAAAACAGGGGATGGAAAATGAAAGAGACATGTTGCTTATTATCTAGCACAATACAATGACCTTATGCATAGGTAAATGTTATTTTTAGTTCTGTGTGTGTTTGTGTGTGTACGCGCGTATTTGCGTGCGTAAGAGAGAGAGAGAGAGAGAGAGATGCAAAACTGGAGGGTGTGAAATGCGTGCTCTGTAATCTAGAAGGGATGAATGCGCGGCCCTGAAGAAATTCTATAATTCAAAGGGTTAAATATTTATCAAAGCAATAGAAAGTATGATAAACTGCATAAACTTTTACATAGAAATTTCGAGTACTAGGAGCAGTGGTCAATATAACTGAATTCTATGCCAGGGGGTCCCATGTTTGATTCCCGGTATTGTATTTTTTATCACTCACTTTTATCAATCATATTCATCGGCTATATTGGCCTTAATGTGCATAGAAATCAGATGTTGTAGGTAAGGTAATGTTAGTTAATGTAAGGTACCACTAGAGGACCGAAAGAATATTTTAATCAAAATCGGTTTACCAGAAGTAGTAGTTTATTCATGCAATTTTTCACTTATTTTTCACTTTTCTCAAAATCGCCTCTTTTTTACATTTTCTATGCTCTATACACTTACAAGGGTTAGTGCGATGACTGCTGAATTTTTTGGGGAGGCTGATCTACCGTAGAAAAAATATTTTGTTTTACATTGCAGCTTTAATATGCACTTTTGGGCAAAAGTGTTTGTATCAAAGTTGTACAACATTTAAAAACCTACGACAATTAGTGATTTTGTTTTTTTTTCTTCATCTAAACCGGTAAATTGGCATTTTTTAAGATTGCGGCTTTATTATGCATTTTACGATAAAAGTGTATAAAGTTTAGAAAATTTAAAAATCTGCAACTTTTATTTAAGCATTTTTCTCTACAGAACCTAGTTCAGAGGCAATTACAGATTTCCGTACTTTTAAGTAGGCTACTACAGAGGTTGTTTATCATTTTACATTGTTTACTAACGATTAAACGTACGTTATAAATTTGGTTTCTATTTACATTGGCAAGAGACAGTCTTGAGAGTGTTTAAAACCAGAATTTGTTTTTAGTTTATTTAAAATTGCATCAACAGCTCGAATATTAGTGACTACGGTGGGTTATGTTACATTGGGTTTTAACTAGTGAAAATTTTCAGACCCTAGCCGGGAATTGAACCTGTGACCTCTGCGTTGTAGACTAACACGCTACCATTACGCAACTCTTAAAAGTAATTAAGTTTTAAATTTAATTAATTCGGTAGTTTCTCCGTACAATTTTTTGCGATTTTTTTCAAAATCAGCTCTTACGATTTTGTTTAAAATCGCTTAATTCACCAAACCTTTTATGCTCTTCCTACAAGAAGGCGTACGTGGCATATTTGCTGAAATTCGTGGGGGACTATTGTATACTTTCATGGAAATTTTTTGTTTTCTAAAGATTGTGCGGCTGTAATATACAGTTCAGAGCAAAAGTGTATATAATTAAAGTTGTAGAACTTCTAAAACCTACAACTTTTAATTTAAGCTTTTTTTAGAGCGTTTAGTTTAAGATTTAATTAGTGATTTTTTCATATTTTACTTATTGAAATGGGTGAAAAATAGATTTTTTGAGGAGTTCGGCCACATTGTGTATTTAAAAAAAACTGTAAATAAATTGAAGTTACTGAAAATTTACAAAAAACCTAAAATGTTTATTTCAAGCACTTTTTCTACAGGGCTAATTTTAGTGTGATTGGTGATCAATTGCGATTTTTCGTATTTTTCTCATGTAAATGTTTAAGTAAAACAGAGATTGATTTCACTCATGATTAAAATTAGACTATGTTTCTCATTTTACATTTTTTGCTCTTGATGTAATATAGGTTATACAAAAGAAAGTCGCGAAAGTAACTCTATCACATCAGCTATTTTTGTAAGTAATTCTGAATTTGAATAAATGTATAAACGTACGGATATCCTACTTAAAACCATTTTTTCAGCAAGGGGTTGACAAATTTTAAAGATCATTAAAAATGTAGATGAAGAAAAATTTGGAAGGTCACATCAAAATCTAATTTAGTACTACAGGCAATATTAGGAGAAAGTAAAAAATGAAAAAATAAAAAGCCAAATAGGAAGTTTATAAAGTTCAAAATTCCAATGAGTTTATGTTATGTCTAAAACGACATAATAGCAGAACCGTAGGTCGTTAATCTTGCAAAAACCAGTTTTAGAATAGTATTAAACTATTAGTTTAAAACTATTATAGCCATTTGATTAGCAAAATACTGTTGCTGAATTCAAAACTAGACACTTACAACGGTATTTCTAAACTAAAACATTTTTTATGTTTGTATTTTAGATTATTAATATAGTGAGTATGGAAAAAATTGGCGTTCTATCATGTTACTATTTGTCATCATTAACAATAACTAGCAATTACTAGCGTCAGAAAGGTTGCATAACCCTCAAAGAGTTTGGGATTTTCTTGCTTAGGTGATCATTCGAAAGACTGGTTTGAACCTCAAGAGGCTTTACTTTAAGTAAAACAAAGAGTGAGGTGGTTTACCTCACTGAGTGGAAAAGAATGCTATGCATGCCAGGCCCTCTAAAAAAACACATATTTTCCACCCTGCAATAGATACCTTCACTTCATTCACCACAGGGTCTGGCTGTATAATGAAATTAATTACTTTCAGTGGAGATAACTCTGACTAGTAACTTTTACACCTCTACCTCTATGTTCTTAAAAACTTAAGTAATGTAATTTAATTGGCTGACCATGTGATAAGAAATAGAATATTTTTGTGTAGCTCTGGAAGTTCGGGTTAAAAATACCAAATGGTTTCTTAAACATCTGAAGTTAAAACTTTGTATGAATATAACATTATAATGTGGTGTGATTTTTACCTTTTCTTTCCCTATATGAATAGGTATATAGGGAAGGAAAGTATTGTTTTCATATCGATTTTTACAAATGAAATTTTCACCGGAAACACACATTTATAGACCCCTTGAAACCATAAAAACATGTTTTTAACGATTGATTTGTGTGTATTTGTGGGTGCGTTTGCGCGCGCGCGTTTGTGTGAGTGTGAACAAAATATCTCAAAAACGGAAAATCGTACGAAGTTGAAACTTGAAACCTATTTAAGTACCACTACGGGACCCAACAAAAACATTTTCATTGAAATAGGTCAACCGGAAGTGGTAGATTGTTCGGGTGATTTTTCACTTTTCTCAATTTTTTCAAAAACGATTTCTAAATATTTTAAATCGCCTCATTTACTAAATTTTTCATTCTCTGCAGGATATACTAAGCGATATGTATGTTGAAATTCTTGGAGGGCTGCGCTTTTGGAGTAAAGAATTTTTTTTTAAGAGTGTGTGGCCTTAATATGCATTTTAGGGCTAAAGTACTTATAATAAAAGTTGTAGAATTCTAATGAACCTACAACTTTTGTTCCAAACAGAATTTTGTACAACGCCTAGTTTAGCGTCAGTTAGTGGTTTTCCGTATTCTTTTCATCAAAATCGGTAAAAAAATGGAAATTTTTCAGATTGCGGTCTTAGTATGTGCATACACTTAACGAAAAATATGTTTATAATTAAAACTAGATGAAATAAAAACATTACTATCTTATTTCAAACATTTTTTTCAACAGAGCCTAGTTTAGCGTCAATTAGGGATTTTCTGTATTTTTTAAATTCCAGAGATACTAACTTCATTTGGCGTCATTTATTCATTTAAGTTAGGTTATGTTATTCATTTTACATTGTTTACTAATGATTAAACATAGTTTATTTGTTTGTTGTTTACATTGGCAAGAGAAAGTCATGCCAAAATTAAGTGTTTCACACCAATTTTTTTTAGTGCTTAAATATGAGCATTAAATTAACCGTTTTAAGCATATTTGTGAGTAAGTCTTTGCGAATTATTGACGATTATGCTCACAGAATTCTACTCTGTTTAACAAACATGATGAGTATTAAAGAATACGGAGTTGTTTTATAGTAGTTTAGCTAATGGTATGACCTTAGCGGTTAGTCACTCAAAACAGGAAAAAACGAATGAAAATGTCTGATGAGTTGGTTACTTGTGCAATACCAACGAGTAGGATGTATAGGTTTTACAAAATTAGCCTACTTAACAAATCTCCTGTTATACTGATAGGAAATGCCCATAAGAGGCAGGTGGAGTGTTAAATTATTTACTCTCGATCTCCTAGTTCCAGGGCTACAAAAATGGTTCTGTTTCTTATCGCATGGTTAGCGATGGTATGACTGCAGCATTTAAGAGCAAAAGAGGTAGAGGTGTAAAAGATACTAGTCACAGTTATCTCCTCTGAGAGTAATGAATTTCATTATACAGCCAGAATCTTTGTTGAATGAAGTGGTGTCATTTGCAGGCTAGAAAGTGGGTGCTTTTCAGAGGGTATGATGATTAATATACTTTTCCACTTAGTGAGGAAGGCAATTGTAAACCACTTCACTCCTCGTTTTACTTAGCCTCTAGAGATTCAAACCATTCTTTCGGCTGATGATCTAAACAACAACACGATATCTATGTTTAACAAAAATACCTACTAAAACGTGTATTGCTTTCTCCTGTTATTTCGATGGGAAGAAACTAAGCTTACTAATAAAAAATTTAAATCATGAAATTTCTGATAATTTATTTACATCCTCGTTCCCCTAAATTTTTTAAAATTTATAAAAAAATTCGTGAGTGTGTTTTACCATTAGACTTATGTATCAAATTTGATAGATTATTTATTCGTAATCAAAATTTTTGAGATTTCCTTAAGCTGTCAAACTTCGATATAACGAAATCGAGAATCCTAGAAAAAATTCATTAAAAACAACGTTATATTGAAGTAACAGGAATTCCCAGAATATTTTTTACGAATGTTTTACGCGTTGTATGATGTAGGAAAGAAAAGTATTGTGACACTTATCGCTAAGGTCCGTTTCGGGATCTGGGTAAAACAAATAATTAACCAACTATCGTTTAAAATTACAAGTATTTATTACAAACTACATAATATTACAAATAATAATCTTACTTAAATCTTCAAATGAATTACAATTAAACTATAATTTATTATAATAAATAATAAACTAATTATAATAAAGAATAAATCAATGACAAAATGAGCTTAACTAGATAATTTTACACTTAATTAAACTAAATACTACTCATAACCAATTGTAGTACTCCGGTGTTTACAGTACGGTGAACCTTATCACAAAACGTAACTGATACACAGCAGTTTCCAATTGGCGGCTTCATCTACACAATTCACTCTGTAGTGACAGATCAAGACTAACTGCTTCAAGACGGCCTAGCCCTTTAGACACCTACCTCATCGGGTAACTATACTAACAGAGATTTTTCTATATACTTAATAATACAAATATAAAGTTTGCCTGTCGGTTCTGGATGAATCTTAACAAAAGGTAAAAACATTATACTATTTGAATAAAGGACATACTATAACGCCATAACAAAAGAGCTAATTATCTAGATAGCCCGTCTTTTTCAGGTAGCTGTTACAACAATAGGTCTATACTATACCTAATTATTTGTATGCTATATTTCTAACTATTTCTTAGAAATAAACCTATTTATTAAATGAAAACAGCTGATTTTTGTTAATCGACTAACAGTGCGCGAACTTACGTTCCGATTTGTTATTTAATTTATAGTTTATTCTTTATAGATACCGGTGGTAATTTTTGTTTGTGACATTCATTATTTAATATAGTTTCGTTTGATATGTGACAATATGTGTGATATTTATTTTAAATAAGACATTTTTATTTCATTTAAATTACCACAACAATCAACGTCCGTTGCCATGGCAACGGAGAACACTAACCTAGATGTTGAACCAAATGGCAGCGATTCAATATGGGAAACCGTGGTCGGGAAAAAAAGACCACTCTCAAATAGTGATCAAGATTCACGCCTAAAGAAGAGACAAGAAATTGACAATACAGTGCGTCTGTCTAACTCATTTTCACCTCTGTCAAACACTATGGATGCAACAGAACTACGAGAGGACAAAGTTCCTCCAATATATTTAAAGGGAGTAGCAGATGCCAACTGTCTTATAAAAATCCTGAGAGACGTTGGAGGACAGGACTCATTTACTTTAAAAAGCAGCGTCTCTAACGTTATCGTTTACCCGAATTCGCCTGCAACTTACAGGATATTTGTGCGGTGTCTTGAACAACACAACGCAAATTTTCATACATATCAACTGCCTTCGGAGAAACTTCCAAAGGTTGTTATACGCGGATTACATCCTTCTGCAAGAACAGAAGATATCCAAGAAGCTTTTCGTCAGTTAGGATACACTGCTGTTACAGTGACAAATGTACTATCTCGCCGAAAAGTAATTGTGAATGACAAACAAGAAGAAGAAATCATCCGAACACCTTTACCACTCTTTTTTGTAGAAATAAGCAGCGACACATACGACGAGAAGGTTTTTGATCTGAAATCTCTTCTTAGCTACAGAATTGTTATTGAAGAACCACGAAAGAAACGCAGTATACCACAGTGTACAAGATGCCAGTCGTTCGCTCACACCAAAACCTACTGTCGCCACCCATTTCGATGTGTACGTTGTGGTGAAGCGCATGATTCAAAAATCTGCACAAAAACACGCACGACACCTGCAAGATGCGCTAATTGCCGGGGCACGCACCCTGCCAACTATAAAGGTTGTCAGGTGTACCAAACATTGCGCAATCAACGACAGCAAAGGACAGCGTCTTCTGCTCCAGCACAACCAGCAGCAACCACATCATTCAACCAGACAGACTTCCCTCCGCTACCAAACAACACAGCTTGGCAAAAATCTTCACAACCAGCTACAGCACGACAAAGAACATACAGCAACACTGAAGACATCAACACCAACCAGTCGTCCCAGTGGCCTCCTGTCGAGTCGCATTCACAGACATCAACTGATTTAGTAAGTTTAATCACAAATTTAAATAAACTCATCCAACCCCTTTTCAGTCTTCTTTCACAATTAACTAATCTTACACAGTCGCTCGCTCACACATATGCCAAATAACTTACTGACTTGTGGGTCCCTGTCAGTTCTTCTATGGAACGCAAATGGTCTCGCCCAGCACAGAAACGAACTAGACTTTACATTGCATGACAAACGTATTGACATAGCTTTAATTACGGAAACACACTTTACTTCACGAACTAGGTTCTTCATTCGAGATTACACAACATACAGAACGGATCATCCAGACAACACAGCTCACGGTGGTGTTGCAGTAATTATTAAATCATCTTTAACTCATTATCCCTGTCAAAACATTTCCACCCCTTGCATTCAATTCTCCTGCATCGTAGTAAAAACTCTTCATAAAAATATTACAATCGGTTCTGTTTATTGTCCTCCACGATTTGTTATCTCTCGAGCTATGTTTTCTGACTTCTTTACTAAACTTGGTTCGTGCTTCCTAGTCGGTGGTGACTTTAATGCCAAACATGTTCATTGGGGCTCTCGATTGAGCACTTCTCGAGGAAGAAATCTTTTTAGTAGTATAACTGTGAATAATGTACGTGCAATTTCTCCGAATTCTCCCACTTATTGGCCAACTTCCCCTAGAAAAATTCCGGACCTTCTTGACCTGTTCTTCCAAAAAGGTCTAACGAACGTTCCATACGACATTTCGTCGACACCGGACTTATCATCTGACCATTCTCCTGTGTATCTGTCGCTGTGGGCAGAACCCAGTTCCCAAACCAACCCAACCTTGGTCGCTGGAGAGACGAATTGGAATAACTTTCGTGAAATTTTAAACGCTTCGTTAAATATACCTATTTTACTGAAAACCGGAGAGGAAATAGAAAAGGCAATAGAATTCTTTAACGAAACTGTACAGCAGGCTGTATGGACCTCTTCAATCTGTAAACCTCCGAAATTGTACCCAATTTACCCACAATACATTAAAAATCTTATCACTGACAAACGGCGAGCCAGGAAAAGGTGGCAAAACACTCGATTGCTTGCTGACAAACGTATATTTACTAAATTAACTAATTTACTTAAGACTCAACTAAAACTTTTTCGAGATGATAAACGTGATGAACAAATCAGTCAACTTTCCAGTCGGGATGGTAGCTTGTGGAGGAAAACACGAGCTATGCTCCGACAGTCGCAAGTGCGTGTTCCAATACGTAACGAGGGGGAGCCGTGGAGAATCACAGACGAAGAGCAAGTAGAACTCTTTGCTGACCATTTAGAGCAGATATTCCAACCACATCAGGACTTAGCAGACGTCACACATGATGGTTATGTCCTACAATCCCTAGACACACCTTTGCCGGTTTCGCTTCCCCATGATCCGATTAAACCTTCTGAGATTAAACGCGAAATAGCCGGTTTAAAAACTGGAAAAGCCCCTGGATATGATCTTATATGCTCCGAAGTACTCAAAGAATTGCCTCGAAAGGGTATTGTATTTCTAACATGTTTATTTAATTCTATCTTTCGTACAGCAACCTTCCCTATACAGTGGAAGCATTCGCAAATTCGTATGATTTTAAAGCCTAATAAACCTCCCTCTGTTCCTTCATCGTACCGCCCAATTAGTCTCCTTCCACTGTGCTCCAAAATATTTGAAAAGATTTTACACAAACGGCTTTTAACTATTCTTCCACAACATGCCATCCCTGATCATCAATTTGGCTTTCGGTCAAACCATTCTACTATTCACCAATTACACCGTATTGTCGATATTTTAGCGTCATCATTAGAACGGAAATTGTATTCGGCTGGAATTTTTCTTGATGTCAGTCAGGCTTTCGACAAGGTCTGGCATAACGGTCTTTTATTTAAATTGAAATCTATTTTACCGTCTACGTACTATCTTGTAATCAAGTCGTTTCTTTCACATCGCTTCTTTTCTGTAAAACAAGGTTCTGCTGTATCTTCGTGTCGTCCAATAAATGCAGGAGTTCCCCAAGGAGCAGTTTTGTCACCCTTTTTGTACTCCATCTACGTATCCGATTTTCCTACCACACAACAAACTATAACTGCAACATTTGCCGATGACACAGCAATATTAGCCAGCGAAGCCAGGTGTGAAGACGTAACGCTTAATCTTCAACATCACATAAACACTGTACAACATTGGTGTAATACTTGGAAAATTAAACTTAATGCTGAAAAATCACAACACATTACATTTACTCTCAGACGAGAAACTTGTCCCCCAGTTTATTTACACAATACACCGATCCCACAAAAAACCTCAGTGAAATACTTAGGACTGACACTAGACAGAAGACTGACATGGAATCCACATACTAGACTCAAAAGGCAATCTCTTAACGCGCGGTTAAAACTTCTCTACAGTCTTATTCACCATAAATCTCCTCTTCCAATTACTCAGAAACTTAACTGTTACAAGGTACTTCTTCGTCCTATTTGGACCTATGGTTCTGTGATCTACGGATCAGCTAAAGTATCTAACATAAAACGTATTCAGACATTCCAGAACAAAACTTTACGCATCATCACAGGCTGTCCAACATACGTTAGTAACAAAACATTACATAGAGACCTTAACATTGAAACGGTGGACGAAACAATAAAGAAACTATACAGACGTTTTCATAGCAAACTACACTATCACACAAATCCACAAATTCAGTCATTGTCCGCTCCTCACCTACCACACAACCCACTTAGAAGACTGAAAAGGCAATGGAATAGAGACCTTTTGTGAATCGTCCTGAGGGGTTGCCGCTGGGCGACTACCTCACACAAGTGACATCAAGA
The DNA here is from genome assembly GCA_035578175.1 of Catonia carolina. Lineage (NCBI taxonomy): Eukaryota > Metazoa > Arthropoda > Insecta > Hemiptera > Achilidae > Catonia > Catonia carolina. The sequence continues at coordinate 6,968,379 of JAQMRL010000012.1, forward strand.
CATTTATATAAAACTATTGACATTATAACTGCTGGTTGTGTTAACTTCTTACACAGTTGTAGTTTATTTTCTTAAATAAAGTCAAAAAAAAAAAAAAAAAAATTTATTAAATCTTATTATTTACATTAAAATTTTAAAATCTCAGTTCTACTAGAGAATTCTGGAACAACACTTTCTCTTTAGGTATTGTCACAGCATTATTTTTACATGTGAATTTTCTGAAATTAAGTTTTTACTGGATATGCACATTTTCAGGCCCCCTAAACCCAAAGGAAATGTTTTTATCGATTAAACTGTGTGTGTAAACAAATTATCTTAAGAATAGAATAGCGTACGAAGTTTAAATTTGGAACTTAAATTAGGTATCACACGGGGCCCGACCCGACATTTTCATCAAAATCGATTTATCATTTTTCACTTTTTACGATTTTTTATAAAATGGCTCATACGCTGTTTTATAAATCGCCTTATTTTTGTGCTCTACAAGATAGGGTACGTGAAACAAAATTGAAAGAGAAAGTCATGTGAGTGTTTCACACGAGATTTTTTTTAAATACCTTTAAGTTTTCGGGCATCCCTATAATTACGTGATGGTAGAAACATTATCCCACTATGAATATTATTTATGTAAAGTTTTCCAGTTTAATGGAACTTATCCAAGTCATAGTAAAATTGTACCACCAATTTATTTAACAATTACTATATTGTATAGATGTAATGGTTTACAAAAATATTCACATTCTAATTTAATCAGTTTATTAACATGTTCAAATTGTATCAAAATTCCGACATTTCTTACTGAAGCCATTATGCTAAACAAAAACCAAAATAAAAATATTACAGCCACAGTTACAAGTTTTTAATTTACAATAAAGCGCTGAAGGCAAATATTATTAGCACTAAAAGGTTTGTTTTTTCTTAATAAGGTTTTAAGTTTTTGGTATCACAGAAGAATGTTGATAACTCGACCATTCGTAAACTTTGAGGTTGTCAAGTTTCTGAACTGTTGAGTTTTTTCAAAATGAGAGGTAGATGAGCGAATACGACTACAATATTTGCTGAAAATTATTACGTTTTATTGAATTATAGTTAAAAAATAGAACAATGTAAATTTAATTTACAAATTTAAAAAATATATGAATAAAAATCTGGTGTGAAACACTCATACAACTTTCTCTAGCCAATGTAAATAATGAAAAATTTTTTTTTTTCATTATTCCTTCTCTTGTTTCATATGAATATATAGGGAAGGAAAGAATTGTTTTCATGTCGATTATAAGAAATCGAGTATTCGTCGGATATACCTTTACGTTTTCAGGCTCTCTGAACCCAAAACATGTTTTTAGCGATTGTTCTTTGTGTGTTAACAAAATATCTCAAGAACAGAATACTGCACGAATTTGAAACTTGGAACTTAAGTTAAATATAACTAGGGAACGCAACACGAGAATTTTCATCAAAATTGGTCAACCAGAAGTAGTAGTTTATTCGTGAAATTGTTCATACTTTAGCGAATTTTTAAAAAAAGGCTCCTACGATTTTTTTAAAATTGCCCATTAACTACATTTTTTATGCTCTAGTCTAGATGGTAGTGCCCCATGTCGGCTGAAACTCTTGGGGAGCAGTGCTCGCATAGAAAAAAGTGATTTTTTTAATATGCATTCTAGGGTAAAGTGTATGAATCAAAGTTGTAGAACAATTAAATACCTACAACTTTTATTTCGAACATGTGTTTGTGCAACGCTTATTTTAGCGGTAAATAGTGATTTTCTGTTTATTTTTTCATCAAAATTGTAAAAACGGGATTTTTAAGATTGCAGCCTTAGTATGCATTTTATGACCAAAAAAATCTATAATTAAATTTATAGAAAGTTAAAAAACCTATAACTTTTATTTTAATAACTTTCCTATATTGAGCCTAGTTTTTTAGGCAATTATTGATTTGCCATAATTTAAGTTCCACAGAGGTTGATTTTCATTTTACGTCATTCACTCAAGATTAAAATTAAGTTTCTTTTACATTTTACATTGTTTACTTATGATTAAACATAGGTTACATTGATCATTGTCTACATTGGCAGGAGAACGTCGTGTCAGTGTTTCAAAGCAGATTTTTTAATAACTACAACTATATATTCATACAACCAGCAGTATTTATGATGTACGTGTTTAATGTGGTGTTTTCGTCTTGATTGAGCAAACCAGCCAGTGGAAAACCTTCGTCGCTGTTTTTTAAAAGATGCCTATTCCAGTGGCGGCTTGTGCGTTCAAAAATTGGTGAAGAGTTACAAAAACCAGAGAAAAAGTAGTATACTAATAATAACGGCGAGATTCTCGGGAGCAAACACATGTAAAATAGGCTACACATTAACACAGAGTGTAGGCCTATGTGTATGTGTCACGCATTATATAAAATACTAACATACGAGTACAAAACAACTAATGTACACGTTAGTTGAAGTTAGAAGCGCAACTGGCTTCTACGCCGGGATCCCGGGTTCGATTCCCGGTCAGGTCTGGCATTTTTTCATCACTCATTTTCATGTATCACCCTTCTCACCGTCTGCATTAGCAATGAAATGAAATGAAATGAGTGAAGTTTTCAGTGCAGTAATTGCAAAACAGTCGGACGTTAAACCAAAAATAAATAAATAAATAAATAAATAACGTACACGTACATAGAGCATGCAAGTATAGTAGACTGGTCGACCCGCCGCAATTTTTTCACTATTCGGGGACGGGTGAGGAGAGCTAGGCGTGCATATATATTTGCCGCTGATCTCCGTTGTCACAGGAAACCACACTCGCTGGAAGAGACGCGGCTGCCACCCGACTAACTCTTCACTAACGCATTTCTTACGTATATTTAGGCGATTACAAGGGATATTTAAAACAGCAGAAAACGCTCTAAGCAGATACAATATAATTTATGTAATTTTTTGCACGAAACTTGTTCATTTATTGTAAAAAAAAATTATTATAACAGAAATTATACTTATATTGTGAGAGGAATAAATCTCGATACTATCCAGTGCATAAATGAAGAGGCTCTTCATCTACATCATCTGAATGGCTGACGCTGCCATATTCCTGCATCTTTTTAACTCCCTTTGTGGATTTTGTACAAGCGGCAATTTATACAATCTGTTAAACACGGTAATAAATACAAACACATATTCAAGAAAGGATAAACTCATTTAATATAATTTTGGTAATAAATCCATGAGAAATTCAGTGAAGTTTTTCCAAACATATTTTTTTCTAATTTTGTTCCGAATACCGTTTGGGTCATTCAGTAGAAAAACTGGTCATAAGAATTAGCCTATAAAATTGATAATCCAAAACATGAAACAGCATGTGCAAATCGTTTTTAGTTAAAATAATAAATTAATGTAGCTAACAAAAAATTAAGTTGAAAAATCTAAAAATGGAAGTTATACATTTAGTTGGACGAAACAGGTGGTCCGGATTCCAGATTGAGAATTAGTTGACTCTACTTACATTATTAGTGACTAGAAATCTTTATAAAAAATCTGGTGGGAAACATTCAGACGACTTTCTCTTGCCAATGTAGTCAATGACCAATATAACCTATGTTTAATCATAGGTAAACAATGTAAAATAACCTAACATTAATAATTAGTGAATGACGCAGAAGGAAAATCAACCTCTGTAGAAGCTAAAAATACGGTAAATCATTTTTGCCTCTAAACTAGGCTCTATAGAGAAAAATGCTTAAAATAAAATTTCTACGTTTTTTAATATAGGTAGGCCTACTATAACTTTGATTGGATATATATTTGTCGTAAAATGGAAACTAAGGCGCTGTCTTCAAAAATCCATTCTTTTACCGATTTTGATACAAAAAGAAACAAAAAATCAATTGCTGATACACTGTATCATACCTTTTAAGTTGCAAGTTTCAACTTTTTACGCTGTAAAATTCACTGCTCACAGACCAATCGCTGTAAACATGCTATTTGGAGTTCAGGGGGCCTGAAAACGTGTATATCCGGTGAAAACACGATTTCGAAAAATTGACATGAAATCATATATTTTTATAAAGCAAGAGAAAGTAATAAATACGAAAGTTATTATTTTAATTTACATTAGCACCAACTGCTGGTCTATTAGCGATTACGGTGGGGTTTGCCTTGTGAAAATTTCCAGACCCTGGCGGGGTATCGAACCCGGGACCTCCGCGTGGTAAAACGGAAGTTCTTTCTTATACTCTCAATACTAATACTTTAACTTCACAATCATTTAAAGCATTGAAATTCGTCATAAATATTTTTCTAGGATTGAAAAGAAAAAGAAAAAATTTTCATTCCGATTACTTATTTCTACGTAGTTTAAACAGGGCGACAACCCTTTATTATTTCCTCTTGTCTTGTATAAATGAGTATGGAAGGAAAGTTTATTTTTTATATCGATTTTTCAAAATCCTATTTCACCGGAAATACAAGTTTTCAGGTCCCCTGAACCCGTACGAAGTTGAAACTTGGAAGTTAATTTAATCGAAATCGGTCAACCGGAAGTAGTAGTTTATTTCAGTTATTTTCATTTTTTCGATTTTACCAAAAACTACTACTATATTTTTTTTTAATCGCCTCTTTTTATACTACATTTTTATTACGCTCTACAATCAGTTGTAAGCGACATGCTGCTGAAACTCTTGGAGGCTGTACAATCTTGGTAAATTGTATTTTAAGATTGCGGCCTAAATATACATTTTGTGGGAAAAAGTGTATACTATATGTAATCAAAGTTGTAAAAATTGAAACCCAACAACTTTTATTTCAATCATTTTTCTCCAACGCTTAGTTTAGTATGAATTAATGATTTTCTGTTAGTTTGGTTTTTTCATCAAAATCGGTAAAAATGGGATTTTTTCAGATTTCAGCCTTATTAGGTCTAAACAGTTTACGAAAAAAGTGTATACAATCAAAGTTACAGGAAATGAAAAACATACAACTTTTATTTCAAGCATTTTCTTCTACAGAGCTTAGTTTAGCATAAAATTAGTGACTTTCCGTATTTATAAGTAGAACAGAGGTAAATTTTCATTTTGCATCATTCACTCTTTATTAAAATTAGGTTATGTTTATCATTTTTCATTGTTTACTAATGATTAAACGAAAGTTATATGTTTATAATTTACATTGGCACGAGAAAGTCGCGTGAGTGTTGTACATCAGATTTATTATTTATTATATCCCTAACGAACCTAGGCTTAGGTGTTACAATACTTTTCTTCCCAATGTATTCGTACAGAGCAAGAAGAAAGTAAAATATTCATTGAAATTGATTAATGTCATTAAGAGTCGTTCCACGTTGTTGACTATGTAAACAAAAAAATTATTGTGGAAACACGACCAAAATTGAACAAATAGTGTGTAAATTATGAGAATGGTTAAAGATTTACTAGGAAGTTAGTTTGGCTTGCCGCGGTATATATCTTTTTGAAGACGATTAATATTTGCGAAAGGACATTATTTGTGTTAGTGTAGTAGTTGTACTGGCCTCAAGAAGTTTGATAATGTGTATTAGACAAAGATGTCCTGATTAATAGAAAGGACGGAATGTGTTTGGCAGAATTATAATGAGCAGTTAGTTTGGTATAAGGTGATTGTAAAGTACGTGGTATAATCCAAAAAATAATCGAGTTTTTCTAATCAAAAAGTCTGGTGTAAAAAATTCCCACGACACTTTCTTGTCAATGCAAATAATAAGAATTTTAACCTACGTTTATTCATTAATATATACAATGTAAATTAAAAAACTAATTTTAATCAAGAGAGAATGACGTAAAAAATGACCATCAACCACTATTCAACTTAAAAATACGAAAAATAACTAATTGACGATAAACTAGGCTCTGTAGAGAAAGTGCTTAAAATAAAAGTTTTAGGTTTTTTAATCTTCTATAACTTTGTTTATAATGCACTTTTGTCGTAAATATATAGGCCCCAATCATAAAAGATACCATTTTTTACCGATTTTAATGGAAAGAAACAGAAAATCACTAATTGCCGCTAATCTAAGCATTGTACAAAACAATGTTTTAAATAAAAGTTGTAGGTTTTTGAATGTTTTACAACTTTGATTGTATAACTTTTGCTCTAAAATGCATATTCAGGGCACAACTTTAAAGAAATCATTCTTTTCTACAAGAGCACAATTTCCCCAAGAATTTCAGCAGACGTAAGGCTTACCCTATCTTGTAGAGCATAAAATGTTTAGTAAATGAGGTGGTTTAAAAAAAAGTGTTAGCTGACTTCTTTAAACTATTTATCTTAACTCTATTTTTTAGTGTCTTAAAAATTTGTTTTGTCAACCGGTAGTCTTCTACTCTATACAGATAGATCTACCCGTAAAATGTTTAGTCTTCTTTTTCTATTCGTTTCCACTAATCATTCATTTTCCTTGCACAGTTCTTCTCGACCTCGTAACCTACGTATTGTCCGTCTTCTTTCTTCGGGCACTTTATCTTGCGGAGGATCTTTCTCTGTTTCTCTTAGACAAGCCTAAGGTCAATTTAAGGCACTCACTCGAGTACAGACACTAAGGTTTTATCACAGTATTATAATGTAATCTTGGCTTGTCTTGACAATGCTTTCTTCTTATACAAGTGGTGAGTTCCTCGGAGTGCACCGACCATCTTTCCTTGCCTGTTGCTGTTCGCTTTCTTTTTGCTGGTCTTCGATTGTATTATCTCCTCGAGGTACTTGAAGCTATCAACTTTCCCAATTTTTCCGTATTGTGTGAGTCTTCAAGTGACGCGGAGCTGTTTTAATGTTCGTTATGTATTTAATTTCTTCAAAGGAAATTTTTAGTGTTGCTTTTTTACTTGTTCTATTAACTAGTTGATTTGTTCTACTACTGTTACCGTGGTCCAAGAAACGATTCCTAGGTCGTCTGCAAAAGCACGACAGTTTATTTTTATACCGTTCTTTGATTCTCCAATATCTATCTGGTTTAGCAATCCTTTATTGGCAATTTCAATTTCCCATTCTTAAAAAACTTTCTCCAGCTTACAGTTGAAAAGAACCGATGACAGTCCATCATCCTGTCTAATGCGATTTAATTTCAAACTCATCTGAGATTTCTTCTAGAAATTTTACTTGTGATCGTGTTTCCTTAAATGTTTGTAAATGTTTCCTTAATTATAGGCGTTTTTTTAATGTCCACTCCAAATTCTTTTAATATTCAGTAGCGTTTCTCGGTCGATTGAATCAAAAGCTTTCTTAAAATCAACGAACACTATTATTAGATCTAATAAAACTTTCCTGAAAGTTTAGGTTCCATATCTGTTCTGCGCAAGATCTTCCTTTACTGAACCCAGCTTGATACTCACCCGGTTTCAGATCTACTTGTTCTTCTAGTCCAGTCAAAAGTGTTTTTGAGAGTAGCCTACTTTGTATGTTACGGGTAAAAGGGAAATTCTGCGATAATTGTTAACATTCCTTCTACCTCCTTTTTATGCAGTGGATGTATCAGTGCCGTTTCATTCACAGGGAATCTTCATGAGGGCAACAAAAAATTGTTGTGTTTCTTACCACATGGTCAGTTTATTATATGACTGAAGCATTTTAAGAGAAAAAGAGGTATAGGTGTAAAAGACTCTAGTCACAGCTGTTATCTCCTCTGAGAGTAATGAATTTCATTATGTGTACAACTAGACCCTGTGATGAATGAAGTGAAGGTGTCATTTGCAGAGTGGAGAGTAGATGCTTTTCAGAGGTCCTAGTATACTGATAAACATACTATTCCACTCAGTGAGGAAGGCAATTGTCGACCACGCATCTCCTCTTTTTGCTTAGTAAAGCCTGTAGAGGTTGAAACCAGCCTGGTGAGCAACGAACAACGGAATTTTCTCAGTTTCCCAGATCTTTTCCATTTCTTTTCTAAGTGCTTGGATGATTAGACCTACTTTTCCACCATTGTTTACTAAAAACTTGTCAACTAATTGTTTATTAAATGTTTATTCATTGTGTACTACCGAAATTTAACATAAGTTATAATTTTAATTAATTTACTTTCACAAAAAAAAAATTATGTGGTGTTCGCACCAGATTTTTTTTAGGGACGGAAAGTAAATAAAATAAGTGAATCATACATTTTTGAATATCCTGTACTTGAAACACAAGACTGATATTAAAGCAGTTTTTCTAGTTTCCAACGTTTAGTATTAGTAGTAATAAGATTTTTTAGCAACTATTCGTCTGTCTTTTTTTCTAAAAGAAAAAACAAAAATAAAGCAAAAACCTGATTCGCTTTTTTAACTGTTCGCGAATTTTTAAACTTGTTATGTATTTTGATTTGCCGTCCATCCGAAGCAACGGTCCGTCTTTCAGTCTGCATGGCGGTCGATGATAGTTAATTTTTAATGTATGCACACGACCTAGGTTAGTTTGAGATTGAGTTTGACCATCTCACTTCAATAGACAACCATTTATTTATAAACTGAGATATTTAGAAGGATACATCCTTCTAATATGTTACCCGTCTATCTGTATATGTAATAAAATCCGGACCAGTGTAAAAGCTACCGGACCGATTTTGCTAAAATTTTTAAATTAATATATTTATAATTGATTGTAAAAGATTTTTATTTTCTCTTGCCGTACATGAATATATGGGAGAGGAAAGTATTTATTCATGTCAATTTTACAAAATCGAATTTTCAACGGATTTACACGTTTTCAAGCCCCCTAAACTCAAAAAATAGAAGGTTTTAGCGACTGGTTTATGTGTGAACAAAATATCTTGAAAACGTAATTTAGTACAGAGTTGAAACTTGGAATTTTAATCTGGGACCACTACGAAAGCCGATATGAACATTTTTATCAAAATCGGTCAACTGAAAATAGAGATTATTCGTGTAATTTTTCACTTTTTGTGATTAACTCAGTAATAGCTTCTACGATTTTTTTTTTTAAATCGCCTTATTTTACTACATTTTTATGTTCGAAGCATCATGTTTGCTGAAATTGTTACGAGGCCTGTACTTTCGTGGACAATATATTTTTTTATGACAGCGGTTATAATATTAATTTAGGGCAAAAGTTATAAAATCGAAATTGTAGAAGATTTAAAAACCTAAAACTTTTACTTCAAACATTATTTTTTTTGTACATCGCTTAGTTTAGCGTCAATTAGTGATTTTCTGTATTTTTCTTTAAAAATCGAAAAAAATTAATTTTTAAAATTGCGGCCTTAGTACACATTTTACGAGAAAAGTGTAAGATATAATATATAATTAATGTTATAGAATAATTAAAACCCGACTGCTTTTATTCCAAGAATTTTTTTCTACAGAACTTAGATTAGTGTCAATGAGTGATTTCCCATATTTTTTTATTGAACAGAGGTAGATCTTAATTTTGCGTCATTCACTCATGATTAAAATGTGATTATCTTTTACACTTTACATTTTTTAGGGCCTACTAATACCTAAACATAGGCTATATTTTACATTATTTACATTTGCAAAAACAGTCAACTGAGTATCAGATAGTTGAAAAGTACTTGGAAATTTTCTATTTGTTTTTGTTTTTCATCATGTGAGAATGCTCTCATGTTTTTAACTGTGTCCTAAAGAAAATTATTCAAGAATGAGAAATGGAACTTGCCAATGAAGGATTGTTAAACCAAGTAGACATTGGAGGATCAAAGAGTGGTATAAAAAACTGTCTTGCTTTTGCAGACGACATAGGGATCCTTTCTAGGAACACGGAAACAGTAGTAGAACAAATCAACGAGTTAAAAGAACAACCAGAAAAAGCAACACCAAAGATTTCCTTCGAAAGAACTAAATACATAACGAACATCAAAACAGCTCCGCGGCACTTGAAGACACAATACGGATAAATTGGAAAAATTGATAGCTTCAAATTCCTTGGGAGGATAATACAACCAGACGAGGAAAAAAGAAACGAAAATCAGCAGACGAGGAACGATGGCCGGTGTACTCCGAGAAACTCACCACTCAGTATAAGAAACTCAGTATAAGAAGAAAGCGCTCTCACGGCAAGCCAATATTAGACATTATAATACTGTGATTAAAGCTTAGTATCTGTACGCGAGTGAGTGCCTTAGAATGACAGGAAAAGCTAGTCTAAAAGAAGCAGAGAAATTTGAGAAAAAGATCCTCCGAAGATCTCGAAGATCCCGAAGATGAGTCCGAAGATAGTAGACGGACAATATAGATTAACAGGTCGAGAGGAATTGGACAAGGAAATGAATGATTAAGAAAACGATTGGAAAAAGAAGACTGAAATTTTATGGATACCTGAATAGAATGGATGCAGCGAATGTAAATAATTTAAAAATACAACATACGTTTAATCATTTGTAAACTACGTAAAATTAAAAACATTTACAGGTATTTTAATCATGCACACTGAATGAGTCAAAATGAAAATCAACCTTTGTAGAACTTAAAAATATGGTAAATCACTTGGCTATGAAGAAAAGAAGTGCTTGAAATAAAACTGTAGAACTTTTTATTTTCTATAACTTTAAATTACATACAATTTTGTTGTAAAATGCATACTGCGGCTGCAATCTTAAAAAAAACCCATTTCTTTTACCGATTTTGATGAATAAATAGGCTACAGAAAAACACTAATTAAGGCTAAATGAAGCGTTGAAGAAAAAGTGTTCAAATAAAAGAGTAGATTTTAAAAAAAAATTATAGTATTATCAATGCTCTTATACAATATCTTATACGCTTTGATGTAAAATGCATATTAAGGTCGCAATCTTAAAAAATCTACTTTAAACCTCGGAAGCACAGGCCCCCAAAGATTTCGGTAGAATTACCCGATTTTGCAGTGCACTAAAAATGTAGTTAATGAGATTTCAATCGAAATTCTACTAGCCATTTTTGGGAAAATCATAAAAAATGAAAATTGCACAAATAAACTACTACTTTCGATTGACCGATTTCGATGAAAATGTTCGTGTCAGATTTCTTAGTGGTACCTAGCTTATTATTATTATTGTTATAGCTAAGTCCTAAGTTTCAACTTTGTACAACATTCCTTTGTATAGTGTTTGAGATGTTTTGTGCACACACACACACACACCCACACGCACACACATAATAATCTGTAAAAATATGTTGTTTGTTTTTAAATCAAGTGGTCTGAAAACGTGTACTTACCGTTAAACCTCGATTCGGAAAAATCGACTTGAAAACAATACTTTAATTCCCTACAAATATAGATAAAGAACAAGATGAAGTAATAATTTTTTAGACGGGGAAAAGAAAAAAACATAGGAAAGAACGACAGCGTATTGCTTGAGACGACAGAAAAATTCTGAAAAACATTAAACATGATTTATTAATTAGTGTTATACACCAAAACATACAAAAACTTCTTTTTGGCTTCGAGTGGCAATGAATTGTAACGATCAGTTTAAAACGGGAATAAAAAATTGTAGATCATTAAAATAATTTTTCATTCAATGATAGCAATAAAGTAAAGAAAAGAAAACTGAGATATAAAAAGCAACGAAATTACAGATAGATGGTAGGAAAATTTTGAGGAAAAACTGGGAGTAGGGAGAAAGAATTGAGGAAAAGATAGTGAGAGAGGTGAAGTGGAAGGAGAAAATTTTAAGGGAGGGTAGAAAATGTATAACTTGTTTATGAAGAGGAAGTGGGAAATGTAAAATGGAAATTTGGGGGTAGTAAAGGCGGGTTAGGTGAAGAAGAGTGGGTGTGTTTTAGAGGGATGGAAATAGAGAAAGAACTTATGGTAAGAGAGAAAAAGATATACTCTTTTTAGAAAAAAATAATAATAAAAATTTGTAAGGGGTAGAAAAGATTTAAAACCATGATTTTTACTTTCTCTTGCCCTAAATATACAAGTATAGGGCCTATACAGTGAAGGAAATTAGTTTATTGTTTTCATGTCAATTTTTAGAAATTGATATTTCACCGGATATATACATTTTCAGGCCCCCTGAACCCAAAAAAAACATGTTTGTAACGACTGGTCTGTGTTTGTGTGAATAAAATATCTCACGAACGGAATATAGTACAAAGTTCTAATTTGGAACTTAAATTTGGTACCATAACGAAACCCGACACGAACATTTTCATCAAAATCGCTCAAACGGAAGTAGCGGTTTATTCGGGTAATTTTTTATTTTTTTACAGTTTCCTCAAAAATAGCTTCTACAATTTTTTTTTTAAAAATCGCCTCATTTACTACAATTTTTATGCTCTACAAGATAGGGTAAGCGCCATATCTGCTGAAATTCTAGGGTGGCCAGTGCTTTCGAAGACAAATATTGTGTTTTTAAGATTGTGGCCTTAATATGCTTTCTAACAATAAAGTGTAAGCAATCAAAGTTGTAGAACAATTAAAAACCTACAACATTTTTCAAATATTTTTTTGTACAACGCTTAATTTAGTGGCTATCAGTCTTTTTCTGATTTTTTAAAATCAAAAACACTTAAAAATGAGATTTTTTAAAATTGCTGTCTTAGTATGCATTTTACGACAAAAATGTAAATAATCAAACTTATAAAAAATTAAAAACCCTTCAACGTTTGTTTAGAGCACTTTTCTCTATAGAGAAAACTTTACTTTTCCAATCAGTGAGGAAGTTAGCAGTAAACCACCTCACTCCTCGTTTTACTTAGTAAAGTCTCCGGAGGTTCAAACCAGTTTTTCAGCTGATGACCTGAACAAAGAAATTTTGTTCATTATTTACATTAGCAAGAGAAAGTCGTGTGAGTGTTTCACCCCGGATCTTTATACAAGAAAAGTAAAAATATCAAAATATCTATAACAAAGAGGAAATGGGTGATGTTGAATACATAAACTAGTAGAAGCACATGATGAGGAAAGGCGGAAGAAAGACGAGGAACAGGTTGAGGAAAAGGATAACATGAACAATGAAGTAAAATATGAAGGGTAAAAAGTGCGTTGCCTAACAGCCTCGAGAGGAGTGGTGAGGAAACAGTGCCTAGGTAAGGGTAGATACAATTTCTAGAGTGTTATTGATTTTTTAAAGCAACTTCACAACTACTATTACCCAACAGATTCCCTTTCTATCTGTACTTGTATAGAGTCAATGCGACTGTGTTTATTATAAATATATATATATATATATATATATATATATATATATATATATATAAAATACACATGAACACATACACACCCTTACGTAGAGAATAATACAAGAGAATCTAAATGCGTTGTTTTGTAATTTATAATATTACATCGTAACAATGAAACGGTCATATTATACTCTTTGGTACATAGAGATATAAAAAAATCTTATGTGAAAGACCCACACATTTTCTCTTGTCAACGTAGATAATGTACAATACAACCAATTTTCAGTCATGAGGAAACAATGAAAATGAAAACATACCCTAATTTTAAAAATCCTTTTTACGAGACGAAGCGTCTCATGGCTTCCTTTTACCAATGGCTTACCTTAACTCAAAAAAAGCTTACCTTTGACTTATGGAAATAACCATTAGTGGGTTATGTATAACTGTTTAAGAGGAATCGAATGACACTATTTTTGTTTCCAAACTTCGACTTTGATTTCTTGACTTCCGGCTTTGGGTAACTTCCGGTCAAAACCGGAACTTCAAACCCAACTCAGCCCCACAAACTATTCGTCTAGATTACGAATTCAAAAAACGTTTGTTTCTACCTTTTGTAGTTTCTGACATCAGGATGTGACGGACGGACGGACATAAAAAATGATAATGACAATTTTAAAGTCACCAAATCTGCAAATTGAAAATCAACCTCTCTAAAACTTAAAAATATGGAACATTCGTAATTTCCTCTCAGCTAGGCTTTGTAAAAATAAATGCTTAAAATAAAAATTGTAGGTTGTTTTATTTCCTAAACCTTTGGTTACAAAAATACTTTTGTTGTAAAATGCATACTAATGCCGCAATTTTTTAAAAATACCGGTTTATTTTTATTTACTGATTTTGATAAAAAAAAGAGAAAATCACTAATTGACGCTAAACTAAACGTTGTACAAAACAAATGTTTCTAATAAAAGTTGTAGGTTTTTAAATGTTCCATAACTTTGATTATACACACTTTTGCCCTAAAATTCATATTATGGCCGTAATCTTAAAAAAACAATGTTTTCCTACCACAGCACAGCCTCCCTAAAATTTTCAATAAATAAGTCACTTATTCTACCTTGTAAAACATAAAATGTAGTAAATGTGGCGATTTTTTCATAAAAAAATCGCAGGAGCCGTTTTTTGAGAAAATTGTAAAAAGTGAAACATTGCATGAATAATCTACTCTTTCCGATTGACCGATTTGATGAAAATGTTTGTGTCTGGTTCTGTAGTGGTACCTAACATAAGTTCCAAGTTTTATCTTTGTACGCTATTCTATTCTTGAGATATATTGTTCTCCCACACAATGGAGGGTCCCATGGACTGCTTGGATGCCAAATATAGAAGTTCTCAGGAGGATGAAGAAACATATTGAAGTCATTTCCACCATGAAGTGTAGAAAGCTCCAAGATTTCAGACATATCAAGCAGAATGACTCACGATATTCGTAACTACAAACCAGTATGCAGGAAACAATATGGAAAACGTGGACCTAGCGGAAGAAATTTGTCGTAGCTTCGAATCTAAGAACTTGGTTTCGCTAGAGCTCGGCAAAGTTATTTCGCAGTCCAACGAAGAAAGTGAGAATTGCTATGATGGCTGCTAACATTTGGAACAAGATTCGGGTGGAGTGCTTATTGTTTGACGTTGATAGGGAATGTTTTTGTAATTTACGAGTTTTTGATTTGATTAATTTTAATGTGGGGTTTAGGTATTAGGACGGGGAATTTATGCTACTTATGGATGGCGGTTGAGGCACCAAAGAAAGTGCATGGAAGGCTTTAAGCTTTCTGTAAAAATACCAATGATGTGGAGGGGGACATCTGCCTAGTCTGTGTAATTTTACACTAAAGTAACTGAGGGCGTTAAGAAGGTCTGCCGATAAAGACCTTTGGTCTAGGTACGGCAGGGGATGGTTGGGCTCCGGAAAGTCCAAAGGTGGGTCCTTCATACATCAACTAAAGATGCTAACATTTGGAACGGATACCACCTGAAGAATAAGAAGAAGTATAAAAAACTAAACGGGATTGTCAAACGCAGGAAACTGAAAAAACATCAAGAATGTTATATATAGTTTTTTAAACACCTGGTAGTAAAACAAAAAAGGTTTTAGACAAAAAAGTAGTTAAAAATAATCAACTTCTTTATAAAACAAATGATTTTAGTAAAGGTATGTTCTATGATAAGATACCTTAGAATTGTTTGTTTCACTATGTGAAGGAATGAAGGGAGTGACTATGAGTGGAGGTTACAGCGGGGAGCGACGTGTTTGTAATAAAGTTTTTTTTGTTAGTTTAATTTTTGGTTGTAAATATCTATTTTTTTGTATATGATATGATGTATTTCCGGTATACGGTTTCGAATATAATTAAAAAAGTAACTACTTTTAAGACGGCTGAAGGGACGGAGAATGCATCACATTTGCATTAATTATGTTCTTGGTATTCCGAGAATAATTAATTAGATATTAATGAGAATACACACACATGATGATGGTTCCTTAAATCCCTGAGCTATTTATTTACACTGATACATAAAAAATGTGGTGTGAAATACTTACACGACTTAATCTTGCTAATGTTATTTTTCCCCTTGTATATGGCCAATTTTAGACCACGTGAGGTGACTTAAGACGTTCCTGGAAGCTCTTTTTCCAGCCCATATTCTCACCATTCGTACACTGTAGGCTTTTCTCCTTTCTTCTGTCCATCCCGTGCTTTAGTTTTGCTCTTAATGGAAGCCCTTAAACTTCTTAATTGGTTCTCTAAATTTGGTCCGGTTCAATAAGTTTTTCCGGTTTATTCTAGTTTTCTCAGTATCCTTTCTGACTTCTTTAAACCATTTATCCGATACCTTAGTTCTATTGGTTAGTGTCTTAAATTTTTGTTTTTATGGTCAACCGGTTGTCATACATTCTATATAGGTATCCGTAAAATTTCGGTCTTTTTTTTCCAATCGTTTCCATTAATCGTTTTTATCCTTGTACAGTTCTTCTTGAACTTGTAATCTATGTTGTCCACCTACTATCTTCGGACCCATTATCTTGCGGAGGATCTTTTTCTTAAATTTCTCTACTGTTCTTAGACCAGATTTCCGGGTCATTCTAAGGCATTCACTCGCGTACAGATATACAGGTTTTATCACAGTATTATAATGTCTAATATTGACTTGTTTTAAGAATGCTTTCTTCTTACACAAGTGGTGATTTCCTCGAAGTGCACCGGCCGATTTTGCTCGCCTGTGGTTTGTGCTTCCTTTTCGCTGGTCTTTGGTTGTATTACCTCCCCGAGGTACTTTGAAGCTATCAACTTCCAAATTTTTCCGTGTTGTGTCTTTAAGTGACTCAGGTTTTTTTCTACATTAGCTTTTGCCAGTTAAATAATGAAAAATATAACCTATGTTTAATCATGAGTAAACAATTAAAATTAAAATAAAAAACATTACCTAATTTCAATCATGAGTGAATGGCAGAACCTAAATGAAAATCAACCTCTGTCCACTTAAAAATACAAATAATCACTAATATGACGTTAAACTAGGCTCTTTTTTACTTTCTATGGTTTTCAGGCCTGAAAACGTGTATTTTCGGTTAAAATTCTATTTGGAAAAATCGACATTAAACAATACTACTTTCCTTCCCTATATATTCATGTAGGGCTAAGAAAAACAAAAATTTGGCAATGAAGCTCTTAGTACAATAAAAAGAACACAAAAAGTTAAAAAAAGTAATAAAAATTAAATTACTTCCTGAAGTTATCATAGTTGTGGATGGAGTTTTTAAAAAATGAACAAATTCTTTGTAGGCGAAAATACGAGAGCGTGGAAGTCGTAAGAAAAAAATAAACATAATTTTCTTATCAGTAAAAGATTTTTTATGCAATAAAAACTATTTTTTATGCCTTATTTTAATTATCATCCGAATTCATTATATTATTTGAATAATTTTAAGAACATTGTTCCGTAGTTCTATTTCATTTTTTTGTTAATATAAAGCAAAATGGATGAATGTTTTTGTTTAATTACTTTTTTTTACTTTTTATGGTTCTATAAAATATTTTAGAAGATAGATCTGTCATGTTTTTAGAATCAGGAAAAGTTATCGAAGTGGAAAATTTATGTAAAAACACTGTGGTCATAAAGTGTTTTATTACATGGGTAATTTTTAATTACTATTTTGCCTGCACTGATCGCAATGTAATTGCTAACATCAATAGGGGTCGTCTAAAATTTTATTTATTTTGTTATTGGCTTGCGGCGTTTCTCGGCAAACTAAATTTTTTATTTTCTCTTGCCCTAAATGAATATGTTGTTCCTTAGCTCATCAGCCGAAAGGCTGGTTTGAACTTGTAGAAGCTATACTAAGTAAAACAAGGAGTGTGGCGGTTTACCCTTCCCTTCCTCACTGAGTGGACAAGTATGACTATCAGCATTCCAGGCAGTGGTGGCTCATGCCTTCATAAATTGGTGAAGAGTTGACAAAACTCGAAAGAAACTAGTTTACTGATAAGTATCCCCGATACTCCCGAGAGTAAAAAATAAAAAAATACATATTCAAAAAACTGTGACACTGCCAGCGCCGGCCCTAGCAATTGCGGGGTCCAGGGCAAATGTTGGATGAGGGGCTCAAAAGCCCGGTATGGTGTCACAATCAGCCAGACGACCACTGCAGTTCAAAGTTGCGCGCAACGATTAGGATTAATTCATTATTCAAGTGTCAGTAACATTAAAAAATAGATAAAAGTAAAAATATAAACACTTTATCACCATACATAATGTCGATTTCCGGTTTTTGATGTTTTCTGTTGTTATAGTATTTGTAATCTTTAAATTTTTGCGTTTGTGGGGCCCGGGGTGGTTGCCCCGCTCGCCCCTGCTTAAGGCCGGCCACAGCGCAAATTCAAAACAACTAACGTACACGTACATAGAACATTCAGGTGCAGTAGGCTGGTCGGCCCGCCGCAATCTCTTCACTATTTGGGGACGGGTGGGGAGAGCTAGTGTGTGTATTTGCCACTGATATCACCGTTGCCAACCCGCTTACACTGGAAGATAAGCGGCGGCCACCCGTCTAACTCTTCAATTGGGCATTTCTTACGTATATTAAGCCGAATACAAGGAATATTTAAACATTAAAAAGCGCTCTTAGCAGATACAATGATTTTATGTACTTTTTTACATGACACTTCATTTATTGTAAAACAAAAAAAAAATTATAACAGAAATTATACTTTTTAGTGAGCGAAATAAATTTTGATACTATATTTCTAGTTAACCTGAATAGCCGCCACTTATGCCAGCCCCTCTAAAAAGCATCTACTTTACATCCTGCAAATATCACCTTCACATCATTCACCACAGGATCTGGCTGTATAACGAAATTCATTACTCTCAAAGAAAATAACTCTCACTAGTGTCTTTTACACCTCTACCTCTTCTGTTCTTAAATGCCTCAGTCATATAATTGGCTGACCATGTGATAAGAAACAGAACTATTTATTAGTAGCCCTGGAACTAGCAGACCGAGTGCAAATAATTTAACACTTCACCTACCTGTTTTAGACAAGGGATATCTAATCATTCTTAAATTGAACAGATTGTAACGTACGCACATTACGGATTAAAATTTATTGCATCCTTCTGAGGGTAGCATTTGTGTTTGCGCTGTGCGCTGGAACAATTTCTAGTAAGACATAAATCTACGTCAATAATTTAAACGAAAATATAATAAAATTTTATAAAAATGTAAACGCAAGATTTAAGCATGTGAAAACTACAATATACCTATACTACTACAAACACACTAATGAACACTAACTAAATATTTTTATTAGTTTAAATGTTTTTATATTTTATATCTCAATAAAAGAAAACAAAAACTTTATAATAATAATAATAATAATATAAGAATAACGTAAAATTTATACTAAAATTATTTTCATTTTTTTTATGCATTAGTATCACGCAACGCTTTTGTATGAACTAAAATAATTTAATTTATGAGCGTATTATTTAATCTATGAATATATTTTATTATCGTAAAAAAAGTTAAATGTAACATGTACACAAGTTTCGCACGCGTAAACATATACGAGTAAGCGAAATCTCGATTAAATTTGTTTTTAGTTAACGCGGAAGTTAACCTTCAATAATAATTTAGAATGATTTTTAACTTATTATATGTAGAATAATTATATGTAGATTATTTGTAGATTTTCAATAATAATTAATTTATTACTGAAAACCTACGGGAAGTTATATTTCAAGAGATATAGTGGTAGGTGTGTTTGGAAGCTTATGATTCAATCGACCGAGAAATGCTACTGAATATTTTAGAAGAATTTGAAATGGACATCAAAATAACAGCAATCATTAAAGAACGCAGACACGATCAAAAATATTTTAAGAGGAAATTTTGGAGAGTTTAAAATTAAGACAGAGTGAAGGACTGTCGCCAGTTCTTTTTAACTGTATGCTGGAGAAAGTTATTCAGGAATAAGAAATGGAACTTGCCAGTAAAGGATTGTTAAACCAAGTACACATTGGAGGATCAAAGAACGGAATAAAGATAAATTGCAGACGACCTAGCAATCATTTCTAGGATTACAGAAACAGCAATAGAACAAATCAACGTGTTAAAAATACAAGCAGAAAAAGCAAGACTACAGATTTACAGATTTCCTTTGAGGAAACGATCATCAAAACAGCCCCGCGTCACTTGAAGAAACAATACGGAAAAATTGGAAAAGTTGATAGCTTCAAATACCTAGCAGAGATAATACTACCAAACATCAGCGATAAAGAAGCGAAAAACAGACGAGGAAAGATGAGCGGTGTACTCCGAGGACTCACCTTTTGTGTAAGAAGAAAGCACTGTCAAGACCAGCTAATATTAGACATTATAATACTGCGATAAAAACCTGTGTGTCAGTTCGCGAGTGATTGCCTTAGAATGACCGAAGATTATTTTGCGGAGGTTATTTTTCTCAAATTTCTCTGCTTCTCTTAGACCAGCCTTCCCGGTCATCCTAAGGCACTCACTCGCGTACAGACACACAGGTTTTATCACAGTATTAAATAGCCTAATATTGGCTGGTCTTGAGTGTCTTCTTATAAAAATTCCTCGAAGTGCACCGGCCATTTTTCCTCGTCTATTGTTGTTCGCTTCCTATTCGCCAGTTTTTTGTTGTATTTTCTCCTCAAGGTACTTGAAGCTATCAACTTTTCCAGTATTTCCGTATTGTACCTTCAGGAGCGCGGGCTGTTTTGATGTCCAGTAAGTTTAACGGAAAAATTATTCGGATGTCCATTCAGTCTTTGTTCATATTTTTTGCTAAATTCTTGTAATTGTCATACCGAGTTAAATTCAATGTTGTTAGTGGAAATTCTTTAAATTTTGTCATCTGTCATTTTCCTTTCTTCGTCCGTCCGTCACACCAGATGTGAGAAAACTACAAGAGATAGCAACAAACGGTTTTGGTATTCGTAATCTATACAAAAGTAAGTGGGCCTAAATTGAATTTGAAGTTTCGGTTTCGACAGGAAGTGGGACAAAATCGGAAGTCAAGAAATCAAAGTCGGAATTTGGAAACAAAAATGGTGTCATTCGATCACTAATGGCTTTTGCCATAATTCAAAGGTAAGCCTTTTTTTAAAATTGCCACCAGTCATGAGACGCGTTGTCTCATGAAAGGGATTTTTATAGATATATTTGTTTCGTATGTACCATGGTTTCCTAAGAGCTGATCGTAACAATTTCTTTTGAAAACGTTCAATAGTGTCAATACTGTTATATTTTGTTGCCCCCCCCCCAGAGGTGAATCCCTTACATCCACACAGGTTTTAAAATTGTCGTCTATAGCGTGAGTTTTGAGTCGTTTAATAGTTGTAAGCGTCTCTGAGTTAACCAAAATATTATCCTCCGTTTTAAGTCCAGTTTTGTTTGTTTCGTCAAAATGTGTAAAATGTTTTAAAATGTGTAAAGACAGTAAATTATTTTTAACCAACCTATAGTTAAAGAATAGCAAAAACAATTTTAGTCGCAATTTTTTATTAAGTTAAATAAATAAGCGGAAAAAAATTCAATAAAAAATTCCTTAAACTAGTCGAAATTTTAAACCTGATGCAAGTCCCCCTCCTTTACACCCCACCCTTGTTAAACCAGCACAAATAACGTCCACAATGGTGGAATCGTAGATTAGTAAATAATATTAAAAAAAATTACTCGGCCTCCCCGCCTAAAGTTTCCTTTAACCACCAAAAATTCTATCAAATAAATTTATTTTATCTTCATGTGTCTCATACCAAATTTTTCATCTTTTTTAACACTATCAATTCATCAGTTAAATTCTAT
The DNA here is from genome assembly GCA_035578175.1 of Catonia carolina. NCBI lineage: Eukaryota > Metazoa > Arthropoda > Insecta > Hemiptera > Achilidae > Catonia > Catonia carolina. The sequence goes on from JAQMRL010000012.1 coordinate 6,989,855, forward strand.
TTTAAAATACCAACGTCTTTCTTTCTCTTACTTAATTTCTATCCCCTCCAATTAGGTCCCTTATGCGTATCAAATTCCTATATTTCATCTCTGTAATACGAGAAACGATCAATAAATTAAACGAGACAAATTAAATGTAGAGAAAAACAGTTTATTTATTTCTCTAAAAAGCAAAAATCTGGTGCAGAACACTCACACGACTTTCTCTTCCTCATGTAAATCATGGAAATTATAACCTACGTTTAATCATGAGTAAACAGTGTAAAAGGAAAAACATAATCTAATTGAATTATGAGTGAATGATGCAAAATTAAAATCAACCTTTTTTGATTTAAAAGTACGGGTAGTCACGAATTGACTCTAAACTAATAAGCTCTGTAGAAAAAATGCTTTAAATTAATACAATGAAATGCATAAATTAAATAAATAAAAATTATTAAATAAAAATCACATCCATCATGAAGAAATGAAGAATTGCTTTCTACGCACACACAGTGAGAATGAACGAGCATAGGCTCTCAAAACAAATCCTGAACTACAAAGAAAAATTGAAAAATCCCGATGGATGGCTCAAAGAGATAAAAACAGACTGCAACAAACTCCAGATAACGGAGACGGACATCATACAAAGAACACCTCTCAGACATAAACTCAAACTAGTGCTCCAGGAAGAGGACAGTAAAAGATCACGACCTAAATGGTCGGAAGAACGAAAACGTAACTTTTCCACGAAAATGAAAGAATACTGGGCGAAGAGGAAAGCACAGAAGAAAAACTGAGAAATCGCGGTCCTTTGTAGGCCATAACGTAAATAATAATAATAAAAATTATTAATAAGTTACGTGAGACGTGTGAGATGTGTGGCGCGAAGAAACTGTGGCTCTGCTACTTGCACCACGCGTCTGTCATGTCACAGAGTTGCGTTGCAATATGCACCAACGCATTTATTCACTCATGCTAAAAAAACTCGCACTGCGCCACGTCGTGTGATACGCATCAAATGCGTCCCAATATGCGCCTAGCCTTATTTGAACGGTGCTCACAACGTGCTCACGAGCTGCTCCTAACTCACTTGTGGTGACTCGTTTCCGGTTTGTTTTTCTGACGATTGGTGCTCGCTACTTTATATTTGGACAGCGTTGTGGCTTCAAATGAGCCTTTCTCGAGCATCCAGTCTCATATTACCATGTACTATATCATTGAATAGCCAATTCTATACTTTTCGTTATTTTTATATTATATTTACAAAAGTAATATGACTCTTCATTTCGTAGTATTATATAGGGGAGACCGGGGCAAGTTGGCGCACTTTTTACATACATTTTTGTTGTAGCTTTTTATGAAGTATTTGAGATTATGTTTTATGCTGATGACATACCTTAACATATTAGCCTTAAAGTTTCAATTTTTAAATTTAAATATTTTGTGAGTTATGAACAATTAAAGTCATTAAAATCCATGCGCCAACTTACCCCAACTTCGGGGTTAGTTGGCGCAATACCTGGAGTCAGTTGGCGCAAGTTATTATTCATTCATTAAACAGTTATATAGGTGTATGACGTTGCTAATACAATAAAACAACATCTTAAATGAATTATTTAAATGAATGTTATTGATAAACTAATATAAAACTGGAATACCAGAACAGGTAATGAAAACAAAATTAACTTTTCCGGTAATCTACAGTTTTAAAAATCTATATTTTAATGCTTATCAAAAGTCTAAATAGGTTTACTCATTTTAACCAAACGAACTACAAAACTACTTAAAAAAGAACAGATTACTTTATATTATTTGGGTTAATTTTGGATACAGTAATAAACATTAGGAAACTTTAAACCGTTGTAGGAACCTACGATCATATGACATAGGACTATTCCATGTCGTTACATGAATCTCAATCAGCACACCTTAAGAAAATTTTTGGCTTTCCTGCACAGCTTCATGGACCCACAACCACATACTATATGAAGTGCGCCTTATCTAAGGCTCTCCTGGTTTGCTTCTTTTTTTGTAAGATGAAAGACAATACAAAAATAGTGTGCCGTCCTCGTCTGACTGGATACGGTGTTCTTTTCCTTTCCTCCCCGTACTTTTAACACGTTTCTTGTCTTTGGCAGGAGACTTCCTAGACATTTTATCCCCTGTTTCATTTTTTCAGCTTCTAAAGAACTTTCACCTATCCTGTGACAAGTTGGCACATGCGCCAACTAGCCCCGACTCATCGTTTTGGAAAAACGATGGCGTAGTTAAAAAACTAAGCAATCAATTTACATAAACTTGGTACAGTAAAAACCGCAAAGAACTGTTGAATTTAATGATACAAATATTAATGGGTTATTTAACCATACTTTAGTATGAAAAATTAATAACAGAGAACCGAAATTTTACTTGCCTGTGCTAAAAAACAAAAAAAATTAATGTGGAAAGTAGTTACGCTTTCGTAAACGGCTCAAAACACAACGAAATACTCACAGTGACTGCTGGAAACAGTGATCCCAGTTTCAGGATTGACAGACAACATCTAAACAACAAATTTATCACAAGTGCGCCTACTAGCCCGCCCCTCTCTCCCCTACTAACATAATATATATATATATATTAATTATAATACATTATATATTAAATAATATTACAGTCTATTATATTATGTGTACTTTACTTATAAACGTCTCTTCTTATTTAGAATAACTCTTTTATGTGAAATCTACATATTTAGTTTTTAGATTTTGATTGACTTCACAAAGTCTCTTACAGTATTTTACCACAGTTGTACACACATCAGTTATATATTCTTACGTAAAAGTATGTAAGAATATATGTGACAGAAAGTATAAAGAGAATATATGTGAATAAATGTGAATATATGTGATGTGTAAGAATATATAACCACATGTGTGTGGTTATTGGCCTATGTGCATTTATAAAAAAAAATACACATTTGTGTATAACCATTGTGTAGCATTGCAATAAACTAATTCAATCCGACTTCATTCTGAATTTTACCACACTTAGACTTTCTAAATAAGTTTTATAATTTTTTAATGCTTACGTTAAATTGTTAATAACATTACTTAATTTTCTTTGTAATATATGTCCCCATTTTAAACGAAGTAATTTGTGTATACTAAGTCCGAAATTATAGGAACTTACTGGTCTTGAATGGAGATTGGAGTGCGCCAATATGTTTCCTCTTTTGGAATAAGGGATCCAATCTCCTGAAGCAGATTCTTAAAATCAATCGTTGACATTCTCGTGAAATATTGATATTGGCAGCTTATTTCTTGAGACTTGACGTCCAACAAAAGCTCCGTACCAGATCATCATTTACTAAGATCGTTGTGCCACCAAAGGTCTTTGCTTCCTTTTCTTCGTGAACAAACTGGCCATCACCAAAGCCGCTCCAGTTATCACTAAAATTGCATAATTTTCATCGCGTGAAGACATGATGCTGCGGTGGCTGGTGTTGAATGACTGCTGGTTGTTTCAAGCGAGTTTGTTGCTTTCCTTTGGCTCACTGTGTGCTCGTTGTAATAATAATTTCCACAAGCGACTTAAAAACGGCCTTTCGTGCTCCACTCGTGCGTCTATACGCACCTTAATAGCAAAAACATGTAGTAGCCCTAAATAAATGGCGTTTTAAAAAAATCGTGATAGCCATTTTTGAGAAAATCTCACTAATAAACAATCACTTCCGGTTGACTGATTTTGAGAAAAATGTTCGTGTTGGGGCTCCTGTAGTACTTAACATAAGTTGAAAGTTTCAATTTCATACAATATTCTGTTCTTGAGAAATTTTGTTAACACACACTTACCAATCGATAAAAACATGGTTTTTGGGGTTCGGAGGCTTGAAAAAGCGTATTTCCAGTACTATTAAGTTCTATATTAAAATACTAACATCTTTCTCTTTTCTATATTCTATCCCTCCAAATTGTGTGTATCCCTTATGCGTATCAAATTCCATATTTTATCATATTTACTCTTGCCCAATAAGAATAAAAAAAAATAATAATAATAAAACTTTATTTATTTTAATAATTTTTTTTACTATAGTAACCCATACACATTCTTTCCAAAAGTTGTAATGGATTTACAACAATTCACAATGTACGAGGCGGAGAAAATTGACCTAACGAACTGTGGCTAAAAGCCATGTCCTAGGGTAGGTGTTAAATTCACGCTAGTGCTTACAAAATGACATTTTTTTTAAATATACTATTTCTGTTCTCATAACAGACAGATGGAGTTATTTGCACTTGATCTGCTAGTTCCAGGGCTACGAAAAATAGTTCTGTTTCTTATCACATGGCCAACCAATTATATGACCGAAGCATTTAAGAACAGAAGAGGTAGAGGTGTGAAAGACACTAGTCACAGTTATATCCTCTGAAAGTAATGAAAGTCATTATACAACCAGACCCTGTGGGGAATGAAGTGAAGGTGTCATACGCAGGGTGGAAAGTGTTTGCTTTTCAGAGGGCTTTGACATTCTGATAAGCATAGACTACTTTGTCACTCAGTGAGGAAGGCAATAGTAAACCACCTCACTCCTTGTTTTACTTAGTTAAGTCTCTACAAGTTCAAAACAGCCTTTCGGCTGATGACCTAAGCAACAACATTCAATTTCTAAAAAAATAAATGACCTTCCAGTTGATTCGACGTTAAATAAATAAATTTAAATAATATATAGGGCTTTAAAATCATGAAACTATTAAAAGTAATACAATTATTTAAAAAAAACTACAATATAATATTATAATAAACCTAAAATAACTAAATAATACAGAGTGATTCACGAAGATATGCAGAAACTTTGGGAGCCCATTGTACATGTAAAAATAATGAAAAAAGTTTATATAAACATGGGTCCGGAAATGCTTCGTTACAGAGTTACGGCTAGCGAAAGATTTCGCCCAGATTTCAGCTCAACAGGTGAAATGAGGTCTTTCTGAAATTCTGGTAAGTTAGATTACGGGGCGAATTCAATCGATTCTTATGGTTTTTGACCTGATAAATTGAATAAAACATGTCCCAGAACTGTAAGTTAAATAGTTTTTGAGAAAACCAGTGTCAAATGCAAAAAATGGAGTGAAAAAAACACAATTTTTCATCTTTGTTTTTCCGGTTAATTTTACTTTGTACTGTTATGAATAAAAATTAATTTAATCAAACATCTATTCGCTTTCTGTGTACTTTATTTACACCTTTTTGTTCAGAATAAAATTTTCAACATGTTTTATTCAAAAATTTTAACTGTTTCTTGGTGAAATAATAAATTTATTCTTGCCCAAAGATGAAAAAATGTGTTTTTCACTCAATTTTTTGCATTTGACACTGGTTTTCTTTAAAAATATTCAACTTAAAGTTCTGAGACTTGTTTTATTCAATTTATCAGATCAAAAATCATAAGCAATTATTGAATTCGCTTCTTAATCTACCTTACCAGAATTTCAGGAAGATCTCATTTCACCTGTTGAGCTAAAATCCGGGCGAAACTTTTACTAGCCGTAACTCGGAAACGAAGCATTTCCGGACCCATGTTTATTAAACTTTTTTCATTATTTTTACATGTACAATGAGCTCCTAAAGTTTCTTCATATCTTTGTGAATCACCCTGTATAATTTATTGAACTAGAAAAAAAATTATATAAATAAGTGTGGCAAAAACTGTGTTGACAGTACCCTTTCGATATTGGCTTTTCCCACATTAATTATCCATTCATGGACACTACTTTTAAAAGACCTATCATTTTAGGTTTCTTACGTGCAAAGTGAGCAAGTTAAACATTTCCGGTGCCAAATAACCATAGTGAAGCTGTCAAAGAGCCTTTTTTGTCAGTTGCGGGGTATTATTAGGTGCCTATTTCAAGTGTTGTAGTAGTGAACTCTGCTCTGTAGCCGTAATCTGAGGATAAAGTACTTAAACGGATGCGAGGTTGATAAAGAGATTGCAAATGTTTTCAACGATTTTTTTTCAGAAAATTGGCTCCAATCTGGTGAATACGATTTAAAATGAAAGTGATTTGCAAGACGTTGAGCTGGAAAGAGAAGAGCAAGTAGAGCCCACGTTTTTCTTCGCTTCCGTAACTGCTGAAGCAATGATAAAAGTAATCAGTGACATAACTGGAAATAGTGCTCCCGGAACTGATGGACTTAACCAGACTTTTTTAAGAGCAATAAAAATTTTCTATCTGAACCTTTACAGTATCTAATAAACTTAACTTTTGAAACAAGTGTTTACCCAACAAGTCTTAAAGAAGCCATATATAAGCCATATAGTCGCATAGTGTAGCATATAGTGAGCATAGTGTAGTGGGCGTATAGTGTAGTGGTGGGGTATTAAGCCATAAATAGTCTTATATGCCCCATTTTAAATCTGGCGATAGAAGTTATGTAAACTGTTTTAGACCTTTTTCCTTGTTAAACACGATGTCAAAATTGTGTGAGAAGTGTATTAAATTGAGGCTAATAGATTTCTTGGATATACATAATATCATACTGATATTATGCTTGATATTATACTTGCTGATATATATATATATATATATATATATATATATATATATATATATATATATATATATATATATATATCATACTGATATTATATTTGCTGATGATACTTCAGTAATCAGTAACAGTTTACTGGTAGATGCTCTTGAAGTAAATACACATGTTAACATAGAGTCCGTAGTACAGTTCTTGAATCAAATGTTATTAACAGTTAATGGGAAAAAGTGTCAGTACTTGCAGTTTAAAAATAAACATAACGTTAAAGAAAGTAGAGAAGTGGATGTATTTATTCATAATAATAGTTTAGAGCATGTAGAAACAGTGAAGTTCCTGGGCGTATCTCTAGATAGATCTTTGTCTTGGGACTTCTATATCAATCAAGTTTGTAGTAAAATATCATCTGGGGTATTTGCACTAAAACAAATCGCCAGATTAAATGATAAAAAATTACTAATGGCAGCTTATCATGGCCTCATTCTGTCTCATATCCGTTATGGTATTTTAGTATGGGGTAATTCTAGCATGGGTAATATAAATAGGGTTTTTAAAATTCAAAAGAAAGCTATTAAGTGTCTGGTGGGAGCTAACCAGCTAACCTCATGCAGGCCACTATTTAAGGAGCTTAAATTGCTTACAGTTCCCTCCCTCTACATTTTTGAGGTGATTATGTATGTTAGGCAAAATAATTTTATGCAGAATTTCAATGTTCACAATCATAACACGAGAAACAGGAATAATTATTATGTGGCTAATCACTCCACAAAATTGTTTGAACAAAAACCTACTTATGCAGGGAGAAAATTCATGAATAAATTACTCCAATCTTTAAAGTGTTGTGAGGATTTGAAGTCCTTTAAAAAAAACCTGAAAAATTACTTGATCAGTGAAACTTTTTATAGCGTACAAGAATTTCTTTCTTGATAGTAGTGATACATTGTGTGATTCTTATATGTATTTCAGGTGTTATATCTGACGACATGTCCTATACTCCTCCTGGAGTCTCCAGGGCGCAAAAAAAAAAAAATACACCAAATCAGTATGGTTTCCGTTAGTCTCTCGGTACAAATGACGCAATTGTTTAAGTTATCTCAAGAATATGCAATAACCTCAATGCTTTTGAAAAGCCATTAGCAGTTTTCTTGGATTTAAAGAAGGCTTTTGATACCGTATCTCATGAATTGTTGCTAGTACGATTAAACAATGATGGTGCGAGGGGTGTGGCGTTGATTTTTTTTAGAGCTATCTGTCAGAACGATCTCAGAGCGTACGAGTAAATAAACAACTAAATGACAGATTAAATATAGAATACGGAGTACCACAGGGTACAGCTTTTGGTCCGATCCTCTTTCAAATTTATATAAATACTCTATGTAAGCTAAAGATAAATGGATCTGTCGTTGCTTTTGCTGATGATACGATGTTACTGTTTTTGAGACCAGACTGGCTCAAGACTCAAAGAAAGGCATAAGAAGAACTAAGGAAAGTTAAAAGATGGCTAAATAAGAGCTTTTTTCACTTAATGTTCATAAAACCCATTTTATGTTTTTCTGCGAACGCACAAGGTCAACCTGAAACTCTGAACTAAGTCATTCATAATTTCAACGATGTAGCCACCTGCCAGTGTCAGAGTTAACAAAAACTCCAACGATAAAATACTTGGGAATTGTAATCAATTCTATGCTTCGTTGGGATGAGCGTATTAACATCTTACGCAAGAAGCTTAGACGAGCTATCTATTTCGTATATTTTCAAGAAACTAAGACCAGTACTTAATATTAAAACACTAAAAGTGGAAAACTTTGCCATTGTGCAGTCGCCTTTAGCTTATGGTATCGTGGGTTAAGGTGAAGCTGCTCATTGCTATATGAAACAACTGATAAGAACACAAAGAAGTATTTTGAAGGTGATATCTAATAAACCGCGTAGATATTCAACGGATCAGATATTACAGATTTCAACGTTATGGATATAAGGCAACTATACGTGAAAGAAATAATTAAAAAATACTTTAAGTGAAAATAAATAATATGCAAAATAGAGGGCATCAGTACTACACACGAAACAGAGATCTCTTATCGGAGAGAGCGAGAACTGCTCTTCCAGCGTCATTTTACGTGAACGGGTGTCATTTTAAGTACTTGGCACCCAAAATATATAACCTGCTCCCAAACCATTTACAAAACCTAACGGGTTTAAAATTTAATTCAGAACTACAAAAATGGATAGCCAAAACAGGTAGAGAGAAATTTGAGAAAATGGTGTGTAATATTCAAATGTAGGTTATAATCAAAGAGACAGGAGGAAAATAATACAGTATAAATTATTTTTTTAATATAATTAATTTTAGGCTGTATTTGATTATCTTTATTTTATTAAAAGGTAGTGTAAGTTTAATAATTATTAAATTTTAATATATCATAATTGATTGGCAGATATACTTGTAGTTTTAATAAATAGCGTATTGGATAAGTTAATGTAGTAAGTAAATGTAGTAGGTATTGATATTGCAATTGAATGCTATTGCTAATAATTAATACTTAATTTTTTTATATTTGTTTAATAGTTTCCAACGCATCCTGGTACATGGTTTTATCCATAGTTGGATGGGGTAATTTCCACCACCTCTAGCGTAATAGTATAGACGTACAATTTAAGAAATGTTGTATTATAGTGTTTTTTTTTGAGTTGTGTAATATATATGACAATAAATAAATTATTATATTATTATTAAATCAGTTTTTCTGCCCTCTAATTAGAATTTCTTTAACGTAGAGTTGTCTTACATGCATCACTGGAAAATCAGCGAAAAGCTGCTCAGACGAATATCTCGGAGGTTTGTTGTTCATTACTTTGATATTTTAATTTTGGCACTTCACTAGGGGGTCTATGTATACATTTGCATAGTAGGTCTTTACGCAAGCTATGAATACATAGGTTAGAAGACACTGAACTATTGATTAGTACACTATACTTTAAATCTTCCTTGCTAGTACCACTCGCAGTTTTTTAAAAAAGTAAATAGTCTTCCTCAAACGCTGACAAAGCACCTTAACATGTTTATCCCAAAGGAGCAAAGAGTGAACCATTACTCCTAGAAATTCGATGGCCTGTTTTATCTCCATCTTTTGGCTGTTACAGCTGGAGTCATCCAAAAGCTATACACCGCTAACTGGTGGTGAGATGGTAGCCCCTGCAAAGTCGGAGAAAATCCAAGAAAGTACCTACTTTCTTTTGGTCTTTTGGTCTTTAGGCAGGTAATTGTGAACCAAAAATAGGAAAGGAAAGTATTTTTTTCATACTGATTTTTCGAATCATATTTTTACCGGAAATACTCATTTTCAGGCCTCTTGAACCCAAATACCATGTTCTTTTACCTATTGGTTTGTGGGTGTGTAAACAATATATGTAAAGAACGGAATACCGCTCGAAGTTAAAACTTGGGACTTAAATTAGGTACCACAAGGGGATCCGACCTGAACTTTTTCATCAAACTCAATCCACGGGAACTAGTAGTTAATTCGTGCAATTTTTCACAGTTTTGCTATTTTTGAAAAAACAGCTCTATGATTTTTCTAAAAATTGTCTCATACATTTTATGTGCTCTACAAGATGGGGTAAGGGTCATGTCTGATGAAATTCGTGGGGGGGGGGGCTGCCCTCTTGTATTCTTCTTCTTCTTGTAGTTGTATTCTTCTAACGAAGATTAGCAATCATCATAGCTATCTGCACCTTGTAGACGGCTGCTCTAAATAGTTCACTTGTACTACTCCCATACCACTCTCTGAGGTTCTTGATCCAAGACGTCTTCCTATGGCCGGGTTGTCTCCTTCCCTCGATTTTTCCTTGCATCACCAGTTGGAGGATTCTATACTTCTCATTCCTCATCACATGAGCAAAGTATTGTAATTTGCGGACCTTAATCTTGTGTAAGATCTCCGTCTGCTTACCAATTCTTTCCAACACTTCCGTATTTCTTACTCTTTCTCTCCATGAGATCTTCAATATCCGTCTATATACCCATAATTTGAAGGCTTCCAGCTTGTTACTCAGGACCTTTGTCAACGTCCATCCCTCCAAACCATAAAGGAGAACAGAGAACACATAACACTGCGCCATTCGAATTCTAATTTTAAGGTTGATGTTACGGTTGCTCAGCACTGGTCTCATTCTGCAGAATGCACTACGAGCGGTCTCTATCCTCACCCTTGTATTATGTTTTTGTATTATCCTCTTGTATTATGTTTTTTAAATATTGCGGCCTTAATATGAGTTTTAGGACAAAAGTGTATAATATTAAAGTTGTAGGAAATTAAAAAAAACCTACCATTTTTATTTTAAGTATTTTTCCTATCAGTTTTTTATAAATGTAGTCATTACATTTAAGCAAAGATGATAACAGCCTGAACAATAATGTTCTTACAATGAAAAAATATAAACCACACTCAGTAGTGTGTTTCAAAAAAGACTAAACTGTGAAGAAAAAAATATAAAACTAAACTTGATGAATTGTGAGTTTATATCTTGAAACATTAAGTTGTTGAAGCTGAAGATGCCGATGACTATGTTAGAGATGATGATGATGCTGATTATAAGATGACGATTATTAGTGGTAAAATTATAACAAAAAGATAAATAATTTAAAAAATTGTAAAGGTAAGTCTAGTGTCTTAATACGTTTCAGTCTGTAACTATCTTCGCTGTTGTCGAGAACGTTAATTGGTGAAGGATTTTGATGCGATTCTAATTTTTGTTAATAATAATTTTCGCTACGTTGTTTAATTTCTTCTTTTATTAAAATCAGGTTTAGATCGATTTTTTAGATGGATATTTAAGATTGCGGGCTTAGTACGCATTTAAAAAAAGTAAATAATCAAAATTATATAAAATTAAAAAATTTACAACTTTTATTTCAACCTTTGTTTTCTACAGAGAATTAATTAGTGATTTTCCTTATTATTTAATAATTTCTATAGAGGTTAATTTTAATTTTGCGTCTATCACTACTCATGATTAAATTAGATTATGTTTTTCATTTTACATTATTTGCTCACGATTATACTCATAGGTTGCAATATTCATTATTTACATTGGCAAGAGAAATTGGCGTGTAGCCTATAAGTGTTTCACACCAAATGTTTTTTATTAACCTGTCACACCAAGGTTATTTAAGGTCGTTGGCGATTATGGTTATGAAGTTAGTTTTAACTTGTAATATTTTTCAGATACTTACGGGAAATCATACCCGGGACTTTTTATTTTGTATGATGGCAAACAAATCACTACACTACAGAAGTGGGTATTTTTATTTTTATTAGTTTATTTAGTTTCAATTTTTGATTGTATGTAATAATAAAAATTGAATTGAATCGAATTTTTTTATATTAATAATTTTAGTTCTTGATTCAAGTTGAAAGGTTCTGGTCCCAGACGGATTGCCAGACACTTTTAAGTATATGTTCTATATCATAATTATAGGGTCTTTTGTTTGATGGAATTTCATACCAGAAGAATCACTTTTGTTTGAGGGATATTTTTACAGCAATAGACACAAGAAAGATATTATTTTTTTCTTTCATCAAATTAGTCTACTAAATTGTATTTGTTACTTCTGTTTTTCTCACATTATATCTATGCAATTTATTGCAAAAAAAATTGCCTATCACTGTTAAAAAAATAAGTATCAAATTTTGAGGTTGGATTTTTATTAAATTTTTAACTAGCCTAGAATATTGTTTGGAAAACCACATTTTAAATTTTTAGCAAGTGAAACAATTTTATATCTACCAGAAAATTGAAAATTATATTTGAACAATTCGCTTTTTAAAAAAATCTGTTGTGAAATACTCACACAACTTTGTATTGCCAAAATAAATAATGAAAAATATAAATTATGTTTAATCCTGAGTGAATGGTGCTAAATGAAAATCAACTTCTGTAGAACTTAAAAATACGGAAACCAACTGACGCTAAAATTTTGTCGTAAAATGCATACCAAGGCCGGAATCTTTAAAACATCCCGTTTTATTCTGATTTTTATGAGAAAAATTCAGATAATCATTAAATTACGCTAAACTAAGCATTATGGAAAAAAAATGTTTGAAAAAAGTTATATGTTGTTCTAATTTCCTAAAATTTGGTTCAGCGGCGGCTCGTGCCTTCGAAAGTAGGTGAAGAATTGCAAAAAACCGAGAAAACTAGTGCACTAATAGGCTAATAGTATCCACAAGACTAACGAGAGTACAAAATGTGAACTACACACTTACAAAACGGTTGTGTGGCATTGCAAATACAACACAACTAACGTACCGAGCACGTACATATAACATGCCGGTGCAGTAGGCTGGTCGACCCTCCGCAGTCTCTTCACTATTCGGTGACAGGTGGGGGTGATAGCCGAGAGTATTTGCCGTTGACATCTCCGTTGTCATGGCAACCCGCTCGCGCTGGATGAGAAGCAGTGATGGGAAGCAGTGGGTATCCCGTCTAACTCTTTACTTGGGCATTTCATTTCTTACGTATATTAAGGCCATTACAAGGGTTATGTAAAACATTAGAAATCGCTCTACGCAGATGCAATAAATTTATGTACTTTTTTCACGACACTTGTTCATTGTAAAACAAAAAGTAATTATAACAGAAATTATACTTATGTTGTGAGAGAAATTAATTTCGATACTATCCGAAAATAGGTGAAGAGGCTCTTCACCTACATCATCTGAATAGCCCAGTGGCTGCTTTGGTTACATACAATTTTGCTCTAAAATGCATATTAAGGCCGAAATAATTAAAAAACCACTTTTACTACGAGAGCACAGCCCCTCCACAAATTTAAACAAACATGGCGCATACTTTCTCTTATAAAACCCAATAAGTGTAGTAAATGAGGCGATTTTAAACACAATCTTATGACCCGTTATTGATTAAATTATAACAAAGAGAACAATTGCATGAATAAACTACTACTTCCGGTTTACTAATTTTGAAGAAAATATTAATTTCGCGTCCCCTCGTGGTACCTAACTTAAGTTTCAAATTTCAACTTCTTACGCTATTCCGTTCGAGAAGATAGCACATACACATAAACAACACAAAGATCAGTCGCTAAAAACATGTATTTTGGATTCAGGAGGCCCTGAAAATGTGTATTTCCAAGTAAAACTCGATTTGGAAAGTCGACATATAAACAATAGTTTCTTTCCCCGTACATTTACCCGTTGTTTAGGTCATCGGCCGAAAGGCTGGTTTGAACCTGTAGAGGTTTTACTAAGTAAAACGTGGAGTGAAGGGGTTTACTATTGCCTTCCTCACTGAATGAAAAAGTACGCTTATCAGCATGCCGGGCCCTCTGAAAAGCATATATTTTTCACTCTGCAAATAACATCTTCTTTTCATTCACCACAGGGTCTCGCTGTATAATGAAATTCATTTCTTTCAGAGGAGATAACTCTGATTAGTGTCTTTTACACCTCTACCTCTTCTGTTCTTAAATGATTCGGTCATTTAATTGGTTGACCATGTGATAAGAAACAGAACTATTTATTTTATCCCTGCAACGAACAAATTGAGTGTAAATAATTTGACACTCTACCTGTCTTGTGGGCAGACATTTACCTACGGCAACAGAAAAAAATATATAAATTTATCTAATATCGTTTAAAAGTTAGAGTTTTCTTTGAACTGATGTCTTTTAAGGAAATCATTTAAAAGTACAATATATAAAAATATATGAAAATAATTCCTGCGCAAATTCTGCATACGTGAAATTTTTTTTAATCCGGATATCCTTAAAGAAATCAAAAAAATTTTTAAGAAAACTTTGAACTCCCCACAACAGACAGGTGGAGCGTTAAATTATTTGCAGTCTTATCTGTTAGTTTCAGGGCTACAAAATATAGATCGGTTTCTTATCACATGGTTAGCCAATTAACTAACTGAATCATTTAGGCTAAGAACAGAAGTGGTAGAGGTGTAAAATACTCTATTCAGAGTTATCTCCTCTGAGAGTAGTGAATTTCATTATACAGCCAGGCCCTGTAGTGAATGAAGTGAAGGTGTCATTCGCAGGGTGGAACGTAGATGCTTTTCGGAGGGCCTGGATTGCTGATAAGCATGCTTTTCAACTCAAAGAAGAAGGCAATTTTAAACCACTTCACTCCTCATTCTACTTAGTAAAACCTGTATAAGTTGAAACCAGCCTTTCGGCTGATGACCTAAACAACAACAAACAAAACTTTCATGAAACCGAGATAAACAGTCGACCAAGTTTATTACTGGCTTTAAGAACTTTCATAAAAAAAAAACCAAAATTAGTACACTGGATGCACGGAAGAAACAATAAAAAATCTATAATGAAAAAATAACACTGGTCTGCAAAAAAAAAGAAAATTTTTTCCCCTTGGACTTTGATGGGTGATTGTTAAGTATCTTGACCCCCTGAATCCAAATCTGACCTCCGTTACTCTCTATCACCCACCATTTTTGAGGGGGTCGCCCCCCGAAATTCTCGAAAAAACATCTAAAAGCGGTTATTCCTAATAAAGCGAGGGGCGGGGGGAGGTTGCAAGTACCCCATCCTCCCCTCCAAATGTTATCTCAGTGCACGCACATTTATGCATGAAGATTGAAGGGGGAGGGGTGACATCACTGTTAGTTCAGAGGTGTAGCAGGGTGGGTGTCTGCCAAGGTGGGAAGCCGGGCCAAGTGATAAGCTTAGCGATGACTTAACGTTTTCAGTACAATTTTTACGCTTAGAGCCTCATCTTGTCACACAAGAGGAGCGTAATGATCTCATCCAGGATTTAAATCTCCCAGAAACTAAAGCCCAACTGCTCGGGTCTCAGCTTCAACAATGGAACCTCTTGGAAAAAAAGTGAAAATTTTTGTTTCTAGATCCCGGCTAGCTTCGTTTAAACAATTTTTTCGGAGGATAATGACTTAGTGTACTGCAATAATGTAAATGGATGAGTAATTGAACCTAACATGCTAGATGATCCATAAAATTGGCGCCTATTCATCGACTCATCTAAAACCAGTTTAAAAGCTGTTTTGTTGGCAAATGGTAATGATTTGCCCTCAGTTCCGGTTGCATACGCGGTCAACATGAATGAGACATACAAAAATATCAGCCGTATCCTTGTAAAAAGGTTATAAAGATCATCCCTGGAAGCTCTGTGCTGATTTTAAGGTTGTGGCTTTACTTACAGGACTTTAATCAGGATACACCAAACATTGTTGCTTTCTGTGTGAGTGGGATAGTCGAGTCCGCGATAAAAATTATACCGTTCGAAATTAGCCTTCCTGCGAAAGTTTAGTTTCTAGTCAAAAAACTGTTGCCAATGAGCCTTTAGTACCGAGTGAAAACATGTTTCTGCATCCTTTGCGTATCAAACTCAGTTTGATTAAACAGTTTGTGAAAGCTATCAATAAAACAGGAGACGGATTCCAGTATTTGAAGAGCAAATTTCCACGTTTGAGTGAAGCAAAAATTAAAGAGGGAATTTTTGTTGGTCCACAAATCAGAGAGCTTTTTAAAGATTCAGTGTTCATCAATCACTTAAATTGGAAAGAAAAAAGAGCTTGGGCTGCATTTAAGGACATGTGTGAACATTTTTCAGGATTTAACAAAAGTGAAAATTCTGTTGAACTCGTTGAAGAATTGCTATCTGCGTACGAGTCGATGGGTTGCAAAATGTTATTAAAATTACACCTTTTACATGTGCATTTGGACTTTTTCCCAGGAAACTTGGGAGCAGTTTACGATGCACGCGGAGAAAGGTTTCATCAAGACATTGCACTCTTTGAAAAACTGTTCTCTGGGAAGTGGAACTCAAGTATGTTAGCAGACTACTGCTGGTCACTCTTGCGTGAAACTCCCAGAGATCAGTACAAGAGAAAAGCTTCCTCCAAGTAAAACCACTCTCTTTAAGTATATGTATTCGATGACAAGTATCTTGAACCAGAAAAATTGTAAAAGTAAAAATGCACAAAATGTATCAATACATCAATACTCTCTTATTTCACTCTTTCAGTGTTAGGTAGGCCTTGAAGAACCATAAAACCGTGATACAACTGCACAATTTTATATCATAGTTACACCAGACTGATAAAAAGTTGAAATTTCCCAAATAAGGGGGAGTGGCCCACCCCCTGAAAATGGTGGGTGATGGAGCAAAACGGAGGTCAGATTCGGATTCAGGGGGTCAAAATACATAAAGATCACCTATTAAAGTTCAAGGGGAATTTTTGATGCAGACCAGTGTAATCAGAGTATGAACTACAAAAAGGACTTCCATTTGAAGTTATCTTATATAGATTTAAAATGAACGTATAAGAAAAAAATCTGGTGTAAACATTGACACGACTTTCTCTTGGCAATGTAAAATAATTTATTGTGATAAATATTGTGATAATTTATTGTGAATGACGCAAAATAAAAATCAACCGCTGTTCGACTTAAAAATACGAGAAGTCTCTAATTGATGCTAAACTAGGCTCTGTAAAAGAAAATTGCTTGAAATATATGTTGTAGTTTTTTCATTTTCTGTAAACTTGGTTATATACTTACACTTTTTTCGTAAAATTCATCCTACTAGGCATCAATCTTAAAAAATAACATTAGTAAAACCTTTGCAGATTCAAACCAGCCTTTCGGCTGATGACCTAAACAACTACACGAGGCCCTAAAAACGTGTATTTCCTATGAAAAGTCGATTTGTAAAATCTACATGAAAACAATACTTTTTTCCGTATATTTCATGTAGGGCAAGAGAAAGGAAAAATACTATTTAATTAATATAGTTTAAATAAATAATAGTTTAATAAAGTTAGAGTTTTGTCTGGACTAGTGTCTTTTAAGAAATTCATTTCCGAGTACAATACATTTTTTCAAAAACTATATTTTTCCATTAAAATACAACTAACACAAACTTATAAATAAACCGTTATTCTAAAAATAATACCTGCGTAAAATCTGGGTATATGAAAAAAAAATTTAACTAGTTTCGGTTACCCACCGTGTCTAAGGTAAAGTCGTCGCCTGGTTCCTGGTTCAAAGGTTCCTGGTGTCTAAGGCAAAGGTTCCTGGTTCAAATCCTAATAAAGGTAGTTACTTTTAGATGGAGTTGAATAATAAATAGATAGCGGTTACCGGAGTACTTTGATGGTTGGGGTTCAATTAACCAAACTCTTTCTCTCTGGGGCAAACTCTCTCTCTTTCTCAAACTTTTTCTAATTTGACGTGGACTATCCATAAAAAAATCAAAAATGAGTCAAGAAAACTTTGAATATACTGAGAAAAACAATGAACCGGATTTTTTGTTATTAAGAGCTTTTATAAAGAACAAAAATAGTACGATGGATAGACGAAAGAAAAAAGAAAAATCTATAATGACAAAATACTTAGAGAGTATGGAATACAAAAAGATCTTACATAAACGTCTCAAGTTATTTTATATGATTTAAAATGATCATATACGAAGAAAGAAATTGGTAAAATTTATTGCGTTCTTTCTTTAAAATTTATTTCATATTATTTTTTTTATTATTTTGAAAGGTCTAATTCTAGTTTTGGACATTTACCGCAAGCTGCTTTTACAATGCAGTTAATGATATACGAAATGATGATACACACAGACAAAAATTGCAGACAGGCTAGACTGGGTTTGAAATTCTAACAGTTATATTAAAATAAAGTAAAAAAATAATAAAAAATAAAAAAGAGGTGGTGATATTAGTTAAGATTCGAGGATAAGTGGGGAGCAACTATTAAGTAAAATAAAATAAAAAATTGGTGGGGGTTTTAAAAAAGGGGGGACTTACTTTAAGAGGGGGAGTTGTATTGTTTTGGTGTTTTGTTGAAAAGAGAGAGAGTATAGATTTAGTTAGCAGTGAATAGCGAAGAAGTTGTGTATACGCGCACATAAAGTGTGATAAAGATAAAGAATAATATAGCCTAATATTTAGTTGGCTGTGGAAGTGGTAAAATTTTTAGGAGACTGAACCAGACACTGGTATTAGGAAGGCAGCTGCATTCAGCTTCTTGCTAGTTTTAAAATCGCATTTTGACCAAATAGAATTTTTGTTATAGGTTGATTAAAAAATTGTATCTCATTTCGTTACTTTGATGTCAAATTATTATGAAATATTATTTAAAAATAATGTGAACACTCACACGAGTTTCTCTTTCCAATATGCTCTTCTTCACCAATCAAGGATTAGGTCCCAAGACCTGTTCCGACATCCACCTAGCCACCGGTCGCCCCGGATCGCGCCGTCCAACCGGCCTGTAACTTCTGACCAGTCTAGGAATCCTGTGTGGAGACATTCTTTCAAGACGTTCGGTCCATTTCCGGCGGTACTCTATAATATTGTCTCTTAAGAGAACATACATGTAACTCTCGCCGTATGTCCTCATTTCTGAACAGATCCAGTCTACTACAGCCCTTAACGCATCTCAAGAAGCGCATCTCTGCCGACTGAGTGGCATTTTCATATTTCTTCTTCCACACCCAGACCTCACTGTCATACTTCAGTGTTGGGACAGCCACTGTCTTATAGAACTTCATTAATGTGCCAGTTCGGGCCCCTCCCTTTAAATTTCGATGTATTGTATCACAAATCCTATTAAATTTTTTAACTTTTTGTGGTACATCATTGTCCTCTTCATATGACACACCACATCCCAAATAGGCAAAGTGGCTGACCTGTTACAAAATCACTCCATCTACCATTATGTTAGTCCTGACAGGATATTTTTCTCTAAAGGCTATCACTTTTGTTTTGGCATTTGATATTGTTTAATTAAACTGACGGCATACCTCACAAAACCTAAAGAGGGTCCGTTGCAAATTATCCATTATCCTAAATTATAACTTGATCGTCAGCATATTGCACTGAGTTTAATCGAACTGACTGGAGTCAGATTCCTAAAACTATATCCGTTTTCCCTAAACGGAAAGCTTTGTCTATACATATGTTAAAAATGTCGGTGATAAAGGACACCCTTGTCTGACTCCTTTCTTTGTACATATTTGATCTTGCTAATGTAGATAATAAACAATGTAACCTATGTTTAATCATAAGCAAACAATGTAAAATGAACAACAACCTAATTTTAATCATGAATGAACGATGCAAATGAAAATCAACCTCAATTCGACTAAAAACTATGGAAAATCACTAATTGACGCTAAACTAAGCTCTGTGGAAAAATTGTTTGAAATAAAAGAGATAAATTTTTTTAATTTTCTAAAACTTTAGTTATACACATTTTTAATTGTAGGCCTATAACAAAGTGAAATACATGCTAAGGTTAAGCGCACAGTGAAAGCTGGTTGCAGGTCGCTGGTCGCTGGTCGCTGGTCGCTGGTTGGAGGTGCTGATTAACGGTGGCGAGCGCGCATAGTGGGAGCATGTAACTACGCGCTTAACCTTCATTCAGTTGTCGGTATTCAATATAAGTTCCAGTAGCAGCAGTGATGATTAATTATTTCTTATGGAAAACGATTAAACGAAATTATTATCATTTGAAGACGGTACCGTTAGTGACATTAATAAGAACAGAAAATTGTACGGCGATTATCATCATCTTTTTCCGCAAATTAAAAATGATAGAGATAGGATGTTTAATACATGGAATGACTCTGGAAACGTTTAATTTTATATTGTCAAAAGTAGAACTTCGTTTACGAAAACAATGGTGCAACTTGCGCAAGCAAACAATATTATCGGAAGAAAGACTTGTGATTACTTTGTGAAACATATTTTGAACATTTCGACTACCGATATTCAATATTATAAAGCATTGTTTGGCCAGTAATATTCTTTCAAAGTTATTTTTATAAATCTATGTTATAATTAATAAACAAGTTGTTATTATTTATGAATACGTATTATACGGCGCCAAGCACACTTAGCAACCTGCCAGCAAGCAGCATGCAGGTTTATACAAAACAAACCCGTGAGCTGATATGCGCAGATCACCAGCGCGCAGCTTCCCCCACCAGCGTTTACTGTGAGACGTCCGATTAAAATATAATGGCATATTCCTACCAGCAGGCTCCCGCTTGTTAGCGACCAGTGACCAGCGTTCACTGTACGCTTACCCTAAGGCCAAAACATTAAAAAAAATTAATTTTTTACAGATTTTGGTGAAAAATATACAGAAAATCACTAATTGAACCTAAACTAACCGTGTAGAAAACATGTTTAAAATAAAAGTTTTAGGCTTTTAATGTTCTACAGCTTTAATTATTTACTTTTGTTCTAGAGTGCATATTTAGGTCACTATCTTAAAAACCCCCATTTTTTCTGCAAGAGCACAGGACCTTCAAGAATTTCAGAAAATATGCCGCTTATCCTATCTTGTAGAGCATAAAATATGTAGTAAATGAAGCCATTGTATGTTTGAACAAAATATCACTAAAATGGAATATCGTACAATGTTGAAACTTGGAATTTAAGGTAGATACCACGGGGGACATGATACAAACACTTTTTTCAAAATCTTTCAACTGGAAGTCGTAGTTTATTGTACGATTTTTCACTTTTTTTCTATTTTCTCAAAAACGGCTGATACGATTTTTTTAATGGATTCATATGCTACATTTTTATGCTCTACACCATGGTTCAACCTTTACTCGCCCGAGGGCCAATCAAACTTTAGTTTAGGAAAGTGAGGGCCAGAGACATTAAAGAGAGAAAATGAATAAAATATAACTCACTAGTTTAACAATTATTTATTACTTTATTTTACATTCGAGATATCAATTTGATGATTGGCACTGCTTTTCTGATACAAATTTATCGATGTCCACTGTAAGTTCAGACAGGCAAAGTCTCAGGTTTGATTCCAGTGAAGCACTTTCAATGCGATTTCTCGTTTTTGATTTAATTAATTTGAGGGTAGAAAAAGCACTTTGACACACATATGTACTGCCAAAAAGCGATAACATTTGCAAAGAGAATTTAAGCAATTTGGGGAAACGTTCTTTAGAAATGAGTTTCCAGGGACAAATCACACTAAATTTTTAGGAACATCACACTTCTTAGTCCGGTAGAATGGGTCGGCTTGAGGATAAATAACTTCCATCTGAAGGTGGCAGGACAACTCACTCACTTTAATCTTCATAAGGTTGTTGAATAGTGAAATGTTTGGTTTTAGGGGGTTAAAATTTTGAAGTTTGACCTGGAACTCTTTCTTGATAAAAACTATTATTTCATGAAACATACTAAAATTTGTGTCATTTTCTTCTCCTTTCCATTGCTGACAAGATGGGAAATGTGGTGTAGTTTTTGCCTTCAGTGCAATTTGCATACATCAAGTTTCTTGGGAGAAGCCCTCAATATGTTCATAAAGCTGGGAGATATTTTATTTCCTGCCATGCAGTTTCAACAAAGTGCCAGCAAAATGAATAAGAGGGCCACGGGTTACACTACTATGCTCTACAAGATAATGTAGCGTTATGTCTGCCGAAATTCTCAGGGAAACTGTCTCTCGTGGTTAAAAATTTTGTTTTAAGATTCCAGCCTTAATAAGAATTTTAGGACTAAAATGTAAAAAATGTATGCATAAATCTATGTATGAAATAAATGCGTGGATTCTGAGCCTTTTAAGGAAACAGTTTCTATCCAGGAAAATACATTTTTATAAAACAATTTCCACAATCCACAATTAAATGGGTTTGTTACATGAAACTAATGCAGTCCACGAACGGTTAAAAAATTACAATCTAAAAGTATAGGGTCATCATAAAATAACGGTGGGGTTTTGAACATGGATTAAATGTAAACAGAATACTTACAGTTTAGTTGATGCTGTTTATTTATCGAATTTGTCGTCTCAAATAGTTTTTGTACATAATTAATAAATTTCAATACATGCACTATTGGTCGCTCGGCAAATGACCAATCGACGCTCAATTTCTGACCAAACGTTGTTAGTTAACAAATCTTCTGGTACGGTTGTCAATGCTTCGTTAATTATTATCTTTCAGTGATTTAGTTTACGAAATTTTTTGAAAAAACAATGTTTCTTATGTACACCCACAAGAAAAAATCACAAGATATCAGGTCTGGACTCCTTGAAGGCCAAGGTAAAAGTCTTTGCCGGCATATCAATCGAAGTGGAAATTTTTCTTTCGAAGCCTGAGTGACAAATGAATTATTAAATTATGGGGGTGCGATATCTTGTTGAAAATGAATTTTTTGTAGGTTTTTGAGTTCATCTAGCTAAGGAAAGCAATAATTGTTTAACATACCGAGGTACACAACTCCATAAACAGTCTTTTCAGCAAAGTAGAAAGGCCCTATTAAGCGATTTTCATAATACATATTCTCAACGGACCAAAGCTACAATAGAAAACCGTAAGTTGAGGTTAGAACTGCTGTTACACGAAATTTTAGGATGAAGGCTAAAAGAGCCACCAATAAACCATCTCAAAATTCAACTACTGTCTTGTTCTGATTACTACAACCCCAACATTTTTTTATGATGACTATGTATATCAATATAAAAAACTAAACAATGTAATCTCATGAACTAGATAAAAATAAATGAATATTTGAACCAGAAACTTTATTTTCAAAGTGACATTTCTACATTACCTCTTCCTGCATTAATTATTCATTCTTGTTGACTACTTTTCAAAAACCTATCTTTTAATATTTTTACTCGCAAACGAAGGCAATTGAATATTTTGGGTACAGAAATTCTATAATGTTTATTTGTAAAAATAATTATCTCCTATTTTAAAGAAACTAGAAAATCCCTGCGCGCGGAGCTTCACAGCAAACTAAAATTAAAGCGTTTAACTTGTCACAAACGTTACATCTTGGATGGTAAATCACGTATGTACAGAGAGAAGTGCAAATTATTTATGGAAAGAAATCAAAACAATAGCACGTATTTTCTACAAAACTTCGTTATTGACATGTTTTCAACTTTTAATATTTAGTACGATACCCTTTGTTATCGGTGACAATTTTTATAATTTGTCATCTATTATTTTGTTTTGTCCGTTCGTCCGTCCGTCACACCCAGATGTCAGAAACTATAAGAGATAGCAACAATCGGTTTTCGGATTCGTAATCTGCTCAAAATGTTAGCGCGCCTAAATTGAATTTGGAGTTCCGGTTTTGACCGGAAGTCAAGAAATTAAAGCCGGAATTTGGAAACAAAAATAGTGAAATTCGATTCCTCTTAAAGAGTAGATACAGAAATCATTAATGGTTATGGCTATAGGTCAAAGGTAAGCCTTTTTAAAAATTTCCACCAACCATGAGACGTGTCGTCTCATGAAAGGGATTTTTATAATCATTTTTATGCAGTTTGGCATGCTAGTTACGAGTCATTCACATTTTCTATGAATTTCTTCATCTATATGACATATTTTGATAAGTGCAGCTATGGGATTAGCCATTGTAGTGAAAGTCTTCTTATTGAATGTTTTCTTAACAATTGCCCAAAGATTCTCTATCGGATTTACACCAGGGCTGTTACCTGGCCAAGGAAGGAGGATTTTCAAGTTATTTTCTCTAAGAAAATATGTAAACTGATCTGGCTTTGTGGTAAGGAGCCTCGTCCTGCATAAACACAGAGTTTCCATCAGGAAACCAGTCAATCAGTTGTGGAAGGAGTCCGGTTTGTATAACTTTTTTGTATTGATCCTGCCTCATAGGCCCTTTTACAATATGACGACGAATTCGATAAATAAATATCAACTGTAAGTATTTCAGTTTTCATTTAATCCATGTTGAAAACCCCACAATTCTTTTATGTTGACCCTGTACTGTAACACCTAAGCCTCGGTTCGTGCGGGATCTGGATATAATAAATAATAAACAGACTTCCTTAGCTCGTAAAAGTTATTTATTGATACAATTAATCATTAAACTTATATTACTAACAAATTGCAATCGTGTTACTTAAATTTATTATAAAAACGTAAAGCTTAAACTAACTTAACTAACAAAAGCGATAATTTTACATTTAACAATTATCTCCTACTTACAACTAACTACAAGGGACGTGTACTTTCCGACGGAACCTAAAATGGAGTACTTTCTGATTAACCAGGGAGAAGAATTTGATCCGTGTAATTTCCGACAGTTTTATGCCCCGCAATATTGTATCAATAAATACCCCAGTAGATCGTACATTTGGCAACGTTTAAATAAATAAAACCATTGACCGGATATGCGCGTGATTACTTAAAGCTTTCAATATGTAGGTTACTCATCCTTGTAGTCCTTGGGACATGAACTTGTTATGGAACTGTTTCCGGTAGTGTACAGAACTACAAATGCGGTGGAAAGTTGGTACAGCAAGTTAACAAATTAAGTCTACACAGCGAACATTTTTGAAGTCGTGAAGATTCTTAAAGAAGACGCTGTAGAAAATAATAACTTATGGAAAGGTTTACAATTAGTTAGGTTGCCAGGAAAAATAAAAAAATTTATTATGTAAAATTAGATGAAAATATAAAGGTAATTTTGGAAAATTATCGAGAAGATAAAGACCTAAAAAGTGTTTGCGAGGACTGGCTTACATCCAAAAATTTGAATAATGGTGGCGCTATTACATTGTATTATTTGTATTAAAATCATTGTATATTATTACTTTCTCTTGCCTATATGAATAGATAGGAAGGAAAGTATTGTTTATATGTCAATTTTTCGAAATCGAGTTTTCACCGGATCTACACGTTTTCAGACCCCCAGAACACAAAAAACATGTTTTTAGCGATTGGTCTGTGTGTGTGTCTGTGTGCCTGTGTGTGTATATACAAAATATCTCAAGAACGGAACATCGTACGAACTTGAAACTTGAAACTTAAGTTACATACCACTACCGGACCCGACACGAACATTTTCATCAAAATTGGTCAACCGGAAGTAGTAGTTTTTGGAAATAGTAGTAGTAGTTTCGTGTATTTTTTCACTTTTTTGTGATTTTCTCAAAAACTGGTCCTACGATTTTTTTTAAATCGCCTCGTTTACTTAATTTTGTATGCTCTACAAGATAGGGTAGGCGCCATGTTTGCTGAAATTCTTGGTGAGGCTGTTTTCACGTAAAAAACTGGTTTTTTTAAGATTGCGGCTTTATTATGCATTTTACCGCAAAAATGTATATACCTAATTAAAGAAGTGGAGAATTCAAAATTCTACAACTTTTATTTCAAATATTTTTTTGTATAATGCTTAGTTTAGCGGTAATTTTCTGTTTTTCTGTTTTCTCTTTTCTTTTTTTTCATTTTTTTCTCACGAAAACATGTGAAAAATCGATTTTTTTTAAGATTTCGGCCTTAGTATGCATTTTATGACAAAAGTGTATAATATAATTTATAGAAAATAAAAAGATCTACAACTTTTATTTAAAGCATTTTTTTGTACAGTGCCTAGTTTAGCGTGAAAGAGCGATTGTCCGTATTTTTAAATTAAACTGAGATTGATTTTCATTTTGCGTCTTTCATATATGATTAAAATTAGGTTATGTTTATTGAGGTTAGTTTTTTGTTTATTTATAATGTTTTATTATTAATTGTTGGTTTATTGTTTGCATTGGCAAGAGAAAGTTGTGTGAGTGTTTCACATCAGATTTTTTTTAATGTGACATACAGTAGGATCCGTTAGATATTCATTTTGTACCCTGAATAGGCTCCAAAACCGCTCTTATTATTTGTTTGGCTGGTATTATTTTTAAAATCTCAAAAATCAGCCGTATGAATATTTTGAGCGGATGTGTGCTCTGTTATTTCGTTCATCTGGATGTAAACAGTGCCTCTCTTGCTTCGACGTCAACAAATAAGGTGTTAGCGTAGGACAATTAATTTATATATAATATTTTTATTTTAATCAGTGAATTTTTTAATGATTTAACCTAAGGTTTACAGTGTTGCCAGATGAATAAATACATACTTTACACTGCAACTATTAATGACAAAGTACATGGATCAAATTCCTCTGCTGAGAATCGTCGGAAAGTACACGCAACCAAATACACCATGCAGACAAAATGTATAACTGACCGATTAAAGGAGCTAACTCGTATTCACCTTTTAAGTTTTTCTAGAAGGAAAAGAAAGACGAGAAAGTAAACAATAATAGAAATACAAACTACCAAATTGTTGGTGGCTAAAGAAGCCTTTGGGCTTCTTCCGAATTCTGGAAGCAATAACTAAAAGGTAGATGGTACGAGAAAGAACAAAATAAAGGGATTCTGAGAAATTGTGTAAATAAATCATAAAAGGGTATACGTATACACAAATAAAAAAATTAGAAATCATTAGAAATTGTATAAAATTTAATTACAACAGAATACAAGACATGAAAATGAGAGCTGACATCTCTACCGCACCCCTTTCCAGGTAGTAATGCTAGTCATATAACAATACCTTTTTTCATACAATACCAGGTTTCACCATTTTTTTTATCTTGTTTGACCTCATTAGATCACTTTAGTCGATTATTTAATTATTGGTCTTCTTTGGCTTCCATTAGCTTCTTTTCTTCTGCTAATACTTCTTCAAATTTCCCGCTCTCGCTTTCCGCTGTTTGTCTGTCAACCGAACAACTCTAGTAACTTTGTCTGTTTTAAACCATTTTGTTTTTAAAGGTTTATTTATTTTTGGTTTACTCGTTGCGTTTCAGTGGTCAGTCCAATTTCTTCTAGGTCTTCAATAACTTCCGCTACATACCTTCCTCCGGATTTTACACTCAGCCCTCTGGTTATAAGTTGATTTAGTATCCTGCTTTCAGGCATTCCCAAGATGTAAAAGAAATGAAAAATTCTCCGCTTTTCACAAGACTGATAATATTGGTTCTGTGGGATTATCGATTTTTTCGTTCGTGAGAATTCTCCACGCACCATTCTTTTTGTATTTATTATTAATGTAGTTTCTTCGTTCGGTCTTAATGTCTGATCCGTTCATTTGAAACTCTAATTAGAATTTCACTAGCAAAAATTCCTGTAAAATTACTGTTCACTAATGTCTAATTTTGGCATTAATAGGGAGACCTATTTTTTATAAATGGATTTAGTTAAAACTTGCACATTTCGCATTTTATCTGCTCTATTGTTGAAAGCAGAGAAATTAAGACCAAGTTTAAGACTAAGTTAAGAACAAGAGAAATTTTCTCGTAATTTATTACCTATTATTTCATCCAGGTATTTAAATTTTTATACTGTTTTCATACTTCGTTCATTAACTTAAATTTTTTTTACAATGGATCTAATGCCATTATTTCTGTTTCCTTTGTAAGTCTTATCTTCCGTGCAATTCTTTCTAGACTTGTTATTTGATTTTTAACGCCTTCTGTATCTGTTGCGAATAGGGCTAAATTATCAGCAAATCCCAGACAGTTTAGCGTCCACATCGTTTAGTGTGCACACCTCGAAAACCCTCAGTCCTACATGTTTCCTCATAACCTTAGTCTTATACTTTATTAACGGGTACCGAATTAGTTAAATGGTCCTTCTGGATACTTCCCTTTGAAATTTTTACGGTTGAATTTACTGGAGTGACCTTCATACCTCATATTTTGGATTCCCCCCTGGCCACTCTTACTTTTGATGAATTATGTCACCTTAACAATTTCTTGCCAAATTTTACTAAATCTTATATTGAAAGATATAAGAAATTACCTTCCCAAATGACAAATAAAATAAAAAATAACTCATTTTACAATAACAAACTTTTTACAAACTTAAAGAAATTATGTAACACCACATAGCCTAAGTTACTATGGAAGCTTTAAACTTTCAAAGAGTAAAGATTTTTTTTAAACGGTAGGTTGTTTCTGAGGTTACATCGCACAAACAAACTTTATAATACGACACGTAACCAAAAAGTAAGGGTACCTACCACTTTAAAAACAGAAATACTAAAAGTTTTTTAAGACAATTTTATTTTTACATGAAAGGTCATACCTTAAAATACTTTTCTAGATAGTTTCCGACATTCTTCAGGCACTTGTTGTAGCGGGTGACCGGCTTTTCTACACCTTCATCAAAGTAACATCCCGCCGGTGAAAACAGCCATTACGTTACAGGATTTTTTGCGTCGGCATCACGTTCAAAGTGCTTACCACCGGTTCGCGTTTCATGAGCAGAAACAAGTGGTAGTCAGACCAAACGGAGTCAAAGACCGTGGTTGTCCAGTGTAACGAGTAAGAGCCGTGAGAACACTGTCAAATCGCTTTGTTTTGGCCAATTCTGTGAGCATTTTTGGAACCCAGCTTGTGATACCCCAAGCATTCACCTAAAATCTCATGCAAAACATTTTTCGAAACTTGTGGAAATTCATTTGAAAGCATTACATATATGTATTATTTTTGATTTCCAGGGGGTATAATAAGTTCAGGTATTTTATACTGAGAAGGTGTTAAGTTACTTATATAGGTTTTTAAACTTTACAAACGCCCTGTAAAGTGTAGTTGCAGTCTAGTCTCCTCTCCGGTAATTCAACCAGCCAAACGAAAGACGAAGAAGAAGAAGAAGAAGAAGATGATGATGATGATGAGGAATAAAGAAAGGACCATGTGCAGAAAGGTGACCGAATCGTTTCACCTATACCACAACTAAAGAAACAAGTTGAAAAGACATAAAATTGAAAAAAAGAATCAAATGGTTTATTTTTATTTTTAGGCGGGGGACTTTGCCCTTTTAAATATATCGATGTAGACTATTTCGGCGGGTTTCGTTGATTTTTACTACGGATAGACTAAATCCTGTTTTATTGTTCATTTTTATGCGAGTGTAAATATTTACTGGGTGATTCAAAAAGTTTATCGACCGTTTCAAATGTGCAGGTTTTTCATACCTTTGATCATAAAACGAGAATTCTTTATGCCACTAGCTACCCGTCCCGGCTTCTACCGGGGATAATTTTGTTTTATTTCAATAATTTTTAAATTTGGATTGTAAATAAATAAATATAAAATTTTATAATAAAAATCTGATATAGGCTACAGTACATCGATAGTCCGAACGT
This sequence comes from Catonia carolina, assembly GCA_035578175.1. Taxonomy (NCBI): domain Eukaryota; kingdom Metazoa; phylum Arthropoda; class Insecta; order Hemiptera; family Achilidae; genus Catonia; species Catonia carolina. The sequence goes on from JAQMRL010000012.1 coordinate 7,019,359, forward strand.
CAAAAATCCGAACTCCATCCGAGGATTTTCAATATTTTAATTTGCCGGAGAACGACAAAAGTAAAGCACTGCTTACACTGTGTAACATGATTTTTTTAACTTTTGTTTTAAAAAAGCTTCGCATTCTCGGCGTTAGAGACAGTTATGTCTTGGTACGAGACGCAGCCAAAGTGTAGTCAAGTTCAGCTCTTGCTACTTATGCGAATGAAGGACTTGGTCGACAGGAAACGAGTATCAAAGCTCGCGTAACCAAAAATTAGGAACATTTCAGAGCAAGATTTCAGTGATTTTGTAAGTTTTATAGTGAATCTTTTGTTTACCTGTGCACAGTGGTTTTTTTCATTTATTATACAGTAAATACTGCACCAACTGTGTGTACAGTAAAGTACAAAAGTTAGTTTTATTATGTAAATGGATAATTTTTTTGGTTAAGTGAAGTACAGTACTACTCTACCTCTGCGTTACTGCACGCTAGACCTACATTTGTTCATTAAAAACAACTTAATTATTATACGTAAGTACAAAGAAGTTTTCGTTTTTATTTTATTTCGACCTTTTTAAAATGCTTAACTATGGCCTTAAGCGGCATTTATAGGTTATGTTCGAAAATTTGAGCTACCTGAGCTCCCATTTGGTTTTGATTTTTGGCACTCTACTCTACATATATTTGGGCATCTCTACCTAGTTTCAGCCATTTACCTCTTAATGAACAACTCAATAAATAAAAAAGAACTTAATAAACAAAAAACATTCGTTCAAGTTTTCAACACTATTTAAATCCCCTTAGGGGTACATTTGGAAATTGTTAAGGTGTAGTTTTTGTATTTAAACTACGAAATCTCCATAGAGTTTCATTTTGGGTTAACTATATACAAACAACAGCTATCTAGTTTGTCTGGAGCATTGTAAACAAAAAATAACGGTTCAAGTGTTGAACATACTTTTTATGGGTTTTTATATAATACCAAAATAAATTATTATTTGCATAAGTAGCCTATATTTTTATTATTTTACAAAATTACCCATATAAATTTATTTCAATAATTAATTTCTCGTGCCCTATATGAATACACAGGGAAGGAAAGTATTGCGTTCATGTAGATTTTTCGAAATCAAGTTATCACTGAATACACACTTTTTCAGGCCCAAACATGTGAACAAAATATCTCATGAATAGAATAGCTTTCGAAGTTAAAACTAGGAACTTAAGTTAGGTAGGCCTACTATAAGATAACCCGACACTAATATTTTCATTAAAATCAGTCAACCGAATGTAGTAGTTTATTAGTGCAATCTTTCACTTTTTTGCAATTTTTTCTGAAATTCTTGGAGAGGCTGTGCTCTCGTAGGAAATTTTTTTAAGATTGCGGCCATGTAAATATGCATTTTAGGGCAAAAGTGTGTATAATTAAAATTGTAGAACATTTAAAAACCTATAACTTTTATTTCTAACATTTTATCGTCCAACGCTTAGTTTAGTGACAATTAGCCTAGTGATTTTTTGTTTCTTCCCCGTCAAAATCGGTAAAAAAATAGGACTTTTTAAGATTGCGGCCTTCGTATACATTTCACGACAAAATTGTTTAACTAAAATTATAGGAAATTAAAAAACTACATCTTTCACTTTAAGCATTTTTCTCTACCGAGAGAATTTAGTTCAGTTTAATTTAGTTTAGAAGCCATTAGTGATTTTCTGTATTTTTAAGTCGCAGAGAGGTTATCTTTATTTGCGTCATTTACTTATGATTAAAATTAGCTTATGGTTTTCATTTTACATTGTACATTAATGATTAAACATAGGTTATATTGTGCATTATCTACATTAACAAGAGAAAGTCGTTTGAGTGTTTTACACCAAATTTTTCAATTAGTTTAGTTAATAAATAAAAAATAAGATTTTCTAATTTTGAAAAATGTAATATTTATATTGTAACATTATGCTGGAAAAGGTTGATTAGAAATTCAAGAATAACGTCACTCTTGTCAGAAAAATCTCTTAACTGTTCAAAGGGTTAGATTAACTACCAGACCGCAAACATAGAACAGTTAGCACCTTTCTAGAGGGCAGTCAGTAATCGAATGGTGAATGAAAAGTGTCGTTCGGGCCATTCGAAATAGTGTAGTTATGAGACCGGTTTCGATACACAGTAACCTCTCTTTAGTCCGGCACTTTTGAGACTCGGGTGATGCCGGATTACAGATTTTTCCAGATAACCGAATGTCGGTTATTTTACTGAAAATAATCAGGATAAATCAACCAATTTAAGAACATGAGCGGTCAACCGAGTACAGTGGTGTACTGTACAAACAATTCTACAGGTATTCTTATAAGACACGGAGATATACCCGATACAAAGATATACAAATTCTTATTATACCCGGTCAGACCACAATTGTTTTCAGCAATCACAACCAGTTAAGAAAAACACTGAATATATTGCACAGTTACATTTTTATTGTTTTATTATTATTATTATATTTATTACTGTCTTTAGAACACAGCAAAGTAAATTTGAACGAAAAATTATTAAAATATTGCAAGATTAGACGTACAGTAACATGGAAATTAGAAAACAGTGAAAGAATTAAAATTAAATTACCTTTACATTAGTGTAGGCCCTACGTGTAATATAGTTCTAGATATAGGCCTATAGGTTAGGTCTATCCTACTACCTTACTTAAAAAGTCTTCGATGTCTTCTTGCTTTCGTGATTCCAATTTTTTCTTCAAAAATATCATTACGAATTATACATAAATGTATAAGTTCTGGAGAACTGTAAGCTTTGTTTGAATCGGTAAAGCTTTATATTATTACAAAGTTTATATTACTGTAGTAATATTTTTTGTTATATTTGTTGTGAACCAGAGGCTAAGTTAGATGTCCCTTTGAACTCTGAGGTGCCGGACTAGAAAGGTTACTGTACGTTAATAGTGTGCGTAAGGGTGGTAACCAGTAGTTGTGGACAGGTAACTCGATTGTTTTGGTTCTTAAGAACCAAATAGCATTCTATTGTAAGTGAAGTTTAGGCTAAGCTTAAGTTTTGTAATTGATTTAATTTATGTAATCTAATTGTAGGCCTACTCGTATGTGTTAATAGGGTAAGTTTAATCATTAATTGCGTAGATAAATAATAAATTGTCGTAAGTTTGAATTAAGTCTGTTTATTATATCCATACCCAGATCCCGAACAGATCCAGGCTTAGGTGTTAAATTATATTTGGACACTTCCACTGATTTTCAGCCATGTTGGAACTTAATAAATACAAGAAATATTGGTTTAAGGGTTGAACACGGTTTTCAACCCCTTCATAATGCATTTTTGTAATTGTTGACGAGTAATTTTTTAGGTGGCCTATAGGTAATATCTCCACCAAGTTTCAGCCATCTTGCTCAATCTGCAACTATAAATTGAAAATATGTAAATATGTATACTATGTAAAATATTGATATAAGGATTGAACACCCTTTTTAACCCTTTTACGGATAAACTTTTGAAATCATTAAGGTGTAATTCTTTTAGCATCACTATAGGTAATATATCTACAGAGTTTCAGCCATCTAACTCATCTGGAACTTAGTAAACAATAAATATTGGTTTAAGGGTTGAACACCATTTTTATCCCCTTAGGGGTACATTTTTGAAATTATTGAGAAGGCATTTTTCTAGTTGAACTATAGGTACAGTAGAGTCTCGACACAAACGGGACCGGGAGATGGTCGGATAAGCAAAATATCGAATAATCCGGCACCACAAGATTAATTTTAATAAATAATACACTTGTTGGTTTTAAAAATAAATTTAATGAAACTGAAGTTAAATATGATAGTCTAAGTTTTACAAAAATTACGATAAGTAATTATAAGTCGCAAATAGTGTAGGTAAAAATAACAAGTTAAAAATGGTACCTAATTACCATCAACGATTTTTTAAAAAACGGGCCTAATAATTAAAATACAGAGAATATTTAACGATTCGGTATTTAACGAATTTATCATAATAGCATACATAAAATGTTCAGCAGTGAGGCAACTTACAAAAAGATTCACTACTTTTGGAAAACTCTATTGTAGATGATTGCTCGCTATTCTACCTTTACATTAAACGACGTTTACAGTAAAGACATGTGCCCTTTTCTTGGCGGCAATATCAAGCTGGTGCCGGATCACCATTATGTCAGATAGGGTTGTTTCTTGTTGTTTTTCAACGTAGGTGAATATTATTCCCTCGCTTATCAACTCGCATTTGTCACAATAAGTCACCTAGGATAATCCGAATGTCGGATGAGCAAAGGTTGGATAACCGGATCTTACTCAGTGGCGGATTTAACATCAAGTTTAGGGAGAAGTCACTACCAGGGGGTCCGGGGGTCCTCCCCCATGGAAAAATTTTAAAATACACATCTTAAAAACATGTTTTTGCGCATATCTGAGGCTAAAATTTTCAATTTTCATACTGTTACAAGACAAAATGGAACAATTTTAGACATTTAAGAAATTCAACAATGAGGAATAGATTACTATTGCCAATTTTAAATAAAAGAATTTTGCGTAATATGGCTCATAGTACAAAGATAATATGAAAATAATTTATTGGTAAAGGGTTACAGTAATTAAGTATTTACATAAAACTGTTTGTTACGTTACAAGTACTTACTAAATAAGTTATTAAAATATGTTATGCTGGGTCTTTATTTTGCTGTATCAAGTATCCTGTAAGAAAATAACTTATAATAAATAAAAACATGATCAAATTTGTTGAATTACGAAATGGGGATAATCAAGAAAAGAAAGAAAATCAAGAAAACATACTACATATTGGTTTATTTGTGTAAAATAAACTGTTGAGACAGTACGATTAAGTACATCTTTATACAAAAAAATCAGTGTTTAGTTTTAGAAATACAAAGAAATTTTGGCTAAAATATGCAGTAGAACAAATAAACTTTAACGTCAAATGTCAATATTTACAGAACTATTCAATATGTATAATAAAAGTATAATGTGATCCAAACAACCAATAGTTCTGTTTCGTTTAGGGCGTAGTAGCCATGCAATTGCATACATACACCCTTCATTCCTTCATTCCTTTAGAAAGATAAAACAACTATTAAAGTAAATCAATAGGTAAGAAATTTGGAGAGGGCTCATGACGCCTGTGATCCCCACTTAATACGCCACTGATCTTACTGTAATATTTTCACTGAGTTTCAGCCATCTACGTAGCTTGTCCGGACTTAGTAAATTAAAGATATTGGTTTAGGGATTGAACACTCTTTTCAATCCCTTAACGGTGGAATATCAGAATCGTTTGTGTTTAACTTTACTGTTTATTGTAAATGGAATATTCCCTCCAAATTTTAGCTTTCTAGCTGTTGTGCAAGTAGGAGAATTAGTGATGAGTGTATCAGTGAGACTTTTCCGGGTTGTCTCTAAAGTAAAGACCGCTGGGAAATTTCTCTCCTTGATAAAATTAATTAAAAATTCGATGTTACGGCCGATTGTGAAATACCTGGAGTGATAAGTTTTTTAAACCATCAAATGTTAAGTTGTCTGAAATCCATAGGCAGTTATATAATGACAGAACTTCTGATTTAAATTTCAACACTTTTGGCCTGCCTCAAGGGACGATCTTGTCACCGGTTCTATTTTTGTTCCATGTGAATGACATGCTAAAAATTAAAATATATAATTGTAAAATTATGTCCTTCGTAGACGACACAGTGCTCATATTCTTAAATGAGAATTGGATTAATGCTTTCTCTACAGCGGAGAGTGGACTGTCTCATGTTAAAAAATAGCTGAATCAGAACATTTTAAGTATTAATGTAAAAAAACAATTTATTGCTTTTTCACCCAATAGACTGGATCAACCATCTGAGCGGTTTCGCTTGAAATTGCATGTTAACTCTGACATACCCGAGTCATGCAATTGCTCCTGTGCATCTAAAGAGAGAGTTTCGAAGACTAAATATCTAGGAATAGTAATTGACGAAACCTGAAATGGGACTCATATTCGATTTTTTGTAAGAAATTGAAATTCTCTTTATACATGTTTTACAAAGCTAGATGTATTCTGAATATCAGGGAATTAAAAATCTTATATTTTTCTTTTGTTCAATCTGTTTTGTGTTATGGTTTAACTGTCTAGGGTAGGACATTTGACAGCCACGAGAAGGATATTTTTGTAATACAGAAAATGGTAATTATAACTATTCTGGCAAAACCTCGAGTGTATTCTAGCGTAGATACTTTTTCAAAATTTAATGTATTAACTTTAAGGCAACTTTATTTAAAAAACGTATTTGAATATATTCTTAAACATAGATATTCATTTAATATTAAAATCAGTTCCACTCATAGTTTAAGACCTGAACATGTAAATAAATTTGTAATAGTAGATTCTTATCTAAAAATTCTTAGGAAACATTAAAATATATCATTAGCCGACTGACTCATCAATGTTGTGCCAACTCGTCTGTTATTCGATCATAGGAGTCTTTATAAATAACTAGCAACCCCCGCTCCCTTCGCTTCACAGCAGCTAATGTAGGCCTCATTAAATTATTTTAAAACCTCTCTACATACAATATTTGTGGTTTCGTTGTCCTGTGGCAGCAAAGTAAATTGTTTTTCTCCACTTCCAGCTCTAGAAAGTCCGACATAAAGTTGTCCATGAGTGATCCACTCTTGTCTCAAATCGATGCCCACCTTTTTAAATATTTTCCCCTGCGATTTAACAGAATTGAATAAAATGCATAGAAGAATACCGATGGAAAAGAAAAAGACAGTTGATATATGGCTGAGATAAGAGACAGTAATTCTTGGGTGCGGTACGCAGAGTAATTGGAAATATATGACTCATTTACTACCTGTCGAATGAAAACAAATATATAAAATACAGTACGAAAATAAGGAATCGAATGTTATACTTCACGTTTTTCTATGAAATAAAAAGTTGAATCGTGCTTCTAGCCCAAAAAAATACACCATCCAGAGGACTTAGAAAAAATAAAAGTGCTATGCACCCGATAAACTGAAACATGAGACATCGTCACAGTTTAAGTTGAACTCACTTAATTAAAGTTACTTAAAGTTGAAAAATGGCCTATATTGATCAGGAAGCTCTAAACTATGCAACAATGAATTTTTTTTTAAAATCAGTTCAGTAATTTCTGAGATTACCTCATACAAACAGACGTTTCTTCTTTATTATATAGATGAAATGCTGAATTTGATACCTATCGAAAAATCTGGTGTGAAACATTCCCACTACCTCCTCTTGCCAATGCAAATAATGAACAATATATCCTAAAATTAGTAATAATACATTGAAAATAAACAAGAAACTAACCTCAAAAACATAACCTTATTTTAATCATGAGTGAATGATTCAAAATGAAAATCAATCTAAGTTTGGCCTAGTAATACGAAAATCACTCTTGACGCTAAACTAGGCTCTGTAGAGAATTATCTCCAACTTTTATTATATACGTTTATGCCCTTAAATGTATATTAAGGCCGCAATTTTTGAAAAAACCGGTTTTTTCCACGAGAAAACCGCCTCCTCAGAATTTCAGCAGACATGGCGCCTACCCTATCTTGTAGAGTATAGAAAATATAGTAATTGAGGCGATTGAAAAAAAAATCGTAGGAGCCGTTTTTGTAAAAATCGCAAAAAGTTAAAAATACACGAATAAACTACTACTTCCGGTTGACCGATTTTGATGAATGTTCATGTCAGGTCCTCTAGTGGTACCTAACTTAAGTTTAAAGTTTCAACTTGGTACGATGTTCAGTTCTCAGATATTTTGTATACTCACACACACACCCCCAGACCAATCGCTAAAAACATGTTTTTTGGGTTCAGGGGGTCTGAAAACGTGTATATCCGGTGAAAACTCGATTTAAAAAAATCGACATGAAAACGACACTTTCCTTCCTATATAGGCCTATTCATATAGGCAAGAGAAAGTAAAAATACCTATTTTTTGAATAAAAATTATTTTAATACAGGTAGTAGTACTAAATATTGTTCATTTTACCTTTTATTCTTCTTCGTCTTCTTATTTTTCTTATATAATTGTTTTTAATAATCATAAAATCTTTTTTTATGTATAAGGAAATATTTTTTAATTTTTTATGTGATTGTTTTAAATTTAAGGTAAGTTAATGATGAACAATTAAATATGTGAAAATTAAATTATAAACTAGGTTCTAATTGGATAGCTATCGAAAAATCTTTATAGACTACACTATAAATTTCATTTTAAATTAATTTCACTATAAATTTTATTATTAATGTTGTTGTTGTTGTTGTTGTTGTTGTTGATGGCTATAAGGGGTGATGTGGAGGCCATAAAAAAATTATTATTATAGCGGTGGTAGTGGTAATGATATTGGTACTTGTAATAAATTTAATTACTGACTATTGGGATTTTTTTGTGTAGTCTACATAAAAGTATGATAACTTATCATAGGCCTATAGTTTAATCAGAAGCTATGACTACGGCTCTCCCCCGGCGCACAAAATTTTCGTACCTTTGCTGGGAAATAGAAGCATTTAGACTTAGATTAGAATTAATGTGTACTAATTTGAAGTTTTTTTTATGTCAAATAAGTAGATATATTGTATAAATAAATATTAACAAGTTGGGTGCTGTGTACGAAGATAATGTAATGAAAGAAAAAACGTCCGAAAAAGGTGTGAAAGGTTTAGAAATAAGAGAATTGAAGTGCATGATGGAAAAGTTCGAGGCGGCCCTCAATAATCACCGGGGACTTGTTGAAATGCGTCGATGATGAAATCAGAAAAGATCGTCGCTCAACGATTTCCAACGTTGCCCTTCTTTTTCCTTTAGTTTCAAGAGCCTGTTATTGATCTCATCGTTCATGACCATTTAGGTTTCAGAAAGGTTTGTGCACGTTGGGTGCCGCACTTCTTAATGGAACGTCACGAAAAATCCGAATACTAAATGAACAAAAGAATATGACGAGGTATATTGAAGCTAATGTATTAGTATGATAAATGTCTTAATTCATGTGGCGATTATATAGGCTATATAAAGAAGTAGTATAAGGTTTGTAGTTTGAGAGAAATAACAAAAAAAATACAAATTTTTCAGAATATGTTTTTAACAATGGAACGGTCTTTACTTTAGAGATACCTCTCTTATAATCATATATACTCTGCCACTTCGTTTATTGGTACGATTTTTACTTAGACCTGCATTCTAGTTGTCCCAATTACTCGGATTCTACTGAAGTATTTTTGTGCAAAGTTATAATTGTGAGATTATCTTCTTCGTTACTATTTTACTTTTTGATGACTACAGTACTGAATTTGTGAGTAATGTCTTACGGAGCAGAATGTTGGAAATTGGTAGAAACAAGATTAGGCGAAATGCAGTAGATGTGGATTATTTGAGAAGAGCTTCTAAAATCTCTCGGCTGGAACATGTTAGAACTGAAGAAGTAAGGGTTCGAGCGGAGATGTGCGATATAGTTGTGGAAAGGGTAGAAAAAAGACAATTTATTTATTATTTCCCCTTTACTTACAAAACATATTATTACAATATAAATGTTAATTACCTTAATTATACTTTGAAAATCTAAAACTAATAATATTAATTAGTGGTGGGAAAATTACTCCACCCAATTATGGTTTCCCATGTTCAAGAGTAGATCAATTCAGTGCTTCTTTGTCCATTATACTACTGCAACTACTGTACTACGGTAATCTATTAGTGTGTTTTTAATTGCAACTACATGTTAGTTACTTAAATACTAATTAAACGACTGAGACTTTTTTATTAAAATAGTACGCTATTATATAATTTTACATAGAAATGAAAAAACAAACAATAAAATATGAAATGTGCAAAACAAAAGAATTTATTTACAAATAGAAAACTAATTATCGAAACCGCTAGACAAGCCCACAAAATGATTTGTTTCCTGGTGTAACGATTGTTTCTATGGCTTCTCTTCCTACTTCCAATAGCCAAATGGTTACTGCTTTTTAATACTTTATAATGTCCGGCATATTTTTAATTTGTAAGGGGGCAGATAGAGCAGCTTGGGTGCTAAGTAGCAGAAATGCCTTTGTTATAAAGTTTTTGAGGCCTTGTGTAAAAGTAAGAGATCCTTGTTCCTTGTATTATAATGGTGTCCTCTTGTACTAAAGTAAATTATATTTTTATAAGCGAAAATAAGAGCATCTCTTGCAATATTTGGCAATTGGTTTAGTATGGTCATGTACGTCAAAAATGGAAGAGGAAAGGTGACCCAAAAGGATCTTGAACTACCAGTCAGCTACTCGGAGGAAGAAGGTAGACGCTGCGGAACTTGGAAAGAAGGTGTGAGAGAGGCTTTGCGGTAAAGAGAGGCTGGAAGAGGAGGATGGTGGAACAGACCGAGGTTTGAAGTGCGGGATGCGGCAGCAGCTGTAGGGTCCTCGCTTAAAGTAAGAAAAGTAAGTGTAAAAATCCCTTTCATGAGACGACGACGACACGTCTCATGGCTAGTGGTAATTTTTGAAAAGGCTTACCTTTGACCAATGGCAGAACCCATTAGTGATATCTGTATCAACTCTTTAAGAGGAATCGATCCGATTTTGATTTCTTGACTTTCAGTTTAAACAGTTCTTGAGTTTCAGTATAAAACTGAAACTTCAACCCAATGGTTTCTGCATCGACTCTTAAAGAGAAATCAAATGACACTATTTGTATTTCCAAATTTCGTGATTTCTTGACTTCCGGTTTTGAGCAACTTTCTTTTGAAACCGGGAACTTGACACCCAATTATTTATGTATCTACTCTTTAAGAGGAATTGAATGACACTACTTTTGTTTCCAAATACCGAATTTGATTTCTTAACTTCCGGTTTTGGGAACTTCCGGAACTTCAAATTCAATCCAGTCCACTAGTTTTTGTGAAAATTGCGAATCCGAAAACTGTTTGGTGCTATCTTGTGTATTTTCTAACTTTGGTTTCTAGACTTTCGGTTTTGGGCCACTTCCGTTCAAAACCGGAACTTCAAACCAAATTTAGGCTTACTTACTTTTTGTGTAGATTACGAATCCGGAAACTGGGTTTTGCTGTCTCTTGTAGTTTCTGACATCTGGGTGTGACGAACGGAAGGACGGACGGATGGACAGAGGAAAATGATAGATGACAATTTTAAAATTTGCCACCAATTATCAGAATTTTTAGAAAGTTTGTGCTTTCTGAACCATCCTATAGTTTTAGCTGTATGGTTATTAGTGTGTGTTGGAGGATAGGTCAGTCTGTAGTTGTCGAACATAAATATTGTATATCTTAAAAGTCTAAAATGCAACTGAAGAGAACAGAGAATACAATCAACATGGTCCAGACATGAAAACCAGAATCCGGCCAGTTTTCTAAGAATTACCAAATCATGTGAACTGAAGAAGTCACTTGTATAAGATGGTCCATAAGTTATTTAACAATAGTTGTTGCATTGCTTTTGTTATTTCCCGCGCTGTATTAATAGGATGGAATGATATAGTAGTATATTGCGATAATACTTGTCAAGCCTTGAACCCAAAAAAAAAGTGTCAATGTTGACCATCTACCGAACGGTTTATGTGTTTGATTTCATAAATTAGGTCTATAACTTTTTACTTTCTCTTGCCCTATATGAACATTGGGAAGGAAAGTACATGAAAAAAAATAGTATGAATATTTTATGTTTTTTGGGTACAGAGGGCCTGAAAACGTGTAATTCAGTGAAAACTCTAATTCAAAAAATTGACATAAAAACTACATATTCAAATAGGAAAAGAGAAAGTAAAAATGGTTAAATACTTATGAAAGTAATTTTATTCTTTAGATCGCTCATTACCAACATTTTTTTCGTAATAGTGTGACTATATGTAAAATTTTTGAAGTGAAAAATTCTTTAGGCGCGCCTTGCGCTCTTTCTAGTGAATGAAACTGAAATGTCACGCTCGGATCGGTGACGCTGAATCGGATATACTCGACTCCAGTCGACATCAGCCAGCGAGTTGACTGTCTGCGCCGTCTGTCTCCAGTCGTCATCAACCGCGTTTACTGACTAACAAGGAATGCGTCGTTTTAAGAACTACGTTTTATTGTTTTTAAATAAAATAGTAATTTCATCTTCTTCCTGATTCACCCAACTAAAATTCGTTGTACAACATCAATCTAACATTATTATATATGTATTATTTTAAAATTAGGAAATCATATAGGTAGTAAGTTTTCACTTCTACCGTGTGGATATAAGCACGCGCGCGCGCGCGCGCGCGCACGCGCGCACACACACACACACACACACACACAATGATAGATAGAAAGATTTTTCGGTACTAAGTTTTTGGTCCGTAGTTAAAAGGGTTCATTCAAAGTAAGAGAAAGTTAAAATTGGTGTTGAAGGAAAGAACGTCATCGTTCGACAGAAAGAACGATTTGTACGGAGCAATAAGTCGGGAAGAAGAGTGGGTAGTGACGTGCGAGGAAAAGTCCTCACGTGGAGGACGAATGAGTGTTTCGATGTGAGATAAAGATAAAACAAAAAATCTGGTGTGAAACACTCGCATGACTTTCTCCTGTCAATGTAAATGATGGACTTACATATGTCTAACCTATGTTTAATCATGAGTAGGCCTAAACAATGTAAAATAAACATAACCTCATTTTAATCATGAGTGAATGAAGCAAAATGAAAATCAACCTTTGTAGAACATAAAGATACGGAAAAGTAGTAATTGCCTCTAAACTAGGCTCTGTAGAGAAAAATGCTTAAATAAAAGTTGTAGGGTTTTAATTTCCTATAACTTTGATTATATACCCTTTTTTCGTAAAATTCATACTAACACAATCTTAAAAAAAAAAATTTCTTACCGATTTTTATGAAAACAAAACACAGGAAATCACTAATTGCCTCTAAATAAGCGTTGGATAAAATGTTTAAGTTTTTAAAAGTTCTACAACTTTAGTTATGTACACTTTTACCTTAGAATGCATAATAAGGGCGAAATCTTAAAAAAAATAAAAATGTTTTATACGAGAGCACAGCCTCCGCTAGAATTAGGCCTACAGCAGACATTACACTTACCCTATCATGTCGAGCGTAAGAAATGTTGTAAACGAGGCGAATTTTTAAAAAAATGCAGGAGCTGTTTTTGAGAATATCGCCAAAAAGTGAAAAATCACACGAATAAATTACAACTTTCGGTTGACCGGTTTTGTTGAAAATGATCGTGTCGGGTCCTTTTATGCTACCTAACTTATTAAGTTCCAAGTTTCAACATCATACGATATTCCGTTCTTGAGATATTTTGTTCATAAAATATCATGTTTTTTAGGTTCAGGAAGCCTGAAAACGTGTAAATCCGGCGAAAACTCGATTTCGAAAAATCGACTGAAAACAATATACAGTGACAATATCTAAGCGGAAAGTCTTGTTCCAGAATTCTCTAGCAGGACTGAGTATTTAGAAGTGTTAATTTAAATAATAATAGTTATTAAATCGGGTTATTTCCAAGAAATGGTTAGAAATATAGTGAATAAATGGTTAGTACAAACCTATTAATGTGTCGGTTACTTGAGAAGGGTCGGCGTATCGATTTAGATAATAAGCTCTATTGTTATGGTGTGGTTTTGTGATTCGACTATAATGTATTTGTTTAATTTTTGTTAAGAGCAGAGATTTTTGCAGAACCCGACAGAAAGACTTGATTTTTTTATCATTCTAGAATTTCAATAAGTTAGATTTATAAACGCAGATCGGTTTGGTTAGAGTCAGTCTTGATTTGTGATCAGCGAATGAGTTTTGTACACGTAACAGTCACGTTTGGAGAAGATCTAACGTCTATTGTGTATCGTTTAACGTTAACTGTGTAAGTACTGCTTGAGTCCCAGTTCCGTGTAGTTTGGAGGAATGCAGTGCGTTGTTATAGTAGTGGGATAATGAATGAGTGTATGAATAAATTTGTAGTGTTTCACAGCTGCTGCATTTGTAGTGGTAGCGTGTACTAACTAGACTAAAAACATATTCTTATAATCTGCCACATTAATTTAACAAATACTTACCGGGTTATTAACTTGGTCGGATTCATAATATTTAATTTACCAATTCATATCAAAATATGTAAATAAATAAATGTAAAAATACAAACAAATATATTAAATACGGAAAGTTTGAAAACGAATGTTTTGTATCAGAGTAATAGAACAATCGTTCTCCCAGCATGCGTCACTCATTCAATATACCTGACCCGTACCCTTCACCCCGCAACTACACGGAGCTGGGACTCGAGCAGTAGGATTTAGTTTAATTGAGTTTAGAATAATCTTGTTACTAGTTATGTTTATTTAATGCCATTGGTTTATTCTTTACTATAATTAGGTTACAAATCATTATAACAGAAAGTAAAAAGTCCTCACGTGGAGGATAAGGTTTTGATGAACTAGGACGATGAGATGATGATTAAATAGGAATTAGTCATAACTTTCGAACCACCTTATAGACATAGAATTATAGTTACCAAAAAACCAAATTTTGTGATTGTCCTTATCCTTAAGTTAAACCACTTTTCAAGTCCTCATTCTTCTTCTTCTTCTTCTTCTTCTACAATATCTTCCTTCTTCCTCTTTCAAATCTTCGTACCTATTTCATTTCTTGTAAACAATATATCTTATTTTATCTTTGTTGCTGACCAATGCAACGTCCGTCGTAGACAAAAATAAAAATAAATCTAAAAAAAGTTCTTTGTAGACAAAAGCGCGGTTAAAAATACAGTCGAAAATACTTTTACAATAGAATAACCGTGGACGGTGCAAACTTGTCTTGTTCCATCTCCACTAGGCCCCCCTCACTCCCACCGATAAACATCCCCCACCTCAAAATTTTACTGATCAACAAAACCGCTAACAATGTATTTCCCCGCCCTCTTCCAAACATTTCTACAACCAAGTGCATAAGACTAATCAAAGTGCATCTTTGGGTGGGCCGACAAAACAAGTTGTTCCAAATGTTATCAGAGCTTTCCAAAAATTTCTCAAACAGATTACAAATATTGTCATCAAAAAGTTGGTACTTGATTTCCTTTTTAAACAGAACTTTAAACATTTCATGACCTTACCAACTCAAAAATACCGTTTACAATATTTTATTTACTTTCTTTTGCCCTACATGAATATGTCAAGAGAATATATTTTTTTCATATCGATATTTCGAAATAAAGTTTTCAGGTAATTTCAATCAAGTTATAATATGAAAAGTAATCATAAACACACTTTTCAAACCCCCTCCCCACCTCCCGAACCCAAAAATAATATGTTTTGGTTTATGTGTGTGTCAAAAATATCTCAGAACTGAATATTGTACGAACTTTAAACTTTGATCTTAGGTAAGGCGCTACTAGGGGACTCGACAAGAACATTTTCATGAAAATTGGTGAACCGGAAGTAGCAGTTTATTCGTGCAATCTTTTCACTTTACCAACTTTTTACTTTACTTTTATCATTTCACTTTTTGCTATTTTCTCAAAAACGGCCCCCACGTTTTTTTAAATCACCTCATTTATAAAATGTTTTATTCTTTACAAGATAGGCTAAGCGGCATGCTCACTAAAATTTTTGGGCGGCCTGTGCTTTCATGGTAAAAATATATTTTTAAAAATGGTGCTTTAATATGCATTTTAGAGCAAAAGCTATATAAATAAATTTATAGGGAATTTAACAAACCTAAAACTTTTATCTCAAACTTTTTTACAACACGGAGTTAAGCGTCAATTCAACGATTTTCAGTATTTAGCTCATCAAAATCGGTAAAAATTGATTTTTTTTTAAAAGAATGCGGCCTTAGGCATATGCATTTTACAACAAAAATGAATAAAATTAAAGTTATATATTTATTGTTGTTTTACGTCTGACTGTTTTGCAATTTATGTTAATGCAGGCGGTTATAGGAAATAAAAAATTTTACAATTTTATTTCAAGAATTTTTAAACAGAGCTTAGTTAGTTAGCTTAGTTTGGTGCCAATTAGTGATTATTCGCATTTTTAAGTTATAGAGTATGATTTTAATTTTGCGTCATTCGCTCATGATTAATATTACGATTTTTTCAAATAAAATTGTTTATTAATGATTAAACTTGGTTATAATGTTCTTTATTTACATTGGCAAAAATAGTCGTGTGAGTATATCACGCCAGATTATTTGGTAATAAATTATTCATATTATTACGCAAATATTATTGTTCTAAAACAATAATGCGGGAGTACCGCAGGGGTTAGTGTTATTCCCGATGTCGTTTCAGTATTCGTATCCGACTTATCTTGACTGGCTTAATCGGTTCAGTAGGACCCTATACGTATAACAACCTGCACATGCACACGCAAGTGCGCGCCCACTTACACAAACAGAATTTTTTGTGACATTACAATGATATCTCAATTCTGATAATTTAGACGAGGTCGTGAGAAAGCTAAATACAAATTAAATATTTTTTAAACAAGTATGTAAAAAAATTGTATATAAATATTATTTAAGTACTTTAAAAAAAATACATAATAAAATTGTTACAACTAAAAATAATTATAATTAATAATAATCATTTTAAGTAAAACCGTTGAAGTTTATAATTTTTTATATTAAGTTTTCTAAAAGGGACAATAATAAAAATTATAAAATTTATTAATAGTATAACAGTGGGTGTGTTTTATCAGACGATTTCAATTGTCATCTGAATTTAGAATTTATAAATAGAATTTCAGTGAAGTTAAATTATCTCTTAGTATTAATTCAAATAGGCTAGCCACAAATAATTTAATAAAAATTTATATTATTTTTCTTAAATATTCTCACGTAAATACTTTAACAAAGGTTGACAAAACAAACTTTTAAGAAAATTAACAATAGACCTACTGTGGTGGACAAATAGTTTAAAAAAAGTCAGAAAGGATATTGAGAAAACCAAATACACCGAGAAAACTTAATGAACCGAACCAAATTCAGACAAATAATCCCTGACTTTAAGAGTTTCTATGAAGAGCAAAACCAGAACACCGCGTGGACAAAAGAAAGAAGAAAAGCTTACAGTGAGTGAATGCTGATAGTGTGGGCTGCAAAAAGAGCTTCCAGAAACGTCTAAAGTCATCTCACGTGGCCCTACGCGAAACAAATTTACAAGCTGAATAAATCCCGATAGTGGGCTGTGAAGGCGGAAACTTTAAAAAGAAAGATTTATTATTTATTTATTAAAAAGGTAGTAAACAAACACTAACTGAAGGAAGAAAATTGCTGAATTGTGTGGACGCCAACCGAAAATTCAATAAATCCGGATAAGAATACAAATTAAAAATAACTTATTCGACCTTATTTTCAACCCTGATATTCTTGCTCAATTCAATTTTCAACACGTAGCCTTATTTCAATTAAAATTCAATTTTAGAAGTCTATTTCAAATTTCACTTTATAATCATAGAAAACACAGTTTATAGTAAATTCAATTCAATTAAAAATTTATTTAAATATTGCAAAGATATTTAGTTTACGGAAATTTGTGTAGTTTCAATATTTCAATTTTATTTAGTAGGCACTATTTATCAGTAGTTAAATGTTACCAATAAATTCATGATGTAAAATTCAATTCAATTTTGTAACTAATATTTTAAGTTTAGTTATTAATTTGTTCAATAAACGTTTTTCATTTCTTTTATACATTATTTCAAGAAGTTTATTTCTAAACTAGATTTAGTGTCTAGTGTCACTTGTGTGTCATTTTTACGCCAGATTTCAATTTTTCAATTTTACCGATTTTCAATTTTCTTTGTAATAAATTCTGCAACACAGACCAAACTAAAAATTATTTTTTTGTTTCAGGGTGCCTGAAAACTTGCATTTCCGGTGAAAACACAGTTTTTAAAAATCGAAATGAAAACAATAATTTCATTTCCTATATAAATCGGAAAAGAGAAAATAAAAAGGATGAAAATTTTTAAAAATAATTTGAGAGAAAAATGTGATTTAAAAGTTATATACATACCTACAAACTACATAGAAAGGAGAACCTAATGAATAGAGATAGAAATAGAAAAGTGTGGTGTGAAACACATAACTTTTTCTTGAAAATATAGATAACGAACAATATAACCTATGTTAATCATGAGTTTTTTTTGTTTGTTTAACGTCCGACTGTTATGCAATTACTGCTAATGCAGACGGTGAGGGATGAAATGATTTTTTGTAACGTATGAAAATATGCCATGCCTGAATGGGATTCGAACCCATGATGAGAGGCGAGCACGTTACCAACTACGCCAATGCGGCTGGCTTAATCATGAGTGAACAATGTAAAATGAAAAATATAACCTACTTTTAATCATGAATGAATGAACCAAAATGAAAATCAACCTCTGTTCAACTTAAAAATACGGAAAATCAGTAATTGTCTTTGAACTAAGCTCTGTTGAGAAAAATGCTTTGAATAAGAGTTGTAGATTTTTGTGATTTTTCGTAAAATTTTGATTATATACAGTTTTGTCGTAAAATTCATACTAAGGCCGTAATATTAAAAAACTTACTTTCTTACTGATTTTGATGAAAAGAAAAACAGATATCAACGCTAAACTAAGATTTGTAAAAAAGAATGTTTAAAATAGAAGTTGTAGATTTAGTAATGTTCTACAACTTTAATTATATATGCTTTTGCCCTAAAATGCAAATTAAGGCTAGAATCTTAAAAAAAGCATTTTTTCTCACGAGAGCACAGGCTTTCCAAGAATTCCCAAAGAAACTGTAGATATGGCGCTTATCTTATATTAAAGAGTAGAAAAAATTTAGTAAAGAGCGTGATTTTTCAAAAAATCGTTTTCGAGAAAACCGCAAAAATTGCACGAATAAATTTCTACTTCCGGTCGACCGATTTTAATGAAAATGTTCGTACCAAGTCCCCTTATAGTACCTAACTTAAGTTTTAAGTTTCAACTTCGTACGTAACTCCGTTTTTGAGTTATTTTGTTCACATACAGGCCAATTGCTAAAAACACGTTTTTTTTTATTCAGAGGCCTGAAAACGTGTATTTCCAGTGAAAATCGACATGAAAACAATACTTTATTTTCCTATATATTCATATAGGGCAAAAGAAAGTAAAAAGGATGAAAATTTAAAAAAACATAATTTGAGAGGTAAATCTGTTGTGAAGGTTATGCACATATTTATAAAATCTACATAGAGAGAAAAAGCTTAAAAAATACGTACGAGTCTACGTAGAGAGTGAGATCAGAAAAAAGAGATGATGAATTTCAAAATGGAAATGTATAAAAACGTACATATCAAATTTGAAGTAATGAGCGAAATCCGTACGAGGTTTAGAATGATCTTATTAAAAGCTGTATACGCACAACCTTTCTTCATTCTACGAATGTTTGTATGTCGCAATAAAATAAAACATATGTAAACTCAACATCTCTTAGAAAAACCCTCTGCTTTAAATTTTGGATTTCCCGGAATTTCCCAGCCTAACGAATTGTAATATTGTATTATCACAAAAGTAACTCAGATTTTTCTTTAGGGATTTCCAAGAAATGTTAAAGAGTATTATGTCCATTCATTCATTTTCATAACTCAAATGAAACTCAGTTAAAAGTATTAATTCGTGAAAAATTATACAGCAGGTTCTTGATTTATCGGTCTTGTATTTACCGTGGCTTTGATTTAGCGTCACTCATTTAAAAAAAGAAAAGTTTCGTCCCCCATCCCTTACATCACTTTCTTGTGAGTTTTGATTGGATAATTTATACTCCTACGTTAATTTCATAAATACGACAACACTTGCTCTTACACAATTATTCACTTGGGTCATTTCTTTTGGTCAAGTGGTAATTAGTCTCCTGAGACTATGGATAAAAAAGTAATAAAAGAAATAAAAGGTAAAAATGTCTAGTGGTAAAGTTATCGTCACAAATCAACTGTTTAACAGCTGATATTCGGAGTCGAAGGTTCCGTGGTAAAATCCTAGGAAATGTATTCATGTTTATACGAATTTGAATACTAAACAGTGGTAACTAGTGTACATTGGTAATTGGGGTTCAATTAACTCTCTTAAGAATGGTCGCATTGAGTCTGTAAAAGCTAGGCCTACACGTCATACATATCAACCTCATCTCATTGGGTCTTGGGATTTGCTATTGGTGGCAATTTTTAAAATTGTCATCTATCATTTTATGTTGTCCATCCGTCACACCCACATGTCAGAATCTACAAAAGATAGCAACAAACAGTTGTCGGATTCATAATCTACACAAAACGTTAGTGGGCCTAAATTGGTCTTGAAGTTTTGGTTTCGACAGGAAGTGGCCCAAAACCGGAAGTCAAGAAATCGAAGTCGGAATTGCAAACAAAAATAGTGCCATTCGATTTTTCTTAAAGAGTAGATACAGAAATTATAAATCGTTTTAGCCATAAGTGTCTTTTCAGTATGTCTTTATCTTTCTTTTCAGAATTTGCCACCAACCATGAGCCATGAGACGCTCGTCTCATGAAAAGGATATTTGTTCATAAATTGAATAGATTGCAACATAGAGATTAAAGAAAACTACGTATTTTCCCCTCGTATAGGGCTAATTGGAGACAAATAAAGGTGACTTTAGATGATTTGAAAGCTCTTTTAGCAGCCCACTTTGACAGCATTCACTCACTTTAGGCTTTTCTTCTTGCTTCTGCCTACACGGTGTTTTGTTTTTGCTCTTCATAGAAACCTTAAAGTCAGTGATTATTTGTCTGAATTTGGTTCGGTTCATTAAGTTTTCTTGGTTTATCTGGTTTTCTCAATATCCTTTCTGACGTCTTTAAATCATTTATCCGACACCTTAGGTCTATTGTTCAGTGTCTTAAAAATTTGTTTTATCAACCGGTTATAATCCATTCTATCTTCGGGGCCATTATATTGTAGAGGATTATTCTCTTAAATTTCTTTGCTTCTCTTAGACCAGCCTTCCCTGTCACTCTAAGGCACTTACTCGCGTGCAGACACAAATATTTTATCACAGCATTATAATACCTAATCTTCGTTTGTCTTGAGAGTGCTTTCTTTCACTTATATAAACAAATGTTGAGTTCCTCAAAGTGCACCAGCCATCTTTCCTCGCCTATTGGTGTTCGCTTTCTTTCCGCTGGTCTTTGGTTGTATTATCTCTCCGAGATACTTGAAGTTATCAACTTTCCAATTTTTTCGCACTGTTTTTTCAAGTGACGCGCGACTGTTTTGATGTTCTTGTGTATTTAGTTTTCTCGAAGGAAATCTGTAGTCCTGCTTTTTCTGCTTGTTTTTTCTACGTTGATTTGTTTCTTGCTTTGTCCGTGTTCCTAGAAAAGTGATTGCTAGGTCATCTGCAAAAAGAAGACAGTTCATATTTATGCCGTTCTTTCATCCTCATTGTTTACTTGTTTTAAAAAAATCCTTCATTGGCAAGTTCCATTTCCCCTTCCTGAATAACTTTCTAGCTTACAGTTAAAAATAACCGGCGACAGTCCCTCCTAGCCTAACGCTTGTTTTAATTCTAAACTCTCAGGAGATTTCTTCTAGAAATTTTACTTTCGATCGTGTCTGTGTTAATGTTTCTTTAATGATAGCTGTTGTTTTGATGTCCACTACAAATGCTTGTAAAGTAGCGTTTCTCTGTCGATTGAATCATAATCTTTCTTAAGATCGACAAACACTACCATCATATCCCTTGAAATATAACTTTTCAGAACTCATTTTAGGTTCCGTATCTGTTCCGCAAGATCTTCCTTTCTTGAAATATAGGGCAAGAGAAAGTAAAAAAATAAAAAACATACATATGGTTAACATGTGGTTAAGAATATGTTCAACCCGTATTGCAGGCGCAATTTCAATTGTAATTCAAAATAGAAGAGTGTGATAGAATAATAATAATATGGTTTGTCGAATTGATAATTCATTTTTATGTGCAAAGTATCTACTAATGAAGTTAGAGGGTTGCTAAGTAACCTGCCTATAAAGAGCGACACAGGGTTGGGGAAGAGGGGAATAGAGGCAACGCTCCTGAGCGGTCTATTAATACTTCCATTAGATTGCCTGAAAATATTGATTTCATATTTACCGGTACATTTTTTTACGTTTCCCTATCACCCTGTCTACAAAATACCTAAAACCTGCTGTGAAGCGCATACCCGACTTTCTCTTGCCAGTGTAGTGGATAATGAACAATATAGGTAACCTACTCGTACGTTTTATCATTAGTAAATAATGTAAAATGAAAAACGTAACCTAACGTTAATCATGAGTAAATGACGCGAACATGAAAATCAGCCTCTGTTCTACTAAAAAATACGGAAAATCAATAACTGATGCTAAACTTAGCTTTGTAAAAGAAAATGCTTAAGAATTGAAAGTTGTAAGTTTACTAACTCGTATAACTTTATTAATATGCACTTTGCTGTAAAATGAATAGTACTAAGCCCGCAATAATAAAAAAAAACCCATTTTATTACCAATTTTGTTGGGGAAAAAAACAGAAAATCATTAATTACCGCTAAACCTTTTCGACGTTGTACAAAATATTTTTGAAGTAAAAGTTGTAGGTTTTTAAATATTTTAGAACTTTAATTAGGCCTATTCGCTCTACAATGCATATTAAGCCCGCAATCTTAAACTAACTATTTTTTTCTACGAGAGCACAGCATCCCTAAGAATCTCAGCAAACATGGCGCTTATTTTTTTCTTGAAAAACATAAAAAATGTAGTAAATGTTGCGATTTAAAAAATCGTAACCGTTTTGAGAAAATTACAAAAAAGTGAAAAATACACGAATAACTAATATTTTCAGTTGGCCGATTTTGATGAAAGTGTTCGTGACCAACTCTCTTATAGTATCTAACTTAAGTTCCAAGTTTCAACGTTGTACGCTATTTCATTCTAGAGAACTTTTCATGCCCACACACACACACACACACACACACACACACACAGACCAATCGCCAAAAACATGTTTTTGGTTTCATGGAGCCTGAAAACGTTTGTATCCTGTGAAAACTCGACTTCTTAAAATTGACATGAAAACAATACTTTGTTTTGCTGTTTATTCATATAGGACAAGAGAAGATGTAAATATAGACAGTAAATGTTTTTATCTCTCATAAATGTTACAAAAATAACCTTAGCTCAAAACATCATCTTCACTATCATCAGAATTTTCACCCAAAAATTAAGGAAGAATTCTGAACAATATTCTCTACCTACTCATACTTGTATGTATTGTAAAACTTAATTCAACGTTCTTCCAGGATCTGATTATAATAAATAATAAACACACTCTTTAACACTCATAACAACTTCTTTTTAAAGTAAAATAGACGTTAGGCAGGAAGATGGACTGACACCGGTTCTTTTTAACTGTGCGCTGGAGAAATTCATTCAGGAAATTACAAATGGCCAGGAAAATATTCAAGGCGAAGAAACAAAGATTTATCTCCACCAAATTCAAGAGATGTTCAGAGGATAGTCACAGAACTGAAAAACAACAAAGCTATCGGGGAAAAATCAATCACAGCAGAAATGTTGAAAAATGGTGGAGAATATTCAAGCATTCAAGCATTTAGCATTTAGCATTTAGAAAATAAATGGAAAAGATCTGGAAAACTGAGAAGATTCCCTGTGAATGGAAAACGGCACTGATACATCCACTGCATAAAAACGTAGATAGAACGGATGTAGACAAATTACCGCGGAATTTCCCTTTTACCCGTGACATACAAAGTACTCTCCAAAGCACTTTTGACTAAACTAGAACAGGTAAATTAAAAACTGGGTGAAAATCACAGGTTCAGGAAAGGAAGACCTTGCGCAGAACAGATATGGAACCTATAACGAGTTCTGAAAAGTTTTTTTTCAAGAGATATAGTGGTAGAGTTTGTTGATTTTAGAAAGGCTTATGATTCAATCGACCAAGAAACTCTACTGAATATTTTAGAAGAATTTGGAGTGGACATCAAAACAACGGAAATCATTAAAGAAAACATTAACACAAACACGAACAAAAATAATCTAGGTGAAATCTCCGAAGAGTTAGAAATTAAAACAGGCGTTAGGCAGGGAGATAGACTGTCGCCGATTCTTTTTAACTGTGTCCTTGATAAAGTTATTCAGGAAGGGAAAATGGAGCTTGCCAATAGAGGTTGAACCAAGTAGCCATTGGAGAATCAAAGAACGGCATAAAGATAAACTGTCTTGTTTTTGCATACGATCTAGCAACTGTTTCTTTAAACACGGAAACAGCAATAGAACAAATTAACTTATTAAAAGGTCAAAAAGAAAAAGCAGGACTGCAGATTTCCTTCGAGAAAAGTAAAAGTCCGTCCTTATTTTGAGCTAAGTAACAGCTTAGCGCAAAGTAAGATCATACCATCTTTAGCACCTCCTGGCACAAAGGAATCATGAAAATCGAAAAAATACTTTACGCACCCTACACAGCGCCATCTTGAACAGTTTGACTTCTTATTGTTTACCGGCCGTTTTCAATTCTTTTCATACTGTACGCTACTTTCAATAGAAACAAACGAATGTCCTAATGAACGTGTCTCTGAAAAACTCACCGCATTTATACTGAGTGCTCCCAAAACTTTATTCGATTTTTGAACCGCTCTGAAGAATCCCAGCAAGTAGATGGGTTGTTCTAATTCGGTGTGCTATAGTTATTAGGTGGAAAACACAAAAGTTGCTCAGCCGAGTCAGTCACTGAAGTCTTTAGGGTTTGAAAATGGGATTTCAAAATGTTTAGCTGAATTAAAAATTCGGAGGCATATTGTATGGGTTCGCCGCCTCATTTTCGAATTCTACGTCAGAAATTTAAAAAAAGTGGTCTTCATTTTATTTGGTTTCTTTCGTTCTGTAGCCTACTTTTTTGGTAGTTGAATTTTACATTAGATTTGTTGTAATTACCAGTGTGTAGTTACGAAAAACACTCCAGTAATTATTTTACAGCAGATTTAATATTTTGTTATATATGTAAATAAATGATTGTAATGAAAGTTTTCCGTAAATAGCATTTATTCCCTATTAAGCTCTAAGCGTTGTTTCACTTTTCGTTAGTTTTTTTAATTTTAGTATAGTTTTATTTTAATAAGTTTACATTAACACAATAAAAAACCGTCTACGCTCAACGCGAGAAAATTCATAACCTCGGTATAGAAATACTACGCAGAAATATCTAGTAAAAAATTAATTAATCTATAGTTATCTTTATTTTTATGTTACTTTTTTAATTTTTAAACAAAAGTTTTTTAATATTACTCCTCTAATAGTATAATTTTTGTAATGATTTAATTAAATTAAATAAAAATAATTAACATGTTTCTTTAACTAAAACCAGTTTCCGGTTGATATTTAAAATAATTTATTGCTAGAAATAACAAAAACATAAAGTTTTATGAGTGAAAATATGTAAAAAACGAGATTCATATAAGAAATAGTAAAATATCTGATAACAAAATATAGTCTACAGGGTGATCCGAAATTAGTAAGTTTAACAACGGAGTTTTATTTCTAAAATTCGTAGCGTATCTATTGGCGTATGTAATAGGTTTATTACCTTCCGTTAAAATATTGATGAGATGGCCAATGGCCACGCTCCGACCAACGTTTTATTAGACCTACCTTGGCGACTATAATAATTTAGATATGGCAATCATCCTAAATCTCAATACCATTTGGTGATTTCAAAAACGTGTGAGAAATAAAAGTAAACAAGAGTTTCAAACTACTATAGATCCTTGCAGAAAAGTTGTAGTTGTCTATATGTTATAGCGCGGCGCTATCACGAATTACTTTCAGCCTGATCGCAGCCGTAAATTTGTTCAGCGAGCATCAAATCTCTTCAAAGAAAGTTGGGTATTGTCGTGTTGACATCACCAGTTTTTCTCAGCATGCATACTGTCTAAACGTGAAAAATTTCACATCACACATGAAAATAAGATTTCTTTTTTGTATATATATATATTATTATTATTATGTGCGTATGGACCCTGATGGATCGCGCAAAGCTTTCCGACTCATTTTTGGGAATTCTTTCTCATTTTTCATACTTCTCTCATTCTTTCCCCATATTTTTGCTTCCTCTCTTTTGTCCACTTTGTCCCTGTCTTCCTAAGGACCTCATTCTCTGACATTACATTCCATTCGTTTATCCAGTTTCTGAATGTATTTCTGTCTCCAATACCTGTTGGGTCTATTTGTGCCTTATGTAAGTCTATTTTCACTTGTGTAATCCAAGGTGTTGTTGATTTAACTTTTTGTATGTAAGTAAGAATATTGTTAGTGAGTCGTGTTGCAGGGAGTCTACTGATGTGTCCATAGAATTGCAGCCTTCTTTTCCGTATGTCTGCCGCTAGGTTAGACATCTTCTCGGTTGTTTTTCTGGAGTGTAGCCTGTAGCCTTCTTCTGTTAATTTTGGACCTAGAATTTTCCTCATGATCTTCCGTTCTTCCTTCTGTATGTTTTCAATATCACCTTTGTTTTGGAATGTAAGGGTCTCACTTGCATAAAATGTTGCTGGTTTAATGACTGAGCTGTAGTGCTTAATCTTCACCCTAATGGACATGTATGTAAATGTCATGCGTCATGCCAAATGCCCCCCTCATTTTCTGCAGTCGAGTTTTCAGTACAATCTTCTCTCCACCTATGGGTTCGAGGATCTCGCCTAAGTATTTAAAATGTTTGACTTATATATATATATATATATATATATATATATTACAATTTCCCCATCAGCCAATACAATTTCTGATACCTTAGCCCGAATTCTTCTTTCTTCTTTTTAACGTTGGCTTTCCAGCGAAGATTAACATCGAGTGTCATAGCAAGGTATTTGGCGGTGTTCGCGTACAGTACAGCGCAAGTATTTACATATGCTCAATTTTTTCGTTGGTGTGAAATAATATTTGCATACAAAAAATATTTATTCTCTAAAGCTCGCAATCCGCCAGATAGTGACCACTCGTAAGAAGATTCAAGGCAAATCTACCGCCTATTATTCACCTAAAATATGAGATAGTTACTCTATTAATGTAAACCTAACCTAAGACTGAATTTTAAGCGGAACTCAACTCAAATCTAGGTGGCACATGCGCATTGGAGATTTTTGTACAAAGTTGTTCTATAATTATTTATTTATTTCCATCTCCATTACAATAATTACATTATAGAGTTACTTAGTTAACTGAAGAGAAGTTACTCTCCTGAATAAGGCATAGCCTGGGCTCAGGGAAGGAAAGTAATAAATTGATAATAATAAGTTATTTATAATTTGATCAATAGTTTATGAATTAAATAAAAGATTACCAATTGATGTGAATGTTTACTATATTCTTAATTATTCTATATTACACATTTTTTTACATTATAGAATAAATTACTTCATTAGTTATAACTTAACTACGAATTAACTAGGCAATCCTAAACCAACCGATCCATGGACGAGTTCAACCAACTTCCAGAAAAACCAAATACTTTTTATGTTTACATTTAATGACACCAATCGTTGCAGTAAAAAATAATTCACTTAAATCAGGAAGCAAAAAGTTAAACAATTTTGGTGCCGCATAATCAAACAGTCTTTGACTTCCTGGCGTGTTTCGTTTCACTACCATGGTGAATCCAGTCTCGAATCTTCTTGTGTCATATTTGTGCTCTAAAAGATTTATATTTTTGACTTTGTGCTTATATGCATTGAGAAGTACTTTTTTCCAATAAATATTATTTACAGTGAGGACACTAAACTGTTGAAATAGGCTGAGGAGGATGGGTTAGAACTTTCCTAAAAATTATACTTTGAATAGTTTTTTCATCTTAATTAAAGGTGTCAAAACTGTACAAAATGCACCACCTCAAGCTAAACTCCAAATTGTTGTATTGGCTGAAACGGGGCAAAGTAAACTGTGCGTAAGGTGGTCACATCAAAACTAAGTCTACTAAAATAGACACTAACTGTCGAGCCTTTTTGACCACTCAATAGCTATGATATTCCCATTTAAAAATCTGTTCAATGTAAGCTCGCAGATTATCCGGATATGGACACTTTTCAAACTCAAAATCGCGTCAACATATCTAGCAGAGGCAATTAAGTTTAATACAATGTCAAACTTTTTAATCAACTTGTAGGTCTACCTACTTAAAAACAATCAGATTAATTAGTGTATAAAACAGCTACCTCACTTACATAAAACAATAAACAAAAAACACATAAAAAACAATGATTAAACATTTATGTGTTACCGCAAAAATTAGAAGATATAATATTATATAAATGTATAGTATTATAGGCTATGTGGGAGAGATAGGCCTAAGTAATGTAAACGAAAAACGAAAACTTGGAAGTGGAAGCAAACAGTTTGTATTGTCTAGCAAAAATTTGGTGGGAGAATGGAACTGGTCAGATACAACAAATATAAAAATGTAACTCATTTTTTATACAGATTGTTATCTTAATATTTTATTATTACTATTTCCTTAATAACATTTTTACTTGTAAAAGTTCGGTTGTTAGAAATATAATCTATGTTAGTAAAAATAAACATTTTTTTATTTAATTAATGTAATTATTAATTAAGTATATGTGTAGGGGTATGCGCGCGTGATACATATTTACTTTCTCTTGCTCTATCATACATTTATATTATAAATATTTAGGGAAGGGTGTTCACATGCTATGTGAACGCTATAACAGGCCTATCGGGCCCTCTAGGCAAGAAGAGCGAGCGAAGCGAGCTCTGACCAAATAGTGAATATAAATATAACTAATTATTTTCCCCCTCGTATGGGGCCAATTTTAGACTACGTTAGATAACTATATAATAGTAATAATAATAATAGACGTTTCTGGAAGCTCTTTATGCAGCCCAGATCTCAGCATCGTTCACCGTACGCTTTTCTTCTTTCTTCTGTCCACGTGGTGTTCTATTTTTCCTCTTCATGGAAACCCTTAAAGCCCGTAATTAGTTGTCTAAATTTGGTTCAATTCGTTTAGTTTTATTCCAGTTTTCTCAATATACTTTCTGACTTTTTAACCCATTTGTCCGACACCTTTAATCTATTGTTTAGTGTCTTAAAAATGTGTTTTATCAACCGGTTGTTATCCAACCATACTATACAGGTATCCGTAAAATTTTAGACTTTGTTTTCTAATCGTTTTGATTAATCGTTTATTTTCCTTGTACAGTTCTCGACATCGTAATCTACACTGTCCTTCGGGCCCATGATCTTGCGGAAGATCTTTCTCTGAAATTTCTCTACTTCTTTTAGACCAGCCTTCCCGTTCATTCTAAGGTACTCACTCGCGTACAGACACATAGGTTTTATCACAATATTATTCAAATCTTGGCTTATCTTGAGAGAGCTTTCTTCTTATACAAGTGGTGAGTTTCTCGGAGTGCAACCGCCCATCTTTCTTTGTCTGTTGCTGTTCTCTTCCTTTTCGCTGGTCTTCGGTAGTATTATCTCCCCGAGGTACTTAAAGCTATCAACTTCTCCAGTTTTTCCGTATTTTGTCTTCAAATGACGCGGGGATGTTTTAAAGTTGGTTAAGTATATAGTTTTCTCGAAGGAAATCTATAGTCCAGCTATTTCTGCTTGTTCTTTTAACACGTTTATTTGTTCTATTGCTGTTTCCGTGTTCCTAGAAACGATTGCAAAGTCGTCTGCAAAAGCAAGACATATATAAATAAATATGTGTGTTATTGTTTAGGTCATCAGCCGAAAGGCTGGTTTGAACATCTAGTCTAGAGGATTTACTAAGTAAAACGAGGAGTGAGGTGGTTTACAATAGCCTTCCACACTGAGCGAAAAAGTATGCCAGGTCCTCCGAAAAGCACCTACTTTCCACCCTGCAAATGTCATCTTCTCTTCATTCACCACAGGGTCTGGCTGTATAATGAAATTCTTTATTTTTAAAGAAGATAACTGTGACTAGTGTCTTTTACACCTCTACCTCTTCTGTTTTTAAATGCTTTAGTCATGAAATTGGCTGACCATGTGATAAGAAAGAGAACTATTTTTTTGTAGCCCTGGAACTAGCAGATCGAGTGCGAATAATTTAACACTCCACCTGTCTGTTATGGGTAATGTCCTTCCTATATTTCACATAACCATAAGCGGTTCCAATCATCCTCAAATTTGACAGTAGCTTTATTACGTACATTCTTTGGAGTGTCACGTGCTATGAGAACACTATGAGAGGCTCGTCGAGCGAAAAGCCTTCTATCTAGATGAGAAGAGCGAGCGAAGCGAGCACTGACCGATTATTGATTACATATAACAAAATATGTGTAAGAATGGTTTAATAATAAAGAAAACTGGTTATGGCCTAATATTTATTTTAAATGTAATAAAATTTTTAAAAAAACTTGCAAAAATATTTCTAGATATTTCTTTTTAAAGATTTTTAGATCAAAGATTGTGAATTTTGTAAAGAAAAAATAAAGAAGTATAAAAAACTGTCAGGTCATCCAGTCTATGTTTTAGACAGTGTTGACTTTATACACACTATGTTGTGTTTTAAAGAAGACAAGGAATTTGCGCGCTCGCGTATGTGTATGTGTGTGTGTGTGAGTAGTTTTATATATATAAAAGACATATTTGCAGTGCAGCCTGTTTGCTATTCTAGTTCTAAATATCATGTCTAAATAAATACAGAATGATTCAGAAATTTATCGTTTATTTAAGAATTCAGATGTCCTCACTTACTTATGACTAACTCTGTAAGTTCCATATACACTGTATAGTTCCATATAACTCCATTCGATTGACTCTGTATAGTTCCATATAACTGAAATTCGGAAAATTGTTACTTACTGGTTGGACAAAAACATCTGGTGTGAAATACTCACACGACTTTCTATTGCCCATGTAAATAATAATAAAACGTATAACCTACTAGTCCACTGAATTAACTCATTAAATCAATAGTAAACATATTTTAATCTTTAGTAAACAATGTAAATTAAAAACAAAACCTAATTTTAACATGCGTGAATAAGACTAAATGAAAATCAACCTCTGTTTGACTTAAAAATACGGGAAATCACTAATTTACGCTAAACTAAGCTCTATAGAAGAAAATGCTTGCAATAAAAGTTATAGGTGTTTTTAATTTTCTATAACTTTAATTATACATTTTTATCGTAAAGCGCATTGTAAGGCCGTAATATGAAAAAATCCTTTTTTTAATTTTTATGAATAAAAATGTATTAAGCAATGTAAAAAAAGTATGAAATTAAAGTTGTAGTTTTTCAAATGTTCTACAACTTTGATTTATTTCTAAACTGTTGCCCTAGAACGTACTATATTAAACTATTTTTTTTTTTTAAATATTTACCACAAAAGCAGAGGCCCCCGAGTGGTTTCGCAAGACATGGAACTTATCATATCTTGTAGATGTAGAGTATAAAAAAAATGTAGTAAAATAAGCAATTTTTTTTAAATAAAATCGCAGGAGCCATTTTTGAAAAAATCTCAAAAACGTTAAAAATCACACGATTAAACTACTGCTTCTGGTAGACCGATTTTGATGAAGATGTGTTGGGTCCTCTTATAGTAGGCCTACGTAACGTAAATTCCAAGTTTCAATTTTGTACAATATTTCGTTCTTGAGATATTTTGTTCTCTCTCTCTCTCTCTCTCTCTCTCTCTCTCTCTCTCTCTCTCTCTCTCTCTCTCTCTCTCTCTCTCACACACTCACACACACACACACACACACACACACACACACACACACACACATCAATAGCTAACAACATGTTTTTTAGTTTCAGGGGGGTTGAAAACGTGTATATCCGAAAAATTGACATAAATACAATACTTTCCTTCCCTGTATATTCATATAGGGTAAGAGAAAGTAAAAATTCAGATGTACTTACTTACTCATGACTCACTCCATGAATTCCCCTTTAACTAGATAACTAAATTCGGAATTTAGTTACTGGTAGAACAAAAACTCTGGAGTGAAACACTCACACAACTCTCTCTTGCCAATACTAATAATGAACCATATAACCTAACATTAGTAATAAAACATTAGAAATAAACAAAAAAACTTACCTCAAAAAACATAACCTAATTTTATCATCAGTGAATAATGCTAAATGAAAATCAACCTCACTTTGGCTCAATAATACGGAAAATAACTCTTTGACGTTAAACTAGGCTCTGTAGAGGAAAATGCTTAAAATAAAATGGTAGATCTTTTAATATCCTATAAATTTGATTGTACACTTTTCTCGTAAAATGGATACCGCGGCCGAAATCATAAAAAATCCAGTTTTTACACATTTTCATCATCAACAGAAAATCACTAATTATACATGAAAATCACTAATTTGGTATGATTTTAATGTTATTTAGATGTGTCTTTTTATTTCATACAAAAATATTATGTTTTTCTAATGAGTTATTCGTTCCCTTCTCATAAAACGGCAGAGTATCGCTGTGTAGTGTACTACATAAGAATCGAATTTATTAAACTTTTATTTACATTTAGTTTACATTGCTTACATAATTGCTTTCAGAATTAAATTTTCTACAATTTTCATTAGGAAAAATTATATGTTTATTGGTCATTTAACAAAGTTATTGGGCATCAAACGTAGAAGACTGTGTTTTTCTACAAAGAGTTTTTTCATATTTTATCCTTTTCCTCAAAAACTGCTAACACTACAGCTTCCAGACTGGTTTTATTCGATTTTTTTAAGTGATTTTCCTTGCAATTTTACTATATTTGTTGCAAAAAGTAGCCCCCAAAAAATTCAGTATCACTATATTTCACCAGTGAAACTGAAATCGGGGCGAAATGTTTCGCTAGCTGTAATTCGCTAATGAAGCGTTTCCGAACATATATTTAAATGAACTTTTTTTTTATTTTTAGCTCTACTATCATGTATTAAATTATATTACCATAATTTAGAATCACCCTGTATAATATCATTGTACAATTTGATAGCTTAAGGCAGTGTGGTCAACCCGCAGCCCTCTTATTCATTTTGTTGGCACTTAATTGAAAGCACATGGCAGAAAACAAAATATCTCCCAGCTTTATGAACAAAAACTTGTTGTATGCAAATTGCACTGAAGGCAAATAATACCGCACACTTCCAATCTTATCAGCAGTTAGAAGAAGAAGAAAATGACACAGATTTTAGTGTGTTTCGTGAAATAACAACTGATACCAAGAAAGAGTTCCTGGACAGATTCCAGGATTTTGACTCTCTAAAACCAAAACTTTCACTATTCAACAACCCCATGGAGATTGAAGTAAGTGAGGTGTCCTGCAACCTTCAAAAGGAAGTTTGTGATCTTCAGGCTGATCCATTTTAAAAGACTAAAAAGTGCGATGTCCCTGAGAATTTCTGGAAACTCATTTCTAAACAACGTTTTCCCAAATTGCTTAAATTCTCTCTGCAAATGTAGTCACTTCTTTGCAGTACATATGTGTGTGAAAGTACTTTTTCTGCTCTCATTCAGATTAATAAAAACGAGAAATCGCATTAAAAGTGCTTCACTAGAATCGAGCCTAAAACTTTGCCTTACTCAACTTACAGTGTACATTAATAAACTTGTATCAGAAAAGCCAATCAACACAATGATTTCTCGACTGTCAAGTAAAGTGATAATATTAAACTAGCGAGTCGTATGTAGTTAATTACAAGTGTAATCGTTTACATATTGTATATGTAATTATACATAATGTCGCCGACTGCCCCACCAATATCAGCGCCTGCCGGCCGCATTGGCGTAGTTGGTAACGTGCTCGCCTCTCATCATGCGGTCTTGGGTTTGAATCCCATTAAGGCACGGGTTATTTTCATACGTTATAAAAAATTATTTCATCCTTCACCGTCTGCATTAGCAGTAATTGCAGGACAGTCGGACGTTAAACCAAAAAAAAAACAAAAAACTAGCAGCGCCTGCAGATAGTCCCAGAACCTGCCTGCCGCGGGGAGCGCTACCAACGCGCAATCAACCGTGCCTTCCCTCCACGTGAAGTGGACTCTCCGGAAGAGGATTAAGTGGCCGCGCCGGCCGGCGAGGTGCATTCGCCATCCAGCTCCAGAACGGAGAAGAACAAGAAAGAAGAAGAGCCCAGCTGAGCCGGACGCTACATTCCCGCGCCGGTCAGCCTTCGCATACCCGGCCGCCGACGCAATCCCGTGCGTGCCTGATGGCACCACGGTGAAGAGTGAGTTCAGTGTGGGGTCGGAGGAACCGCCTCGGCCGAGCTATCGGCCGACGGCCTACGCCGACCCGACACTGCAGGGCTCTGGGGGCCACCACTGTCACGCTGCAGTGGTGACCCAACTGCTGTTGACGGAGAGCTAGGCCTGGACCCGGTAGCCGAGCCGTCACTCTTTGGGCTCCGCTCTCTATACACCGGCTCACCGCTTCCGACCACCAACAACGGCCCTTTTCAGCGCCACCACAAAAAACCCAAACGGTCCTTCTCAAGACTCCCAACCATTTAAATGTTTAAATGTCGCAAGCAAGGTTTTGCCACGCGTCGCCGGCCCCGGTCGGCGACAATAATTACATATGTAATTAATGTCTCTGGCCCTCACTTTCCTATACTCGGGCACCTAAAGGTTGAACCACACTGACGAATGTAAATTAGAAAAAATTAGAAAACTATTGTGCCAGTCACCAGTCAATAGAATTTATTCGATTGTCTCTATAGCGTAGTGGTTAGTCCTAAAACGCGGAGTTCCCGGGTTCGATTCCAGACTAGTATATCTGGAAATTTTTACTACGTTTTTTACGTTCGGTCGAAAATTAATGTAAGTAATTGAAATGGTCTTCAAAAAGATTTAGGCCAACTTGTATCCCGAATCCTACCCTACCTAAGATTATGTATAGTATAACCTTTGGATGTTTTAAATAATTTCTTCCGAATTAATTTATATATTTTGTATGCAAATACTATTTTTTTGTAGTGTGCCAATTTTAGACCACGTGAGGCGACGTCCGACGTTTCTGGAAGCTCAGTTTGCAACCCACATTCTCATCATTCGTTCACTTTAGGCTTTACTCCTTTCTTCTGTCCACCCGGAGTTCTGTTTATGCTCTTCATGGAAGTCCTTAAAATCTGTAATTAGTTGCGTAAATTTGGATCGGTTCATTAAGTTTTCTCGGATTATTCCGATTTACTTAATATCTTTTCTGACTTCTAACAACCATTTTTCAACACCATAAGTTTATTGTTTAGTGCCTTAAAAATTTGTTTTGTCAGGTGGTTTTCATCAATTCTATATAGGTGTCCATAGAATCTAATCTTCTTTTTCTAATCGTTTCCATTAATCTTCGGGCCCATTTTCTTGCGGAGGACCTTACTTTCGAATTTCTCTGCTTCTCTTAGACTAGCCTTCACGGTCATCCTAAGGCATTTACTCGCGTACAGACACACAGGTTTTATCACACTATTATAATGTTCAATCTTGTATTGTCTTGAGAGTGCTTTCTTCTTGTATAAGTGGTGAGTTCCTTGAAGTCCACCGGCCATGTTTGCTCGTCTGTTGTTGTTCGCTTCCTTTTCGCTGGTCTTCGATAGTATTATCTCCCCGAGGTACATAAAGCGATCAACTTCTCCAGTTTTTCCGTATTGTATCTTCAAGTAACGCAGAGCTGTTTTGATCTTCGTTATGTATTTACTTTTCTCAAAGGAAATCTGTGAACTGCTTTTTCTGTTTGTTTTTTCAACACGTTAATTTGTTGTATTGCTGTTTCTGTGTTTCTAGAAACGATTGCTAGGTCGTCTGCAAAAGCAGGACACTTTATCTTTATGCCGTTCTTTGATCCTCTAATGTGTACTTAGTTTAACAATCCTTTATTGAAAAATTCGATTTTTAAATTCCTGAATAACTTTCTACAGCACACAGTTAAGAAGAACCCGTGACAGTCCATCTTCCTGCCCAACGTCTGTTTCAATTTTAAACTGTTCAGAAATTTCTCCTAGATATTTTTCTTCTAATCGTGTCTGTGTTAATGTTTCCTTATGGATAACCGTTGTTTAGATTTCCACTCCAAATTCTTCTAAAATATTCATAAGTGTTTCTCGGTGATTTTAATCATCCGAATACTATTATAGCTCTGAGAATTTTATTAATTCATTTTGTCTCTGTAGACGTGGATAAGAAGTTTACTTTATAATTTATTTTACTTAATACACCGTATAAGGATGGAAAGTATTGTTTTCATGTCGATTTTTGTAAATTGAGTTTTCACCAGAAATGCGCGTTAATAAGCCTCCTGAACCCAAAAAAGAAAACATGTTTGTACCTGTTGGTCTGAGTGTGAATAAAATATCTCAAAGACGGAAAATTGTACGAAGTTGAAAATTGGAACATAATTTATGATTATACAACAAGGCAAATGTATGAACATTTTCATCAAAATCGAAGGTAATAATTTATTCGTTAAATTTTTCAGTTTTTTGCAAATTTTTCATAAACGGCTCTCGTACGATTTTGTTTATAATTTCGTTATTTACTACATTTTTGTGCTCTACAAGATAGGGTACGCGCCATATCTACTGAAAATCGTGAGGACTGTGCTCTGGTGGTAAAGATTCTTTATTTTTAAGATTGCAGCTATATGCACTTTAGAGTAAAAAAGTTCATAATTGAAGTTGTAGAGAATTAAAAATCCTTCAACTTTTATTTCAAGGAATTTTCTTTTACAGAGCCTAGTTCAGCGTCAATATTAATGACTTCCCGTATTTGTCAGTCGAATAGAGATTGATTTTTATTTTGCCTCATTCTCTCATGAGTAAAATTATGTTATGTATTTTATTTAGCATTGGTTAACCATGATTAAACATAGATTATATTTTTTATTATTTAAATTGGGAATGAATTGTATGAGTATTTCACACCAATTTTTTTTTTTTTTTTTTGGTATACTAAAACTCCGACAACATGGACACGTCAGGTTTTGAATGTTATTTTCTCATATAATCAAGGATGTAGTGGAGTGACAACGCGTAGGAACAGCGTTCCCACCCAGGATTTTCCACAATTTAATAAAAAAATGAATATTTTTTAAGCCAAGTTGTTGTTGGTTATTGATTCACGCAAATGTGAGAGACCCATCTGCAATTAAGCCATTATTTTCTTCGTTATCTATGTATGCACTATTTAATAAATAACTGTACAGCAGATTCGTCGTTCAGCGAGCTCCAATATTCAAGGCTCTGGATTGTAGAAAATCATAGAAATACAACTGCACTAAATTTTGCTATTCATATAAGATCATAAAAATGTTTAGCGTTCCCACACTGGAAAATTTACGACTACACAAGTGCACATAATACAGAGAATATTTAAATTCTAATACATTTATGGAACACCCAGTTAAATTACTATTTAATATAATACTGTGCATCATGACACAAACACATAGATATAACTTTAAATGCAGAATACAAACTTAAAAATCGCGACCCGAAAGAAACAAGTCTTTTCGTACAGTCCAAAACTGTACCTTACAGGGACCGGTTTTTTGTTTGCATTTGGACAGCTATAAGACAAACACACACACACACACACACACACACACAAATTCAAGAATTTAAAATGTTGTCTTTCTTTTTACAGATGACCGAAAAGATCCATTGGACCTTTCCAAGTAAACAGAGAGACAAGTTTTAACTTAACTAACCTCTTAGAAATATTATCACAATGTCGCAACTTTTTTTCTTAATTAGAAGCAATTTTTTTAGATTTTTTTGCTAATTAACCGTATAAAAATTTCAATACAATAATAATAATAATATAAATTGTTCTCTAAATTTAATATTAATTTAAAATTAAATTTGAAGTATAATGTATTGTAATTTTTTGTTGACTTTTTTTAAATAAAATGTCAAACAGTTTTTAATGAATAACCTAACACAAGAATGCAAATTTTAAACCATTTATTGTATTTTTTGTAAGTTTAGTTAAATTCTTTAAAAACCGTTATATCTAGAATTTATAAAATTAGCACAAGTTTTGTTAAGTCTTTTGGTTGTTTTTGTAACAAGTTTAGAAAAACTTGATAGAGAAGGGTCATGTACCGTAAAGCATGTTTTTAAGAGTTTTTTAACAATGAAATTTTTTTTAAATTAAATAAAATGTACGATTATATTTAATTTTTACTTCTTTTCTAGTCTTTAATCTTACGTTTTTTGTTCACATATTGTAAATTATTTTCGTTTCTAGGAACATGGAAACAGCAATAAAATAAATTAACGTATAAAAGAACGAGCAGAAAAAACAGGATTTCAGATTTCCTTCGATAAAACTAAATACATAACGAACATCAAAACAGTCCCGCATCACTAGAAGAAACAATAACGGAAAATTTGATAGCTTCTAGTACCTCGGGAAGATAATACAACCGAAGCAAATAAAAAGCGAACAACAGCAGACGAGGAAAGATGGCCGGGGTGCTATGAGGAACTCACCACTAGTATAAGAAGAAAGCACTTTCAAGACTAACCAAAATTAGACATTACAATACTGTGATAAAACCTAAGTGTGTCTGTACGTGAGTAAGTGCCTTAGAATGACCGGGAAGGTTGGTCTGAGAGAAGCAGAGAAATATGAGATCCGAAGATAATAACTCAACTAGCTGCTAGTTGTTGGTGCCCATTAAGCTATTTTGCTAGCTGCTAGTCAACTAGCAGCTAGTACTAGCGTCGTGGGAATAGGTTTAAGGCTGTGTCACACTTGGCTACTTACTAGCTGCTAGTAAAATACCTGCTACTAAAACCAGTCACACTCAAATTTTGGTAGCGGCTGTCCAGTAGCTGCAACTATACTTCTCGATTCCATTTATGCCTTCCGTGCTTCATTGTTTTTATTGTAGAAAATTTCGTCTGTAGGTATAAGACGGGATGAATTACACCGTTTGTTATTGGTGTGTGTTAAAGAGGTTTGTTTAGATTTAATCAATAATAGCTTTACGAATCTGCTACACTAAACCATATTAAATTCGGTTTGTATACGTCTTCCGTACCGGCCCCACTTTTGTGACTTTTTAATTTTGTTAAGTTCGTTGTGGTACGTATCCCGAATCACTATGATCTTTTTAAGAACCTCTTCTCGAAGAGGCAAACCTGCAACTTCTAATTCCTTTATTTCATCTTGGAAAGTACGTTTTTTTAACGTCCCGTTTCAAATACTTGGAAGAAGTTAGGCCCCAAAAAAACGTATATTTTCTGCATATGTTCAAAAATTTAACTACATCCCCCCCTTAGACCACTCATTTTAAAGGTAACACAAATAAAAAGCAACGTAAAAACAGAGAGTACGTGGTGTAACCTGCCGCTAGCACGCTAATAAACACTGTCACACTGGACGACAGGTGGCTACGTGCTAGCTGCTAGTTGATCACTTGACTCACTAGCGCGTGATAGCAGCTTGTAACGTTGAACGTGTTCAACTCTTAAAGCTAGCGAAATTTGACTAGCGCGCTACTATTGGTAGCTGCTATTGCCTATATCATATTGGCTACTCAGTAGCCGCTACTTTGCTAGCTGCTAGTAAAGTAGAGTTCTGTGAGATAAGCTTGAAAGAGTCATCGAAACAGAACAGACTGAAAACAGAATGTGCTACAGGACCTACGATAAAAATGTGTACATCTAACCGATGGAACCCAGCACCGTCAATTTTGTAATCTAGAACGCTAACAACTACACCACAAAAACAACCAATAATAAATCTTATGATTAATATTTTCAGTTACAACTTACTTCATATTTTTACGACATGAAAATAAAATTAAACAAATGAAACACGATATTTCGGATAACATTTTATGTACTAAAAAAAAAATCGTTAAATATTAATAAAAATTTCTTAAATTTTTTTTATTGTTGCTATTTTTTAATATTACATGAGTAATAAAACTTTTTAGAAATATAATAATATAAAAATGATAATAAAATTTTTATAGTCTGTTTTTATTACATAGCATTTACTAGGCTATCTTTATTAAGAACGTAAAGTATATGTGTATAAATTAATTTATGTTTACAACATGTTATTAAACATTAAAACATTAAACATAAATGTTTTTACAATTGTTAAGAAATAGTAATCAGGTTTTTAATGTTTTTTTTGTTTGCTTCTGAATAATACACCTAGCTATATATTTTATTGCGAAAACTCCAATGTATTTTAAAATTTACTGTAATGTGCCCTATTTTTGTTAAAATCAATACAGTTTCTTTAAAAGTTAAGGCCAAACTTTTGGAAGTGATTGTACAACTAAAACTCTAGTGAGAAACACACGATTTTCTGTTTTCAATGTAAATAATTAAATATATAACTTGAATTAAGTTGAATCATGAGTGAATGATGCTAAATGAAAATTAGCCTCAGTAAAACTTAAAAATCTGGTGTTAAAACACGAGTTTCTCTTGCCAATCCAAATAAAACCCACTTTACCTATGTTTAGTCAATAGTAAACAATCTAAAATGAAAACCATAATCTAATTTGAATCATGAGTGAATGTCGGGAAATGAAAATTAACATCTGGTGGTCGACTTAAAAATCAAAATAATTTTCTGTGAAATAAGAAATCAAACTGACGTTGAAATGGGCTCTGTAGAAGAAAAGTTGTAATATTTTAATGTCCTATTTTCCACCAATTTTATGAAAAATAATAAAGGAAAATAACTAGTTTACACTAAACTAAGTGTTATAGGTTTGTAAAATGTTTTACAACTTTGTTTACATGTGTTTTCCTAGAATGTAGGCTATATTAAGGCTATCTTAAGAACACAATTTTTTACCACGAGAGCACAAGCCCCCCAAAAATGTCAAAAGATAAGTCGCTTACCCTATCTTGTAGAGCATAAAAAATGTAGTAAATAAGGAGATTTAAATAAAAAAAACGTAGGAGCCGTTTTTGAGAAAATCTAAAAAAGTGAAAAAAATTTCACGAATTAACAACTACTTCCTGTTGACCGATTTTGATGAAAATTTTTCTGTTGGTTCCCTTTCTGGCACCTAACTTAAGTTTCACGTTTCAACTACCCGCTAAAAACGTGTTTTGTTTTGGGTTTATGGGGTGGGGAAAACGTGTTAATAAGAGCCATTTTTTATAAACTCACAAAAAGTGAAAAAGGGCTCAAATAAACTACTATGTACTTTAAAATGACCAATTTTGATGAAAATGTTTGTGTCGGGTCCGCTTGTGGTAGAAACCTACGACTTTTATTTAAAACAATTTGCTCTACAACTCTTAGTTTAGCGTCAATCAGTGATTGTTTTGTACTTTGCTCATCGAATCGATAAAAAAAGTCTCTTTAAGATTGCAACCTCAGTATTCATATTAGAGTAAATGTATACATAATTGAAGTTTTGTTGTTTAGATCATAAGCCGAAAGGCTGGTTGGAACCTCTAAAGGTTTAGGTAGCGCCATTATTTGAATTTATAGTTGAAGGGTTGAGGGCACCGCTAGCGCTTCGTATTGTGCCCGCTGACCACCCACTCGCTCACCAGTACGCGACATATAGGCCTACAGTTGGTCCATTCGCTTTATTAATTGCATCGCTTTTACACGCACCCAGGAAACGGCATACAACCGTTGGTCTTGTGAAGAAATCGCCTAGAAGAAGTCAGCAGTGTATTAGATACACACTGTTACATGAAGGGATAGATTCCCTTTATTCCTGTCTTTCCCCTTTTACCCCACCTCCACGAGTACTATTCACGCTGCATAAGGAGGTAAGAGGCTGCTTCATTTTGTATTTCTTTACATCGCATTTCGGATACGCCAACCAAATAAAAAGTCCAAAAGACGCAGAGCAGACCGCAAGCGCATACAGTCCACTGCTCTGAAAGAGGGTCCCCTCTGGAGGAGAGAGCAAACGCACCGCAACGCACAACCGCGCTACCATTGTTTCATTAAGTAAAACGAGAAGTGAGATGGTTTACCAGTGCCTTCCTCACTGAGTTGAAAAGGATGGTTATCAACATGCCAGGCCCTCTGAAAAGCACACATTTTCCACCCTGCAAATGACACCTTCACTTCAGTCACCACAGGGTCTGCTTGTATAATGAAATTCATTACTATCAGATGAGATAACTGTGACTAGTGTCTTTTACATCTCTACTTCTTCTGTTTTTAAATGCTTCAGTCATATAATTGGCTGACCATGTGACAAGAAACAGAACTATTTTGTTGTAGCCCAACAACTAGTAGATCGAGTGCAACTAATTTAACACTCCGACTGTCTGTTATTGGTTATTATAATATATTATAATATTATTATTCGTTTTAGGCCTACCTATAATACATAATTGAAGTTTTAGAAAATCAAAAATTATACAACTTTTATTTCTGACATGTACGGAGTTTAGTTTGGCGTAAATTAGTGATTTTTTCCGTTTTTTTTAAGTTGAACAGAGGTTTTTTTTTCATTTAGCGTTATTTACTCATGATTAAAATTAGATTTTGCGAGCAATGGCTAGCGAGATACTTTATTACTAGGCCTATACACAAACAAAATTTTATCTCTGTTGCAAATGTTAATGAATTTTGATTTTTTCATTTTTATTTTCAGATTTATTTCAAAAGTGTAATTATTATTGTTTCTAAAAATAAGACAAAAAGTTTTGTTTCAAGTACTGATCGATGTAGTATGTCACCACTTGACCTCTGGTACTGACTCAATTTAATTTCTATAAATAAACCTATTAATCAATATATTTATTTATTTAGATACTTTAAAGTAGCAAGTATAGTCTTACCTAAGATCTACCTAAGATTCCCCACCACTTTTTCTGCCAGGAGCTGCCCCACACAAGTGTATATGGCTGAATGTGAAAATTCATTTCAGGAATTTTTGGGGCAGACCCTGTATAAATAGCTATAGGGGAACTGTCAATTGATATCATTTACAGCTAATTGTAGTAAATAATGAAAATATTATCCGATATCTTGGGTTCATTGTTTTAGTGTTTCTTTTGATTTGTTTTGTCAACCGTTTGTCTTCTATTTTATACAGGTGTCCGTTGAATTTTATTTTTCAGTTTCTGGTCGTCTTACATAGATGATTAGATAAATTTATTACTATTTTTTTAATTTCACCTCCTCCATCCCCAACTCTAAACATCCCCAAACATTTTACCACCCAAGACGGTCAGAAGAGGCTGGCACCACAAAAAAAGGAGGAAGAAATTTAAGTTTAGCAAAACAGCCAAAAGACCCTGATATGTTACACTATTCAAAGATTGACGCTACAAGCTAATTTAAGAAATAACAAAAACTTAAAAGTTCAGGCTACACAGGGATACGAGTTACCAATGTCTCTTCTTCTTGAACAAGTTGACGTCCCTATTTGACATCGCTGTACAACTCATCTGTTTTCAATAAATCATTTTTAAATTTACTATCATGACGTACTTTCCAATAATCAATTTTCTTTTCATACTCTTTGCAACCCTTATACGGCTTACTATCGGCGAAACAAATCTCCAAGGCAGTGGCTGTGGCTGTAGCAAGTAAACCGAACGATCTCACATCACTTCGAAGAATCCTCAGTATAATAGGCGGCTCGGAACCAAATGTTGAATGAAGCGCCTTGTGGAAGAATAAGATGTCAAATAAAGTTCTGGCAGAAAGGAGAGGCCAAATTGAAGCGTACCTCAATCATACTCAGAACTTCCAATTCATTAAACTTAAACCTCAACCAGTTTAAAAAACTAATAAATAATAATAATAAATACATTTTATTTCCCATTTAACAGAGTACATAAACAAAAACAAGAGAAACATACAGTATTATATAATAAATAAAATAATAATCATATTACTTTATTTAAAAAAAAGACCAATACAATTTTTATCTTCACATTTTATCTTCTCCTCTTCCTCCTCCTCCTCCTCCTCCTCCTCCTCCTTCTTCTTCTTCTTCTTCTTCTTCTTCGTTTTTTAAGTGTATAACTGAACAGAATTAAGTTAAATTTAAGAATGAAATTCAGAAATGGATAATTAGGAAAACTGT
This sequence comes from Catonia carolina, assembly GCA_035578175.1. NCBI lineage: Eukaryota > Metazoa > Arthropoda > Insecta > Hemiptera > Achilidae > Catonia > Catonia carolina. The sequence goes on from JAQMRL010000012.1 coordinate 7,063,407, forward strand.
TAGAAAGGACAACATTGAAGTGATGGTAGTAAAATATAAAATTAACTGTGAGCTCACTTACTCCCTGTTTTTACTTCATGTTTTTATAGTAAACAGCTTAAATATTAAAGCAAAAATAATGTTTTTTTTTTAATAACCTGGCACATAGTTTTTTAACCATAGTTGGAAATCTCAATTTCCACCGCCTCGGTTATGGGAATGAATGTGGTAATATGAATGGATGTCTTTATTAAAATTAAAATATAATGTTAAGCAGCTGAAATGAGTTTTTTGAGATTGGTGAGACGAGCAACACTTGGGATCACGTCAAGAGTGAGACAATGCGGCATGATTTGGGTAGAACGGAATCTGTGAGGCAGAGGATTGAACGGTAGGGAGATGTGGTTATGACATGTACGCCGCATGCCAGAGGATCGATATCCGCTACTGGCCTTCAGATACAGTCCGCAGGGAATACGGTCGTAGGGAGATCACGAAGTAGATGGCTTGAAGCTGGAATAGGCAGTGTGCCTAATCCGTAAAGGACAAAGAAGAGAAAGAAAAAGAGGAGGAGGAAGAAGAAAGAGAAGAAGGAAAACAAGGAAAAGAAGAAGAAGGAGAAGAAGGAAAATCAGGAGAAGAAAAAGGAGAAAAAGGTGAAGGAGACCATAACGACTCGGTCGAATTCAGTACTCCTTCAAGATTCCTTGAGAGAATTAGTACGGTTTACCACCCAATTGTTTTATTAAAGCCACAAAAAATAGAACTACTTCATTACAATCAGGTTTTAAGTTTATAAAAGATTATTGCAACAGATGGTTTGTTTTAAGAACCGAATTTAAAGCAGGTGCATGGACCAGCTTATTATGTACAAGTGATCTTACACTTGTCTGTGTGTGTGTGTGCACTCATGCGCGTGTGTGTAAAACAATTTAAATTTATTATGCACTTTTTCTATTTAAAGTTGTCAAAAAACAACTTCAAGTTTTTTTGTCTTTTCTGTTTTTTCCTAAAGTAGTTACAGAAATAATGAGATGGATTATTCTTGGACTTTAGATAAGTTATTTTGGCAATAGGCAATACGGTGTTCAAAAAATTTCTTTCTCAAAAGATCAAATAACTTTTTTAAAATCCGGTGTGAAATACTCACACAAATTTTTCTTGACAATGTAAATAATGAACAATATTGCCAATGTTTGATCATGACTTGACAATGTAAAATGAAAAATATAACCTAATTTTAATCATGAGTGAATGGCGCAATATGAAAATTAACTCTATTCAACTTTAAATTCGGTAAATCACTAATTAAAGCTAAACTAGGCTCTGTAGAGCAAAATTCTTTAAATACAAGTTGTAGATCTTTAATTTTCTATTGTTGTTTAGTTCATCAGCCGAAAGGCCAGGTTTAATCCTATAGAGGCTTTACAAAGTAAAACAAGGAGTGAGGTTGTTTACAATTACCTTTCTCACTGAGTGACAACGTATGCTTGTAAGCATGCCAAGCCCTCTGAAAAGCATTTTATATTTTCCACCCTGCAAATGATATCTGCACTTCATTCACCACAGGGTCTGGCTGCATCATGATAATGAAATTGATTACTCTCAGAGGAAATAACTATAACTAAAGTGCCTTTTACACCTGCACCTCTTCTGTTGTTAAATGATTCAGTCATATAATTGACTGACAATGTGATAGGAAACAGAACTTTATTTTGTAGCTTAGTAGACCAGAACTACTTTTTTCCAACAATGTAAAAATTAAAAACTTCTTTTCTTTAATTTATTGTGACTAGTGTAAGACTAACTAACAATTTTGTTCTAACTTAATTGATCTAAGTACTTAATCTAAGAATTTACCAACTAATAGTTGTTAGTTTATGTATTTAAAAAATCATATTAGCCATGTTTAGGAAAATCAAAAAAAGTGAAAATTTGTACGATTAAACTACTACTTCCGATTGACTGATTTTGATGAAAATTTTTGTATTGATATCTGCACTTCATTCACCACCTGATTAATCACTTGTGGTACGTTACTTAGGCCCTAAGTTTCAAGTTTCAACGCCGTATGATATTCCGTTCTAAAGATATTTTGTTCACACATACAAAAATACCAATCACTAAACACATGTTTTTGTATTCATGGGGTATTTTTTTTTGTTTGTTTAACGTCCGACTGTTCTGCAATTACTGCTAATGCAGACGGTGAAGGATGAAATGATTTTTTGTAACGTATGAAAATATGCCGTGCCTGAATGGGATTCGAACCCAAGACCGCATGATGAATTCATGGGGTAAAAACGTGTACTTCTTGTAAAACTCGATTTGGAAAAATCGACATGAAAACAATACTTTTCTTCCCTATGCATTCATTTAGGACAAGAAAAAGTAATAATTAGGAAATCAACAGTTAAAAGCGTGATTTTAGAAGAAGTAAGGATGAAAGCCTATAGGGACAATAAAACTGCAAAAGAAAACCAACAAGTAGGCTAATGTAGTAAAGTCATCCAATATAATCTGAAAATAATAAATGTAGGTACTTTAAAAAAAATTCGAAATTAAAGATTTTATTCGAGAAAACTAAATACATAACGAACAAGAAAACAGTGCCCCACGTCACTTGAAGATAATAAGAATACGGAAACGTTACACCTAAACAATATGGAAATAATATGGAAACGTTGACACCTTCAAGTATCTCGGATAGATAGTACAACTCAAGACCAGCGAAAAGGGCACGAGCACAGTGAATGCACAGACGAGGAAAGATGACCGGCGCACTTCGAGGAACTCACCACTTGTATAAAAAGAAAGGACTCTCGAAACAACCCAAGATTAGACATTATAATACTGTGATAAACCATGTGAGTCTGTACGTGAGTGAGTGCCTTAGAATGACCGGGAAGGCTGGTCGAAGAGCAGTAGAGAAATTTGAGAGAAAGATCCTCCACAAGATAATGGATCCGAAGATAGAAGAAGGAAGACATAGATTACGAGGAGAGAACAACTGTGCAAGGAAAAAAATGAATAATGAAACCATTAGAAAAAAGAAAAAACATTTTTCGAACTCCAGTATAGAATGGATGACAACCGGTTGACAAAAAAAAATTTGAGACACTTAAGGTAACAACTTAAAAATAGACTTAAGTGTAAGATAACTTATAATTATAGGCTTACCGCAGTTTCTGGACTCCAATCCTGGACAATTTTTTTTAAAGGGACTGCTTTTAGTAAATAATATATAAAATATTTTTTGTTTATTTAATAATTATTTTTTAATTTATTATTTTTATAATAATGTTAACTAAACGTAGGAACAAAAACATCCAAACATTTACTTAGAACTGGGTCCAGCGATTACAACATCTGTACCATTGGGTTGTTTTCTTGCCCTGAAGTTGGACGGGTGTAATATTTCTCACAAGATATATAACTTTTCCAATTTACACCTTATCAGTTTTGATTTTCCGTAAATGTCCACACGAGATATCTTTTGAATTTACTTTTAATGGTCTAGCATCGCGGCATACAATGTTATCAACCCTTAAATCAAAAAATCAAAACAGAGCGAAATATCCCGGCCGCCGGTCCTTTACCCAGATATCCGAAAATCCCGAACACTTCCCCGTATACATGTCTGAATCCCGGACTGTCCGGCCTAAACCAGGACGTATGGTAAACCTAGGTTTAAAGAAGTCAGAAAGGATATTTAGAAAACCAGAATAAACCAAGAAACTTAATGAACTGAACTAAACTCAGACAACTAATTATAGACTTTAAGGGTTTCCATGAAGAGCAAAAACAGAACACAGAGTGTACAGCAGAAAGAAGTAAAGCTAACAGTGAACGAGTGCTGAATATGTGGGCTACAAAAAGAGCTTCCAGAAACGTCTTAAGACACCTCACATGGCCTAAAATTGGCGATTTATGCGAAAAAATAGTGTAAAAATAAATTCAATTTTAAATCTTAATTTAATATCACACTCAAAATTATGCTCAATGTGCAATGCCCGTAAAGTAGAAGATATATAAATATATAATTTTGTTGGTAGGTGTCTTGTTTTGAAAGACAGAATGGTAGTTGGGTGCGAAATCTGGGGAGGGAAGGGTGTTCAGCTACTAAGAAGTGAAAATTGGTATAATTCAGTAGGGTATATGAGGGCTGCTATTAAATATAGTAAATTTTTGGTCAGAGATTACTGAAAGTGGTTATTACTTTTTGTGAAGGTTGATAATGTTCGTTTGTGAAATGTGCATTTCTCCTTTGTAGATATAAAGTGGCTGGGCGGTTTGGGTAATGAAGGGGAATAGATAATGCTTAACTGCGGTTAATAAGTAATTAGTTGTTTTAATTATAATAAATTTATAAAAAGAGGGATCAAATGTAATTTATTTTGTTATAATTTAGTGTAGTGGTTTTTTCTTATCTTCAACCTGGCAGACGACCTCTAGGCCATGTCATTAGTGAATAGTAAATTTATTTTTAATTTTTCTTTGTCTTTAATGTATAAAATTGAGTTTATTTTGTAAAGAAAATGTATAGTATATGATGAAATAAAATTCACTTTATTAAAAATTTTAATAATTTTTTTCAATTTTCCAAGTTTCCTTTTTTCTATTACAACTTAATAATAACTTTTTGTACAGCTTATCGATCTATAAGAACATAAACAGAAGACCCTAGCGTGTGATGCGACGTCTAAAACTGCATTCAATTCACCAAAAAAACACACGATACACACAAACACACACACACAGATGATTGGCGTGCTGTGTGCAACATACAACCTGTTGAATTCTTCAGTGTTCAGCTAACGTCGGTTGGCTAGCTATGAAGTTGAATGAGTGTGAGTGAAACAGATTCAAACAACATTACAGACAGACGACACCCGGACGCGAATGTTCACGCACACACACCCAAATAACATGAAACAGCTGCAACGGTTTTACTACCAAATGCAAGAGGTGAGGTGGGGTTTTTGGGGGGGAGGGGCAAGGAGTATGAGAGAGAGGTCGCGAGGAAGGGCATTGTGGAAAATAGCGTGAACACATTCATTTCTACTAACCGCAGAGGAGGTTCTGTGACTACTAAAACCTAATACCCAATACTGACTCAAGGACATTCAATGCAATAATGTTAACACCTTCCATCTCTTAGAAGCTATTATTATAATATAATTAAACAAAACAATATCTATAAAATTTACTTCAATATTTGAAATATAGTTGAACTCCACTAACTCAAACTTCAATTATCCGAATGTCCGATTTTTCGTACTTTCTCTTTTGCCGTGTATGAGCATATACTGAAAGAGAGTATTTATTCAGCTCGATTTTTAAAAATCGAGTTTTTACCGGAAATAAACGTTTTCAAGCTCGCTGAATACAAAAAATATATGTTATCGATTGGTCTCCGTGTGTGCGCGCAAATGTTTGAGTATGAAAATATCTCAAGAGCAGAATTAAAACATAGAACTTAAATAAGGAACTTGACATTGAAATTTTTATCAAAATTGTCAATCGGAAGTAGTAGTTTTAAAATCCCATTTTCTCCTGATTTTCAGAAAAATCACCAAATCATCTCCTGATTGTTAATTTCTGGCAATTTTCTCAAAAACGGCTACTACAATTCTTTTAAAACGCCTCATTTACTACATTTCTTTATGCCCTACAAGATAGATTAAGCGCCATGTTTGCTGAAATTCTTGTAGAGGCTGTGGTAGGTTTTTTATTTAAGATTCTGGCCTTAATATGCATTTTAGGGCAAAAAGGTAACTTATATAATTAAAGTTGTAAAACATTAAAAAAAACCTACAACTTTTATTTCAAACTTGTTTCTACAACGCTTAGTTTAGTGTCGATTTGTGATTTTCTGTATTTTTATCAACAAAAATGGTAAAAAATGGGATTTTAAAAGTTGCGACCTTAGTAGTGCATCTTACGACAAAAGTGGGCTATAGGCCCGACTTATCAAAAGTTAATTTGTTATACATTGCAGCATTATATCCACTGTTTAATGATTTTTTTATTTTATTAAAAGAAACCACCGGAAAGGTCAAAGAATCCTGTAGATTCCTTATAAATTTCGTGACATACAGAGGAGGTTTACATCTCTGAAAAAATTAATTAAATAATTGCGTCATTTTAAGAGTGGTGATATGGTAAGCTGACGATGTGATAAAGTCACGAAAGTACTTCTTTATTGGTAAGTGTTCTTACTCATTCTTTGACTGTTTTTGATGGTTTTAAATAATTTTATTTATAATAAAATAACAAAAAAACAAAATAAGAGATACCTAGCTACAGAGGTGTGCAAATTATTAGACTCATAGAAAGAAATCAAAACAGTAGCACGTATTTTCTACAAAACTTCTTTATTGACATGTTTATAACTTTAAATATTTAGTATGATACCCTTTGTTATTTTTAATAATTTGTATGCGGTTTGGCATGCTTGTTATGAGTGATTCACAATTCTATGAATTCCTTCATCCCTTTGCCATATTTTGATCATTTCAGCTATGAATCAGTCTTCGTAGTGATTATCTTCTTATTTGTGTTTTTTCTTAACAATTACCCATAGATTTTCTATCGAATATGCATCAGGGTTGTTATATGGCCAGGGAAGGATTTTCAAGTGATTTTCTATAAGAAAATTTATACCTGATCTCACTTTGTGGCAAGAAGCCCTCTTCTGCATGAACACAAAGTCTCCATCAGGGAACCAGTCATTCGGTTGTGTAAGAAGCCGGGTTTTTAAATCTTTTTGTATTGGTCCTACCGCATAGTCCTTTCTACGTAGAGTTAATTCAATTTTTTGGTAATTTATTTAGTTGCACTATAAATAACATCACCTAAATTCAGTCATCTAACTCGCCTGTAACTTAAATATTGATATTAAATTTTGTAACTTAAATATGTCTGTAAAAAATAATTAATATTGGTGTAAGGATTGATCACTATTTTCATCCCTTTAAGGGTGTATTTTGAAAATGGTTGAGGAGTAATTTTTGTAGTTGTACTACAAGTAACATCTCCACCAGCCAGTCCTGAACTTAATGAACAAAAAATATCGATTTAAGGGTTGAACACCCTTTTCAACCCCTTAACGGAGAAATATCGAAATTATTTTTGTTTAACCACCCTATTTACCCTAAAGCAAATAATTACTCCAAATTTCAGCTTTCTATCCATTGTCTAAGTAAGAGAATTAGTAATGAGTGAGTGAGGGCTTTTCCACACAGATTTGTTGGTATTGCTTATTATATCCTAACTAGGATATCCCCGTCGCGGCTTTTCACGTGAAAAAAGTGTAATCACTTTTTTTTTAAATATGTAGCAGAAAAATAGGCGAGATTCTCGTTGTTCCTCCGTTTCAGCAGTTCTTGCTTTTTGAAGTTTTTTTTGAAGATTTTCTTCCTAGTGATGTTTTTTTGATGTCATTATTGAAAATGGAAAAAACAAAAAACAAAAAAACCACAAAAAAAATGTAATTGTCAAAACCAAAAACTTAAATCTACGTTGAATAAAATGAAAGTCAAAATAAAATATCAAAGCAATTCATCACTCACCAATTAAAAGAAAATTAAAACAAATGAAAGAAACACGGAACTTTACTTTTATAAAATACTCAACAATACAAAATCGTATCTACATAATAAAAGACGATAAAATTATCATGTGATGTCACCAGCTGATCATTAGCACTACGTCGCTATTTGCTAAATCATATGACTTTATTTATGACAAATCTTTATTTGAATCACATCAGCTGTTTTAAAAGCAGAAGATTATCTAACCTCATAAAAGCCTTAATGTAGGACATAACATTATTTTCAACCCTTTAGGGCTAACTTTTCAAGGGTTTTAATAGCCTAAAACCTGCACCGGTATCATAGTTACAACATAAAAAAACTGTATAAAAATTGGATCAGTAATTTAGGAGGTAAAGGGGAACATACACACGCACATACATACACACACACACACACACACACACACACACACATCGAATTTTATATATATATAGATGATACCAGTTATATCTGATGTGAAATAATCACACCTTTGTTTAATCATTATTAGCCTAAACAATGTAAAATGAAAAACATAACCTAATTTTAATTACGAGTGAAAGACGCCAAATGAAAATTAACCTCCGCAGAACTTAAAAATACGGAATATAAGTATTAGCCTCTCTATTGAAAAATGCTTAAAGTAAAAGTTGTAGGTTTTTTAGTTTCTTATAATTTAGATTATATACATTTTTCGTAAATTGCACAAAGGCCGCAATGTTACAAAAAAAATTGTTTTGCCGATTTTGATGAAAAAAAAGAAAATCACTAATTGCCGCTAAAAACTAAGCGTTGCACAAAGTAATGTTTAAAATAAAAGTTGTAAATTTTTAAATGTTCTACAGCTTTGATTGTATTATGCTATACACTTTTCCCTTAAATGCATATTAAGGCCACAATATTAAAAAACAATTATTTTCTATGAGAGCATGACCTCCCCGAGAATTTCAGCAGACATGACGCTTACCCTACATTATAAAGCATAAAAATGTAGTAAATGAGGTGATTAGCAGCTGGTTTTGAGAAAACCGCAAAAAAGTGAGAAACCGCACAAATAAACTGCTTTTCCCGGTTGACGGATTTTGATGAAAATGTTTTTGTAAGGTCTTCTCATGGTACCTAACTTACGTTCTACGTTTCAAATTAGTACGTTATTCCGTTCGAGATATTTTTTTCACACACACACACACACCCACAGACCAATCGATATAAGAAAACATGTTTTCAGGTTCAGAGGGCCTAAAAACATGTATTTTTGGTGAAAATTTGATTTCAAAAATCGACATGAAAACAGTATTTTCTTTCCCTAATATATTCATATAGGATAAGAGAAAGTAAAAGAGTGACAACGCGATAATCAAGTAAAAATGGAGGAGTCCAACAGCAGGCCTATACTAGTCAAGTTGTGAAACTTAAAAAGCTTCTTTTTAAAACAAAGTGACAGAATAGCTTATTCATAGTTGACCAAACGTATCAAGGGAACACACGCGCACTCACGTACATACCTCTAGTAAAATGAATTCTTTTTGCGGATATCCAGTTACTTGGTTTTAAAAACTAGTTTGTGATAATATTTGGCATTACAGACGAAGATATCTACCTGGCCAAACTTTATTTCATTTTATTTATATAGTATAAAATATATAAATATCCCGATATAATAATTTTGCACGTAAGCTACCATAGGATAAACACTGAGGAAAGAACACAGGAGCATCGATTATCCGAATTTCAGTCATCCGAACAGTCAATTTTCCGAACCGCCATTAATATAAAAAATACACATTTACTACCAAAACACGGACTTACAATTCAATGAAAAATTTATAATTTATTATAATAGTTTCCTTGTTCAACTTGGCAGTAGTGGAGACTGTTTGGAGCAAAATCCAAATTTTTTTGTTTAAATTTCTTTATAGTACCTATGTGAAAGTGCGTTAAAATATATTTCATAAAGGATTTTACCGTAGTTTATTTCGTTTATTTATTCAGTTTTTAAATTATATATTTTTCCGTTTGTTTTTATAATTTTTATTAGGGCCTATTATACAATTGGAATAAATGCAATAAATTAGTTTTAACTAAAATTTATGTTAGCCTTTATTAATCTATTAAACATTTACGTTATATCACATAGTTACGGTACAATGTATCAAATTACAGTATTTAGCGTGTTTCATTATCAGAACCGTTCTGGCCCCAATTAGTTCGGATAACAACACTCCACTTAAAATATATTTTCACAACGCAGTACTTTTCCTGAAATCTTCTACTCATAGAATCATTGAAGGGAGATTGTACAAGAATTTTTAAAGTGAAAAATTCTTTAGGCGCACCTTTCGCTCTTTCTGAACAGTGAAAGAAACTGAAACGTCACGCTCGGGTCGGTGACGCTGAATCGGATATACTCGGCTCCAGTCGACATCAGTCAGCGAGTTGACTGTCTGAGCCATCTGTCTCCAGTCGTCATCAACCACGTTTACTGTTTAACAAGGAGTGCGTCGTTTTAAGAACTATGTTTTATTATTTTTAAATAAAATAGTAATATCATCTTCTTTCTAATTCACCCAACTAAAATCCATCATATAAGAAAAATGTAATTATTATTAGGCTACATATTTATATTTTTAAAATAGAAAATCACATAAGGTTTCTCTTCTATCGTGTGGTCATAAACACACGCACAAAGATTTTTGTTTGAATTACCAAACTGTAGCACTAAAGTCTGTTCTAAAATACAAAACAAGATTGAGTTTTCACCGGATATCCATGTTATCAATCCCCCTGAACCCAAAAATATATGTTTTTAGCGATTGGTGTGTGTGTGTGTGTGTGTGTGTGCGCGCGCGCGCGCGTGCGTGCGTGCGTGCGTGTGTGTGTGTGTGAACAAAGTATATCAACATAGTACGAAGTTGAAACTTAAGTTAGGTACCACTAGAGGACCCGACACGAACATTTTCATCAAAATCGGTCAACCGGAAATAGTAGTTAATTCGTATAATTTTTCACTTTTTTGGGATACGCCTACTACGACTATTTTAAAAATCGCCTCATTTACTACATTTTGTATGCTCTACGTGATAGGGTAGGCGCCAGTCTGGTCAGATTCTTGGGGAGGCTGTACTCTCGTAGAAAAAAATGTTTTTTTTTAATAAAATTGCAGCCTTAATATGCAGTTTAGGGCAAAATTGTATACAATCAAAGTTGTAGAACATTTAAAAATCCTATAACTTTTATACCAAACATGTTTTTGTATTGAATAGCTTAGTGGTAATTAGTGATTTTTTTGTTTTCTTTTCATGAAATTGTGTAAAAACTGGATTTTTTTAAGGTTTCGGCCGTGGTATGCATTTTACAATAAAAGTGTATAATCAAATTTATAGAATATTAAAAATTCTACGACTTTATTTTAAAAAATTTTCTCTGCAGAGCCTAGTTTAGCGTCAAAAAGTGATTTTTCATATTATTAAGCCAAGCTAAGGTTGATTTTCATTTTGCATCATTCACTCAGGATTAAAATTAGGTTATATTTATTGAGGTTAGATTTTTGTTTATTTCTAATCTTTTATTACTAATGTTAGGTTATATTGTTCATTATTTTCATTTGCAAGAGAAAGTCGAGTGAGTGTTTCACGCTAGATTTTTTAATAAAATTTAGTTTTTAGTTAATTATTATTTTGATACATGTAGTCCTCTAAACAAAAAACGTGGTGTAACGAATATTCTAGTTCTGATTAAAACTAATAGCGCATTCATTCCCTGTTTTGATTCTTTAGAATACTCGGAAAACTTGCCCCTGCATGCTTTAAATATAAATAGGATTACTTGCCCCGTATGCGGGGCAAGTAATAACGCGTGCGAAAAATATTAATTGATCAAGTCTTGTCATTTGTACCAATATTTAAATAAAGATCCGTTAAGTGGGCTCGTTATGTCAAAGTGAACAGAACAACTCTGTCCATAATCTCATGCTATTTTCATTATTAATACGAAAAGATTTTTACTAATGTTTGAATACATCAACAATTATATATTTGAACTACAGGGTGTTTATGAAGTATAAGAAATGTTAACAATTTACTATAAAAAATAATCTAGTATGAAACACTCACAATACTTTCTTCATCCAATGTAAATAATGAGCAAAATAACCTATGTTTAATCATTAGTAAACAATTTAAAATGAAGAACATAACCTAATTTTCTGCCCATGACAGACAAGTGGAGTGTTAAATTATTTGCAGTCGATCTATTAGTTGCAGGGGATACAAAAATTAGTTCTGTTTTATTACATGTTCATCCAACTAAATGACTGAATCATTTAAGAACAGAAGAGGTAGAGGTGTAAAAGACACTAGCCACAGTTAGCTCCTATGAAAGTTCTGAACTTCATTATACAGCCAGACCCTATGGACAGGGTGTAAAGTAGATGATTTTCAGAGAGTTTCCACTCGGTAAGGAAGGCATGGTAAACCACCTCACTCCTCGTTTTACTAAGTAAAGCCTCTAAAAATTTCAACCAGCCTTTCGAATGATGACCTAAACAACAACAACAAAAGTAAAATGAAAAACAATCTAATTTTAATCACGAGTGAATGATGCAAAATTAAAATCAATCTATGTTTGCCTTAAAATACGGAAAATCACTAATTGACCCTAACTAGGATCTGTAGAAGAAAATGCTTGATATAAATGTTGTAGATTTTTTAATTTTCTATAAATTTTGTCATAAATATTTATGTCTTATATTGCATACTAGGGCTATAAAGGGCTTCTGTCGTCAAATGGAAGGAGACCCCTTAATTCCTTTTACAAAAGGCTTAAGGGAACCAGCCGGGATAGAAGGCTAGTGTCCTATCCATACATTCACGTTGTGTGGCCTGTTAGTAACCATGTGACCGCTCATCACCACGATAACCGGCTCATGGTGAACGGAACTGGAAGGGCTGCCCATTCCACCCTGGCAGACGGTGGCTTGGGGCACTCAGTCTGCCAACCAAAAAGCTGAAAGCAACAGTAAACTACAGGTTTTTCTGTCTGACTAGAATTATCGTAAGGAAACTCCTTCATGTATGATTCTGGTTAGGCTTACTTAGTATATGCAGATCTTCAAGAACTTCGAGAACTTCAAAATATGAAAAATTTATGATGGCGTCCTCTCTGGTAAAACATTCCGGAGATAAACTAGTCCTCCATTCGGATCTCCGGGCGAGGACTATCAGAGGGGACTTCATCAAAAAAAATAAAAGTTTCTGAAATTCTGCGAGTTGGAACATGGAATGTTAGGAGTTTAAAACAAACTGGTAGGTTAGAGAATTTGAAAAGGGAAATGGATAGGTTGAAGTTAGATATTGTAGGCATTGGTGAGGTACGCTGGGATGATGATCAAGACTTTTGGTCCGGGGATTATAGGGTTATTAACACTAAAGCCATCGGAGGGCAGGGCGGAGTGGGTCTAGTAATGAATAAAAAAATTGGACAAAGAGTGACTTACTATAAGCAGTGTAGTGATAGGATTATCATGGTTAGAGTAGATACGAAACCAAAGTCTACCACTATAGTGCAGGTCTACATGCCTACGTCTTCACACAGAGAGGAAGAAATAGAACAAGTATATGAGGAATTAGATGAAGTAATAAAATATGTCAAGGGTGATGAAAATTTGATAGTTATGGGAGACTGGAATGCAGTAGTTGGAGAAGGAAAAGAAGGAAAGATAGTCGGAGAATATGGTCTAGGGAAGAGAAATGACAGAGGGAGTCGGCTGGTAGATTTCTGCTCCAAATATAATTTAGTGATAGGCAATACACTTTTTAAGAATCACAAAAGGAGGTTATACACTTGGATGATGCCAGGTGACAAGGGAAGATACCAAATAGATTACATAATGGTTAGACAAAGATTCAGAAACCAGATTATGAACTGTAAAGCCTATCCAGGTGCAGACATAGAGAGTGATCATAACTTAGTAGTAATGGATAGCAGGCTTAAACTTAAAAAACTGAAGAAGGGACAGGGAAATGCTAGGTGGGATGTAGACAAACTAAGAGAACAAGACAACCAGGTAGGTTTCCAGGAGAGTATTCAAAAAGGGATAGAAGAAAGAGGTAATGACACAGGAAATGTAGAGGAGGAGTGGATAAACTTCAAGGAAGTGGTAGTGAAAGCAGCGGAAGAATGGTTAGGACATACTAAAAGAAGAGGTAGGAAACCGTGGATTACTAATGATATTTTAGAACTGATGGATGAGCGAAGAAAATATAAAAACGCAAAGGACGAGAGAGGTAAAAGGCAATATTGCTACTTGAGAAATACCATAAACAAAAGGTGTAAGAAAGCGAAGGAAGAGTGGATCAGAGCGAAATGTACGGACATTGAAAGTAAAATGGCAGTTGGTAAAGTGGACGCAGCTTATAGAAAAATAAGGGAAAACTTTGGAGAACGAAAGATGAAAGCTGTTAATTTACAAAGCGCAGGTGGTAAACCATTGTTGAATGGCCAAGAGAGAGCTGAAAGATGGAAGGAATACGTAAATCAACTCTACATGGGAAAAGAATTAGAATATGATGCGATAGAACAAGAAACTGATGTTGAAGAAGATCAAAAAGGGGACCCTATACTACGAGAAGAATTCGATCGGGCACTTAAGGATATGAATATGAATAAGACACCAGGAATAGATAACATACCATCGGAATTATTATTACGATGTGGCAAAGTTGCTCAAAACAAATTATACAAACTTGTGTGCAGAATGTATGAGAGTGGAGAGGTACCATCGGACTTTAAAAAAAATATTATGATTCCAATACCAAAAAAGTCAGGAGCGGAGAAGTGTGAACATTACAGAACCATCAGCCTAACATGCCATGCATCTAAGATACTGACAAGAATTATATACAGGAGAATAGAACACCGAGCAGAAGAAGTATTGGACGATGACCAATTTGGATTTAGAAGGAGAATGGGAACTCGAGATGCAATATTGGCTCTGAGACTGATTATTGAGAAAAGGATACAGAAAAGTAAAACTACTTTTATGGCATTTGTAGATTTAGAGAAAGCATTTAACAATCTGGACTGGAGTAAAATGTTTAAAACTTTGAAAAGGCTAGGAATTAAATACAAAGAAAGGAAAGTTATCTACAGTCTGTATAAGAATCAAACGGCTGTTTTGAGAATCGAGGGGTACGAAAAAGAGGCTGCTGTAAGAAAAGGTGTACGACAAGGTTGTTCTTTGTCACCACTACTTTTTAACTTGTATATAGAAGAGGCTATAAATGAAGTGAAGGAGAAATTTGACGTAGGAATAAAAATTCAAGGAGAAACAATAAAAATGTTGAGATTCGCCGATGATGTAGTATTAGCCGAGGCAAAGAATGAACTAGAGGATGCCTTAAATGGAATGGATGAGATCTTGAGGAAGGATTACTTCATGAAAATTAATAAGAACAAAACGAAAGTGTTGTGCAGCAGCAAGAGTGGTTTAGAAGAAATGGGAAATTTAAAAGTAGGCAACGAAACATACAGGAAGTTGGGGAATTCTGCTATCTAGGGAGTAAAATAACAAAGGATGGTAGAAGCACGGGTGATATCAAGAGTAGAATTGCTCAAGCTAGAAAAGCCTTTGAAATGAAAAACAGCTTACTGACTACAAACATTGATTTACAGATTAGGAAAAATTTCTTAAAACATTATGTTTGGAGTGTAGCATTATACGGAAGTGAAACGTGGGTGATAGGGGCTGTAGAACGGAAGAGGATAGAAGCTTTTGAAATGTGGTGTTATAGGAAAATGTTATAGGAAGATTAGGTGGGTGGACAAAATAAGTAATTTAGAGGTTCTTAGGCGAGTGGATGAAAAAAGAAGTATATGGAAGCATCTTACCAAAAGAAAGGAATAGGCTAGTGGGGCATATCCTAAGACATCCAGGTATTGGGCTATCAATAATGGAGGGTAACATTGAGGGAGTAAATTGTAGAGGGAGGCAAAGATTAGAATATATAAAGCAAATTACAAAAGATGTAGGGTGTTACAGGTATGTAGATATGAAACGACTTGCGCAAGTTAGAACAGGTTGGAGAACTGCATAAAACCAGTCGAGAGACTGATGACAAAAAAAAATTGCATACTAAGGCCGCAATATTAAAAAATCTTATTTTTGAAGATATCGATGAAAAATTTTGATGTGAAACTCTCACACAATTTTCTATTGCCAATGTAAAAATAAAACATATAACCTATATTTAATCAGTAGTAAACAATGTAGAATGTAAAACATAACCTAATTTTTATCATGAGTGAATGATGAAAAATGAAAATCAACTTTGTGGGATTTAATAATACGGAAAATCAGTAATTGCCGCTAAACTAGGCTCTGCAGAGAAAAATGCTTACAATAAAAGTTTTAAGGGCCGCCTCCGTAGCGTAGTGGTTAGCGCATTGGCCTGCCACGCGGAGGTCCCGGGTTCGATTCCCGGCGAGGGTCTGGAAATTTTCACATGTCAAATCCCAAAGTTAATGTTACACAATCCATCGTAGTCGCTAATGACCAAGTTGTTGATGCGACTCTAAATAAATAAATTAAAAAAAAAAAAAAAAAAGTTTTAGGTTTAATTTCCTATAACTTTTATTATACTATACACTTTAGCCGTAAAATATATACTGAGGACGTTATACTAAAACATTTTATTTTCTACCGAATTTGATGAAAAAAATACAGAAAATTACTTAAGTGACATTAAGCGGTGTACAAAAATGTTCGAAATCAAAGTTGTAGGTTTTCAAATGTTCTAAAACTTAAATTATACACATTTTTGCCCTAAAATGCATATTAAGGCTGAAATCCTAAAAAAACATTTTTACTACAAGAGCACAGGCTTCCCCCCCAAGAGTTTCAGCAGACATGATGCTTATCCTATCTTGTGAGCACAAAAAAATGTAGTAAATGAGGCGAATTTTAAAATATTGTAGGAGCCTTTTTGAGAAAATCTGAAAAAGTGACAAATCGCACGAATACTCTACTGCTTCCGGTTGACCGATTGGGATGAAAAATGTTCTCCTCTTTCCCTACATATTTATAGTATAGAGCAAGAGAAAGTAAAAAGCGAAAAAGAACAAGAAGGAAAAGGAAGAGGACGAAAAGAAGAAGGAGAAGATGATGAAGGATAAGAGGAGGAGGAGGAGGAGGAGGACGGTTGTTGGAGGAGGAAGAGAAGTAGAAGAAACAAATTGAGAAGGAGACAAGAGAAAACAAAGATTACATGATAACATTCAAGATCTTACGCTTTCATAAACTTTTTTTTTTGACACTTTTAATTGAAATTTAGTATCTGTTATTAAATTAATATAACAATTTCTAAATGTGTAAACAATTTCCAAAACTTGATTTACTTGAAGGAGCGTGCAGCCATCACCACAGTCCTACAGTTGGCCAAGAAGATCTCTTGGCCAGAGGCGCTTCAAACGTCTGCGCTGAGTACCCGGTATCGCCCTAGTGTACATGTTTTGTATGAGAGGGTTGTCATGTAGTTCAAATTTGTCATGCATCGTCTTGTATAGTTGTTTCGCGATATCAATTACGTATGGCATTTGTAAGTCTTTGTGCAACATTGAGTTTGTGATGTAAAAGGGGCATTGCGTTATCGTTCGTAGAATCTTGTTCTGAATCGCTTGAATACGTTTCGTGTGTGAAGGTTTAGCAGATCCCCAAACTTGAACTCCATACGTCCAGATTGGTCTTAAGACTGTCTTGTAGATTGTTAATTTGTGTGACATGTTTAATTTAGAACGTCTATCGAGTAAGCGTTTTAGTTGATAGAAGCGTGTTTTGAGTTTGTGGCGTGTGTGTGTAACATGTGCGTTCCATGTAAGTTTTCTGTCCAAGTGTAAGCCTAAGTAGCGTGTTTGAGTAGTGTGAGGTAGCGGAATATTATTAATGTAAATGGTTGGGCAGTTTTGTCGTCCAAGAGTAAACGTCATTTGTTGCGATTTGTTTTCATTAATTTTAATTTTCCAAAGTTTAAGCCATGACTCTATCTGGTGTAAATGGTCTTGTGTCTTTCGAGTCGCAATTACAGGATCGGCATCAACCGCAAGAACTGCCATATCATCAGCAAACATAGCCATAGTGGTATAGATACAATTTGGTATGTCACTGGTGCTTACAGAAAACAGCCGTGGTGCAAGAACGCTTCCTTGTGGTACACCTGCATTGACTTCGTACATTCCAGAAAGTTCGTCACCTTGTTTTACTCTAAAGTAACGTTCCACTAGACACGATTTTATTACTAGATACAGGCTATCTGGCAGTATTAGTTTCAATTTGTATAGGAGTCCATCATGCCAGACCCGATCAAAGGCTTGAGATACATCAAGAAACACGGCTGAACAATATTGTCTGTTTTCGAGAGCTGAAGAGATTATATCAATTAGTCGGTGACATTGCTGAAGCGTGGAATGAGATGAACGAAATCCGAACTGATGATCAGGAATTGTGTTTGAAGCATCGATAAACGGTACTAGACGTGGAAGAAGGAGTTTCTCAAATAGTTTGGGCAGAATAGAGAGTAAGCTAATTGGCCTATAAGAAGTTAGTTGGTGAGGTGGTTTGTCTGGTTTTAAGAAGAGAATTATTAATTACTTTCATAAACAAGGAATAAAAGTAGATATTAGTAATAATTCATAATAGATTAATAAATTTTTGGTTGTATAGTTTAATCTTTTTATCCACCTTGTAGTTGAAATTATAATTGATGTATTCAGGTCACACACAGATTTAGTCAATTTTTTAAATCTTTATCAAATAGATAACTTCAGCCTATAACTTTGAAACTACTTTCTTAAATTTAATTAATCTTCAAGTTGGTAGAAATGTTACATGACTTACCACCAATAGTCACAAGAATCTTCTTTCAACCTAGAAATTAACAGAGACCCGGAAAACCATAAATGTTCACCAGAATAACTAAGAATAATTATACTGTTTCAAAAATGAATTTTTAAAATTCTTTTGCCTTTTTTATTTTCTCTTGTTCTATTTATGAATATTTAGGGAAGGAAAGTATTGTTTTCATACAGATTTACCAAAATTAGTTTTCACCGGAGTAGACCCACAAGTTTTCAGGTCTCATAAACCCACAAACATATTTTATAGATATGCGTAAAATATCTCAAAAACGGAAAATTGTACGGAGTTGAAATTTTGATATACTTTATTATACTATTCATTGTACTACATAATGATGGGTTTTTTTATTTTGTTTGTCAAATCACATGAAAACTCAATGAATTGTTCTTCTCTTTATAGCCAAATTTCATGTCAATTTATTTCAATGTAACATTTAATTTAGTTGTTGTGCATTTTGTACAGTTCTGAACTAAAAATAAGTTAAAAAAAAAAATCTGGTGTGAACACTCACTCGACTTTCTCTTGCCAATGCAAATAACGAACAATATCACCTAACATTAGTAATAATATATTAGAAATAAACAAAAAAATTAACCTCAAAACACATACCTTATATTAATCATGAGTGAATGATGTAAAGTGAAAACCAACCTTAGTTTGGCTTAATAATTCGGAAAATCGCTTTTTGACGCTACACTAGGCTCTGCAGAAAAAAAATGCTTAAAATAAAACTTGTAAATCTTTTAATTTCCTACAAATTTGATTAATACACACTTTTGTTGTTAAATGCATACTAAGGCCAAAATCTTAAAAATCCATTTTTTACAGATTTTTATGAAAAAGAAAACAGAAAATCACTAATTACCGCTAAACTAAGCATTATACAAAAAATATTTCAAATGAAAGTTGTAGATTTTTAAATTTTCTACAACTTTTATTATACGCTTTTGCCGTAAATGCATATTAGGTCCGCATTTAAAAAAAAACAATTTTTTTCAAAAGAGAACAGCCTCCCCAAACCTTCAGCAGACATGGCGCATACGCTATCTTATAGAGCATAAAAATTTAGTAAATGAGGCGATTTTTAAAATATCGTAGAAGCCATTTTTGAGAGAATTGCAGAAAAGTGAAAAATGACACGAATAAACTACTTCTTCCGGTTGACCGATTTCAATGAAATTGTTCGTATCGGGTCCTCTAGTAGGTTCTAACTTAAGTTTTAAGTTTCAACTTTGTACGATGATCCGTTCTTTAGATATTTTCTTCACACACACGCGCGCGTGCACACACAGACCAATCGCTAAACCCATGTTTTTTTGGATTCAGGGGTTCTGGAAACTTGTATATCCGGTGAAAACTTGTGTATCTCGATTTCGAAAAATTGACATGAAAACAATAAGTTACCTCCTTCCTATATATTCATACAGGCAAGAGAAAGTAAAAATACTACTGCAATCTAGTCTGAGACTAATGAGCAATATTTTTCTAACCTAAATTACTAAAACATTGTTAAAAGTTAAAAGTTTTTTAATGTCAACTATTGTTTTTGCCAATATATACACTTTTATACTGTGCACTACACTCAACAATAACTCAAACACCCTTGAGCCAGCGCGTTGCATCCGAGTTGTTGAGAAATTTTATAGCTTAAATGTTCACATGTTAATGGAGCCTTGCTTCATGTTTCTGCGCAGATCTCCTTATTATTTTCACTTGAGACAAATTCTACCTTCAGATCTTTATGAAGGTCTCCATTTCTGACCACTAATGGACGTTGTCAATTTCCCTCAATACTTTATTTTGGAGCTTCTGGATTACTTCGATATTACTCTGACTGGCGCAACGCCACAGCTTTATGCCATACATTCATACTGGCTTCAGAAACTGTTTGTAGATTAGGAGCTTATTATGGGTTGGGCGGGAGGAGATTTTCTCAAATCAACCGATAAACTTTACTGTATTTCAAGCCAAGTTCTTTTCTCTTTTTCTTTACGTCTGACACCATCGCAGCTTTGTATCTAATCTCATCCCTAGGTATTTGGCTTTATTTGCATAAGGACTCTTCCATCAATGAAGATTGATATATACTCAAATTTCCTGTTCGTAAATAGATTTATGTTCATTTTCCACTTATTTGTCCTGTTTTCTATTTCATTGGCTGCTACCTGCAGTTTTTTTTTGCAGCTTCTTCATTGCAGTTACTCACTAAATGCCGCTCTGTCATCAGCAAATGTTGCAACAGTTTTGTTTTCAAAATTACGAAGATCACTCGTGTAAAGTAGATACAAAAGATTATTTTTTTGCAGCAAATAAACTCGGGTGTAAAAGACTCACACGACTTTCTCTTACCAATGTAGATAATGAACCATATAACCTATGTTTAATCATGAGTAAACAATGTAAAATGAAAATCAACTGGTGTCCGACTTAAAAATACGCTAAACTAAGTAAGGTCTGTAGAAGAAAATTATTGAAATAAAAGTTGTAGGATTTTAATTTTCTTTAACTTTATTTCTTTGTTAATTTAACGTCGCGTCAACTACAGTGGTCATTAGCGACGTCGTTGGGTTGTAACTATGAAGGATGAAATGAT
The DNA here is from genome assembly GCA_035578175.1 of Catonia carolina. NCBI lineage: Eukaryota > Metazoa > Arthropoda > Insecta > Hemiptera > Achilidae > Catonia > Catonia carolina. The sequence goes on from JAQMRL010000012.1 coordinate 7,084,465, forward strand.
TTTTTGTAACGTATGAAAATATACCGTGCCTGAGTGGTATTCGAACCCAAGACCGCATGATGAGAGGGGAGCACGTTACCAACTACGCCAATGCGGCCGGCGTATGACTTTGGTTATACACACTTTTGTCATTAAATGGCCGCAATCCTAAAAATATCATTTTTTACTGATTTTAATGCAAAAACAGAAAACTGCTAATTGCCGCTAAACTAGGTGTTGTACAAAAAATGTTCGACTTAAAATTTGTAAGTTTTTAAATGTTCTACAACTTTAATTATACACTTTTACCCTTAAATGCGTATTAATGGCGCAATGTAAAAAAAACATTATTGTCTACGACAGCAGTCTTTCCAAGAACTTCAGCAGACATGGCGCTTATACTATCTTGTAGAGTATAAAAAATTAAGTAAATGACGATTTTTTTTTAAATCATTTGCGCCATTTTTGATAAAATCTCAAAAAAGTGCAAAATCACTGAATAAACTACCACATCCAGTTATACGATTTTCATGAAAATATTCGTGTCGAATTCCTTAGCGATAGCTAACTAAACTTCTAAGTTTCAGCTTTGTTCGCTAATCCGTTCTTCCAATCAGGAAATCGTTAAAAACATGTTTTTTTAGGTTGTTGGGGTCTGAAAACGTGCACGAGGTGTGACTATTAAATAACGAGACTGAAGTTGTAAAAAATTTTATTTTTATTTTATACATAATCACTTATTGTCAACTTCAATATACACTCCTTTTCTATCCCTGCAACGCTCCGTGCAAATTTTCCACTGTTGTAAACAGTGCTGGAGGTCATCTTCTGTCAGCTCCTTCAGGACACGTGCCGCTTTCTGTTTTACAGCTTCCACAGACTCAAATATTGTCCCTTTTAATGCAGATTTCACCTTAGGGAACAGTTAGAAGTCACATGGTGCAAGACCTGGTGAATAAGGTGGATGTTCTAACACTGAGATGCTGGACTTGGCTAGGAACTTCTTGACAGATAGCGCGGAATGAGCTGGCGCATTGTCTTGGTGGAGAAACCATGATTTGTCCTTCCACATTTCCGGGCGTTTTTTCCTTACTCTTTGACGTAGTTTAGAAAGTACCTCAAAGTAGTAATATTGATTAATTTTTTTACCTTCAGGGACCCATTATTTAGAGACGTCATCATTGCTTTAAATTTTGACTTGCTCATTCGAGCTTTTTTGGCTCTCGGTGAAGTTCGCTCTTCCAGTGCATGGATTGGCGCTTCGTTTCCAGATCATAAGTAAAAAATCACGTTTCATCACATGTTATTATTTTCTACCTGTTTCCTAAGGTGAAATCTGCATTAAAAGGGACAAGATTTGAGTCTGTGGAAGCTGTAAAAGAGAAAGCGGCACGTGTCCTGAAGGAGCTGACAGAAGATGACTTCCAGCACCGTTTCCAACTATGGAAAATTCGCATGGAGCGTTGTAGGGATAGAGAAGTGTATATTGAAGGTGACAATAAGTGATAAAATTAATATATAAAATTAAAATTAAATTTTTTACAACGTCAGTCTCGTTATTTAATAGCCACACCTCGATTACCCGGTGAAAACTTGATTTGGAAATATGGACATGAAAACAATACGTTTCTTCCCTATATATTTGTATAGGTCAAGAGAAAATAAACAAAAAACGTTTTTAAGAAAAATTTGATTTTCTGAATAGATGTACGGTAACTTAATTTTTGAGCTCAGGTTGTCAATGTTACATTATCTTGATACTTTCTCACTCTGTTGGTATAATATAGGGAGTGTCACGAGAACTTATATTTTTTTATTCAAAAAACGCTAAGAAATGCACAAACTTAAAATATAATTTAAATCCCTTTAATGAGAGGACACGGCTCATGGCTGTTGGCCAATTTTTCTTAAGAAAAGGATTCGGCCCGAGAAGTCGCATTGCGTGTTCACTTAACTCGTGGGTATCCTTTCTCATAATGGGATCAAGCCCCTTTACCTTTCGTAAGAAAGCTACTTTTTAAGAGGAATCGAATGACACTACTTTTGTTTCCAAGTTCCGACTTTGATTTCTTGACTTCCGGTTTTGTTTCATCTCCAATCGAAACCGCAACTTCAGACCCGACGATTTCTGTATCTACTCTTTAAGAGGAATCGAATGACAATATTTTGTGTTTCCAAATTCCGACTTTGATTTCTTGACTTCCGGTTTTAAGCCACTTTTGATCGAAACCGGAACTGCAAACGCAATTCAGCCCCACTAACATTTTATTTAGATTACGAATCCGGAAACCGTTTGTTGTTATCTCTAGTAGTTTTTGACATCTGGATGTGATGGACGGACGGACAAAGCAAAATTTATAGAGGGCAAATTAAAATTGTCATCTATATTTTTCCTCAAAAATCGATCTACAAATTTTTCCTCAAAAACCAACCAACAGAACACAACAGAACAGAACAGAAACAGAACTTGTGCATTATGTTTCCTCACATACCGTCTTCGGTTTTTTCCTGACATTTTAGATCTGAATTCCTCATGCAGATCTTTATATTTTAATGTATAATTTTATAGTAATTTTATTGATAGGCTAGTAATAACAGCCTGGCTATAGCTAGTGATGACAGTGATTTTTTTATAGCCTAGTGGGGCATATCTTAAGACATCCAAGTATTGCTCAATATTACCCTTTTAATAAATTAAAAGGGTAATATTGAGGGCGTGAATGTGGGGGGGGGGAGGCAAAGGTTAGAATATGTAAAGAAAATTACAAAAGATGTAGGGTATTGCAGGTACGTATATATGAAACAACTTGAGTAAGATATAACAGCTCGGAGAATTGCATCAAACCAGTCTAAAGACTGATGACAAAAAAATAGTAATTTAGTTATACTGTTTTATTATCACCCTGTAGTTATAATAAAGGATAGGAAAGGTATGATGTAAAAGGAAAAGTATTGTGAAATGGAAGGGGTGAGTTTTTTTAAAAAAATAGGGGTGGTTTAGTGTACGTACCTACATTAGAAAGCGGGGGAATATTGAGGGGATGTTAGTTGGAAGAGATATTCTTAGTTTTTAACTAAAGAGTAGGTGGGTGGGGTTTCTATAAGAGATATTCCTAGCTGTAGTGGAAGGCATAAGGGGGTTGGCTCGTTTATACACGGTTACCATAGTAACAGTGATCTCTCGCATCAATCTATCCTTGTCTCACTCATTGAACCGATCATATCTTTATCTCACTTTATTCTCCTCCCTTAGTTTTATTTTACTCTCTACCGTTCTCTGTCGGTCTAATTTCATTTAGATATTCTAGGAAACTGCGACAGCAATTCTAAACTACCTACCTACGTCCCCTCAACCCCTATTTTCAACCCCTCTCACTCCATCATCTTCTAACCCCCTCCCCCACCACTTTCTCTCTCCGTTTGCACTTTCACTTCATAATATCGTATTTTATATTTTCTTGATTCCTTTCAGGCTTAAATTCTCTTGTTGTGTATTGAACAAAATTTCTCTTCCATTTCTTGTTGTCGGTGTTTTGTTTGCTATATTATATTATACATATATATAAATATATATGTATGTGTATATCAACCTACACACAATTATTCCGTTTCAAATCTAACATAGAATTATTATTATTTATTCTATATTATTTTGTTTTGTATTGCAAATAACATGTAATTTGCATTAGGCCTACATAACATTTTACACGAATTATAATTAGGCTACATCTAGCAGTTTCAACGTTTCAAAAAATAATTATAATTATTCTCTTAATGATTAATTTATTGAATTTTTAATTTCACTTGTCCTACATAAATATGTAGAGAAAGGAAAGTTTTGTTTTCAAATCGATTTTGTCAAATAAACTTTTCATTGGAAATACACGTTTCCGTTTATGGTCGATTAGTAGATACATCCGTACATTCACAAATTAAATCACAAAAGATTTTGACTCAAATTTATCTTAATAGTGTAATTAATCAAAATTTTGCAAAAAATCAAAATATTTCAGGAAATTTGCACCTGAAGAAGCTGGAATGACAGCACCGCCCACCACTGTTTCCTGGCTTCCACGAGGTTGGTGTTCCATATCAGTCAGTCGTGCTTCCGCTGTTCAATACTATTATTAATTCAGTGTGTTACGTTCGTCCAACTTAATCATAACATTTTTTTAATCTTTGAAATTGTAGATTTGTTTTCTCCTTTCATTCTGCAATTCAACGTTGGCCCACTAATATTTTTTTTAGTCAGTTCTATTTACAGATTATCTCCATAAATCACGTCATTCAAGACTAAATACGGATATATCCATTACAATTGAGAACAAGTGAAGAGAAAAATGTGTGATGAAACACTCATTCGACTTTCTCTCTTGCCAGTGTAAATAATGAAAATATAACCTGTAATCATGAATAAACAAAGCAAAATGAAAATTATAACCTAATTTTAATCATGAGTGAATGACGCAAAATGAAAATCAACCTCTGTTCGACTAAAAAATACGGAAATTCACTAATTGTAGCGAAAGTAAACTCTATCGAACAAAATGCTTGAAATAAAAGTTTGTTGTAAATTTTCTATATTTTCATACAACTTAAATTATACATTTTTGTTGTAAAATGCATACCTATTAAGGCCGCAACATTTATTTTATAAATTTTGATGAAAAAATACAGAAAAATCACTAATTGTAGCTAAAATAATCGTTGTACAAAAAATGTTTCAATAAAAGTTGTAGGTTTCTAAATATTCTGCAACTTTGATTATACTTTTTTGCTTTAGAATACATTTTTAGGGTGCAGTCTTAAAAAATCCATTTTTTGCCACAAGAGCACAGCCTCCCCACCCCCACCCCACCACCAAGAATTTTAGCAGATATGTTGTATACCCTGCTTTGTAGAGCATAAAAATGTAGTAAATGAGGTGATGTTTTAAAAATCGTAGGAGCGGTTTTTGAGAAAACTGCAAAAAAGTGAAAAATTGCACGAATAAACTACTACCTCCGGTTGACCGATTTTGATAAAAATGTCCATTTCAAGTCCAATTATAGTATAGCCTACCTAAATAAAGTTTCAAGTTTCAACTTTGTGCGCTATTCCGTTTTTTGAGATATTTTGTTCCACACACACACACACACACACAGACTAAATTGCTAAAAACATGTTTTTTTGAGTTCAGCGAACCTGAAAACGTGTATATCCGGTGAAATTCGACTTCGAAAACTCGACATGAAAACAATACTTTCCTTTCCCACATATTCGTATAAGGAAAGAGAAAGCAAAAGTAATTGTATTTATTCTCCTATATTCTCCTATTGATTGATTAATTGAATTTTTACTTTCACTTGGCACATGACTATGTAGGGAAAGAAAAGTATTGTTTTCATATTGATTTTTCTACGTTAAATTTTAAATGGAAATATTATGTTTTCGGTTATGGTCGATTAGTAGATATATCCGCACATTCACAAATTAAATCAAAAAAGATTTTTACTAAAATGTATCTTAATAGTTATCACAATTATCTCAAAATATCTAAATATTATATTGCTGATAACGAGGAGAGGCTACAGAGTCTGGCGGACAAAGTAGTGGTAACAAGTAAGTCAACAGCTACGGTCTTGACATTAATATAAAAAAGACCAAGGTAATGGTAATCTGCAAGAATATCGTAATAACTGTGAACATCAAAATAAATAACCAAACTGTAGAAAGAGTGGACCATGCAGTATATCTGGGAACAATAATTGATGAGAATTGGAACATGTCACACGAAATTAAAACTCGAATGGTTTGGAAAGCCAACACCGCTTTCAATAAAAATGAGCCAACTCCGGAGCCATGATTTATCAATCGTAATTAAAATGAGGCTCACTAAATGATACATTTTCTCAATACTTTGTATGGAGTAGAATCGATGACGTTAAATGAACAAGGGATGGATAATTTGAAGGCTTTCGAGATGTCGATTTACAAGACAGTTCTGCGGATATCGTGGACAGAACGCATAAGGAACGAGAAAGTACTACGGCGACTGAACAAGAATAAAAAAAATACATTATAAAAATTAGAAAGCCACCACTCTTGGACACATAATTCGAAGCGATCAAAGGTACGTTCTGTTGCAGCTCTTTATCCAGGGCAGAAAATGGACGAAGAGGTCCGGGACACCGTGTCATATCTTGGCTCCAAAATCTCAGAAAGCGGTTTGGGAGAACATCAACACCTCTTTTGCATAGTTGCAAACATTATGGTTTTGCATGATTGCCATTATGGTTTCTGACATCCTGAACAGATGGGCACTAAAAGAAGATTTAAATATTCCAGAAAATTTCCACCTCTAGAAGCTGGGTTGACAGCACTGCTCGCCGGTGGTTCCTGGCAGACACGATTTTCCATATCTGTCATGCTTCCGCTGGTCGTTACTATTTAAGGAAGTTTGCTCGTCCAATTTAATCGTAATACTTCTTTGTACTTGTAAATTTGATTTCCTCTTTTTATTTATCAATTCAACATAGGCCTACTAATAATTTATTTTAGTCAGTTTTATTTACGGATATATCTGCACAAGTCACGTCATTCGGGACTAAATACTGATTTATCCGCATCCATTACAATTTTTTTCTCATGTAGGGCCAATATCAGACTACGCGAGGTTACTTTAGACGTTTCTGGAAGCTCTTTTTAGCCCACATTCTCAGCATTCGCTCACTGTAGGCTTTTTTCCTTTCTTCTCCCCACCTGGTGTTCTATTTTTCTCTTCATAGAAGACTTTAAAGTTCGTAATTAGTAGTGTGAGTTTGGCTCGGTTCATTAAATTTTCTCGGTTTATTCCACTTTTCTCAACATCCTTCCTGAACCATTTATCCGACTTCTAGGTCTATTGTTAATTGTCTTAAAAAATTTTTTGTAATCAGTGTTATTTGCGTTGTTTCGTCATCCAGTCTATACAGGTGTGGGTAAACTTATTGACTTCTTTTTCTTATCTTTTCCATTATTCGTTCATTTTCCTTGTATAGTTGTTCTCGACCTCGTAACGTATGTCATCTTTCTACTATCTTCGGGCCCATTTCCTTGTGGAAAATCTTTCTCTCTAATTTCTCTTCTGATCTTAGACCAGCCTTCCCGATCATTCTAAGGCACTCACTCGCGTACAGTCACGCAGAGTTTACATAGTAGGCCTATTATAATGTCTAATCTTGGGTTGTTTTAAGAGTGTTTTCTTCTTATTCAAGTGGTGAGTTCCTCGAAGTGCACCGGTCATCTTTCCTCGTCTGTTATTGCTCGTGCCCTTTTCGCTCGTCTTGAGTTGTATTATCTCTCCGAGATACTTGAAGCTATCAACTTCCCAATTTTTCCGTATTATTTCTCGTGACGCAAGGCTTTTTTAATGTTCGTTATGTATACAGTTTTCTCGAAGGAAATCTGTAGTCCACATTTTTCTGCTTGTTTTTTAATACCATGATTTTTTCTATAACTGTTTCCGTCTTCCTAAAAACAATTACTAGGTCGTCTGCAAAAGCAAGAAAATGTATTTTTATGCCTTTCTTTGATCCTCTAATGTGTACTTGGTTTAACAATCATTTATTGGCAACTTCCATTTCTTATTTCTAAATAACTTTTTCCAGCTCACAGTTGAAAAAAACCGGTGATAGTTCATCATCTTACCTAAACGCCTGTTTTAATTTCAAACTCTTCGGAAATTTTTTCTAAAAATTTTACTTTTGATCGTGTCATATATACATTCATAATGTACATTATGTCATATTCATATTATATATTCATTATATAGGTACGTACATAATATATTCAAACAGGACAAGATAAAGTAAAAACCGCAATAATATAGGAGCAAATCGCTCAAAATTGTACTATTAAAGGTAGTTACGTGACCGTTTACGAGGCGTAATGACTAGGGCGCTAGCCTACGAAGCGAAAGGTCCCGGGTTCGATTCCCAACTAGTGTCTGGAAGTTGTAAAACATTAAAACCCACCATTACAATACGAAAACCGACAGTAGTCGCTAGTCACCAAGCTTTCGTTGTAACTTTTAACTTTAAAATAAAATTAATAATAGTAGTTAGATAAAATTAAGAATAAAAAGAGTGATATGTTTCATTGACGCCCGGTACTTGTATATATATATATTTTACTTCCCGCCTACACACTACGATTCAGCTTTTACTTTCGCATCCCTTATTCTTTTTTCTACCCTTATTTTTTACTTTATATATATATATATATTTCTTCAAATCTATAGTACCTACGCACTACTACACACAAAATTATATAAAGCAAATAACACCGCCAAACACTTTTCCCATATTTTCTCCCACCATCCTACCACCCCCTTTTCTATCTTTTTTCCGTATTAATACATCTCCTTTTCCTCTTTAATTCTCTTATTCAATCCATCCCTCTCCACCGTACCCATTCGTTTTGTACTTTCTCCTCCCCTTCCCCCTTTCACCCCAACTCCCCACTCCATTCCTTCTATCTATTTTAACAATCTTCTTTCTACCATTTGTTCGTAAAGGTGTTCTGTAAAAAAAACTTGTGTATAATTTCCCTGGAATTATAACTTCAATTTTTATTTTCTTAAATAATTTATTTTAAAATTTTAATATTAGTATTATATTAACCCACTGTTGGTCTTTTGTTGCTGTTCAGGTGATCAGTCGAAAGGCTGGTTTAACCTCTAGAGCCTTTACAAGGTAAAACTAGGAGTGAGGTAGTTTACAATTACCTTCCTCATTGAGTGGAAAAGTTTGCTTATCAGCATGCTAGACCCTCTGAAAAGCCCATTTTTCCACCCTGTAAATGACACCTCCACTTCATTCACCACAGGGTCTGGCTGTATAATGAAATTTTTTACTCTCAGGGGAGATAACTGATAAGTGTCTTTTACACCTCTATTTCTTCTGTTCTTAAATGATTTAGTCATTAAATTGGTTAACCTTGTAAAAAGAAACAGAACTATTTTTTGTAGTCCTGGAACTAACAGATTGAGTGCAAACAATTTAACACTCCGCCTGTCTGTTATGGGCAGTTTGTCTGTTATGGGTTGGTCTAGTGGCAAAGTTGCCACCACAAGTCAGCTATTTTACTGTTTACGGGTTTGATTACTAGACAGTGGTTACCGATGGCTTTTTATGGATTTTTTTACGTTGTAGGAGAGGAAACCATTACGGCTTCGACTGCACGTAGAGCCGGGAGTGTGGGACTTTAACCCAACCAAAACCTCTCCCCACCACCGACCATGGGCACTGGAACTGCCTTGAGGCATGAACACGGTGCCATGGTGTATCACGATCTCCTTTGCCCAGCTGTGGCTTCTCGATGACCGAACCCATCAAGAAGAATTACCCAGCACAACCGCCCTTCCACCACAATAATGCCCAGGAAAAACATAAAATATCCTCTTCAAACGGAGCGGCTTCTGAATGCCACTACATGCTACCTACACACAGAGGGGACGAACACTTTTGAGTGAGGGAATCCTGTCCTCCCGCGAGGCTCCGTACAGACACTCCCGTTAAAGACTAACCCACACGATCTGACCCCTCCCACCAACCTTTCCACCGCTTTCTGCCGCAGGACGCGACACACCATCTTCTCGACCACAGTCCACCAAATCTCATTCGCTTCATCAACACTCAGTCACCCAATCATACTTTGATAGTTTGTGTTTAATTAACCATATGCTCTTAAGAATGATTGGTCCGAATCTGTACAAAACTGCAACCCATTTACACGTCGTATATATAACTCTCATCTTCTAAGGTCTGGGTTTCCTTATTGTTCTAAAATTTAACGGATTGGAATGCACACACGAAAGAGATAAAAACTCTGCTGTGAAACAGTCACACGACTTTCTCTTGCCATTGTAAATATTAAAACGTACAAACTATGTTTAATCATTAATTAAAAAATCTAATATGAAAAATATAACCCAATTTTATTCATGAGTGAATGTTGCAAAATGATAATCAACATCCGCAGAACTTAAAAATACGGAAAAACACTATAATTTACTCTAAACTGTTGAATAAAATGCTGGAAATAAAATTTGGAAATTGTTTTATTACGTACATTTTTAATTAGTAATACAAATTTGTCATTAAGTGCATACTAAGGCACATTGTTTGAAATAAATATCGAAGGTTTTTAATTGTTCTACAACTTTGATTATACATTTTTTGCCCTAAAATGCATATTAAAGCTGCAATCTTTAAAAACGAACGCAACAAACAAGGAAAGATGGCCTTTCCACTCCGATACACTCACCACTTGTGTAAGCAGAAAGCACTCTCAAGTCAAGCCAAGATTAGACATTTTAATACTGCGATAAACTCTGTATGTCTTTACGCGAGTGAGTACCTTAGAATGACCGGGAAGACTGGCCTAAGAGAATCTGAGAAATTTGTGAGAAAGATCCTCCGCAAGGTAATGGGTCCGAAGATAGTAGACGGACCAATAAAGGTTACGAGGTCAAGAACAACTTTACAAGGAAAATAAACAATCAATGGAAACGATTAGAAAAAGAAGACAGCAGGCTCTGAAGACATGTGATTCTGACATCTGCATAGAATGGATGACAACCAGTTGACAAAACAAATTTTTAAGAGACTAAACAAAAGACTTAAGGTGTCGGATAAATGGTTTAAAGAAGTCAGAAAAAATATTTTGAAAACCGGAATAAACCAAGAAAACTTAATGAACCGAACCAAATTCAGACAACTAATTACGGACTTTTAGGGCTTCCATGATGAGCAAAAACAGGACACCAGGTGGACAGAAGAAAGGAGAAAAACCTACAGTGAGCGAATGCTGAGAATGTGAGCAACAAAAAGAGCTTCTAGAAACGTCTTATGTCTACCCATGTGGTCTAAAATTGGCACGTTACGAGGAGAAAACTGAGTCCAGATTGGTTAAGTAAACTTATACCTCTTGAGTGAACCCCATTAACAATACGATATGTGATTCGTAATATTTAGTACACATTGGAGACTTACGAAAACATTTCGGAGGTCTTCCGTACCAAATATAAATTTAAAGCTTCTATTGTATTTTAATCCTAGAGTATTTAACATTCAAAACACACACACCTTAAAAATACACGGTATATAAAAACCAACACACCCATTCTTCTTTCATTTTACCCCTTCCTTACATTTGTTTCACCATTACACACACACACATCTATGAACTCCACGAAACGTTCAAAAAAATATCTTCTTTTTTTATTTTTTCTCTCCCGTTTTTCCTTCCGCATCTTCCGACGTACTCTCCCTTCACCTAGTAACTCGGTTTTTACTTTTTTGCACTTCTTCCATTTCTTTTTTTTTAAAGAAAGGATTTCATCTATTGTAATAAATTTTATGCGAACCTTTCTGATATTATATACCGTATTTCTTACTTTAATATATTAATATTATTATTATTAATATAATATATTAGGCCTATATTAATATTATATTAAATTATATTATTAATATTTATAATTAATATATATCAGGACGTATAATTTTTAGCTGTCCCGCGAATCAATTGATAATATCGTAACGTTATGATAAAAAAATATTGGAGAAATTTGCCTATAACAGGCAAGTGTAGTGTTAAATTATTTGCTCTCGATCTGCTAGTTCCAGGGCTACAAATATTAGTTATGTTTCTTATCACATGGTCAGCCAAATATAAGACTAACGTATTAAATAATAAAAGAGGAAGAGGTGTAAAAGACACTAGTCGCTGTTATCCTCTCTTAGAGTAATGAATTTCATTATACAGCCAGACCCTGTGGTGAATGAAGTGAAGGTGTGATTTGCAGGATGGAAAGTAGATCCTTTTCAGAAGGCCTGGAATGTTGATAAGCATACTTTTTCCACTCAGAAAGGAAGGCAATTGTGAATCAACTCGCTCCTCGTTTTATTTCGTAAAACCTCTAGTGGTTCAAACCAGCCTTTCTGGAGATGATCTATTAAGGAAATATATTGTTTATTGAAAGTATAAAGGGTATTTTTACAAACATAATGTTTAATGTTGGTGCGCCGCAGGCGCCTAAGCGAAGACTGTTGGATACTGTGGCCAAGTCTGTGTTGTGTTACGGTGCACCCGTATGGGGAAGTGCCTTGGCGGTGGGGCGTGCTAGGGTAGTGTTTTTTAGGCTACAACGAATGCTTGCGCTAGGGGTATGCAGTGCGTACAGAAGCAGTGTCACCAGAGACGATTTTTGTGGTTGCGGGAATGCCGCCCTGGGACTTAAGTGGTCTGGGAAAGAGCGGAGCGGCATCGCAGGCCGGAACATGCATCAATTTTCTGTATCTCTCATTAAAATCGGTAAAAAAATAGGATTCCTTAAAATTGAACCCTTAATATGAGTAATTTAATTAGTGATTTATTGCATTTTTTTAATGAAGAGAGTTTGATTTTCATTTAGGTCATTCACTCATAATTAAACATAAGGTATATTTTTCATTATTTATTTTGGCAAGAGAAAGCTGTGTGATTGTTTCACGCCAATTTTTTTATCGAAAATTTTTTATGTAATTGGAAAGCTTTATTTTTGAATTGTTTTTCTTTCTCTTGCCCTATATGGAAATTTACTCTCCTTCCCAAGTAGGTATTGTTTTCATGTTAATATTTCAAAATCGAGTTTTCACCGGATATACACTTTTTCTACCTCCCTGAATCCAAAAGAAACATGTTTTTAGCGATTGGTGTGTGTGTGTGTGTGTGTGTGTGTGTGTGTGTGTGTGTGCGCGCGCGCGCGCGTGTGTGTGTGTGTATGTGTGTGTGAACAAAAGCTCAAGAACGGAATGGCGCACGAAGTTGAAACTTGGAACTTAAGTTAAGTAGTACTAGGGGACCCGACACGAACATTTTCATTAAAATCGGTCAACCGGAAGTAGTAGTTTATTCGGGTGATTTTTCACTTTTTTTCATTTTTCTCAAAAACCGCTACTACGATTTTTTTTAAACTCGTCTCATTTACTACATTTTTTATGCTCTACAAGATAGATAAAGCTCCATGAGTGCTGAAATTTGGGGAGTCTGTGCTGTCGTAGAAAAAATGGGTTTTCTTAAGATTGCGGCCTTAGTATGCATTCTAGGGCAAAAGTGTGTAAATGAAAGTTGTAGACCATTAAAAACCCAAAAACTTTATTTCTAAATTTTTTGACAATGCTTAGTTTAGCGGCAATAAATAGTTTTCTGTACTTTTTTCTTCAAAATTGATAAAAAATGGGTTTTTTAAGATTACGGCCTTAGTACGTACTTTACGACAAATGTACAAAAGTAAAGTTATAGGCAATTAACTAACCTCCAACTTCTATTTAAGCAATTTTCTCTACAGAGTTTAGTTTAGAGGTAATTATTGATTTTCCGTATTTGTTAGTTCTACAGAGGTTGATTTTCATTTAGCGTCACTCATGATCAAAATTGGGTTATAGCCGCCTCCGTAGCGTAGTGGTAGTGCGCTATCCTACAACACAGAAATTCCGGGTTCGAATCTCGGCTAGGGTCTGGAAACGTTCATAAGTCAAAACCCACCGATAAAGTTAGATAATCCACCGTAGTCGCTATTAGGCCTAGGCACATTGTTTATGTGACTTTTACTAAAACACTTCTTTTTAAATTCGGTTATGTTTATCATTTTCCTGTCATCATTAAACACAGGTTATACGGTTCATTATTTACATTGGCGAGAGAACGTCGGGCGGATGTTTCACACCAGATTTTTTTCCATTATATAAATGGAGTAGTGAAAAATTAAAGAATATTCATTTTGTTAGGGTTTCAGTTCTCAGGTAATGATTGTTGGTGGTGTTCTGGACAGGTTAATGTTCATTAATAACTTTTTGAAACTTTTTTCAAAATAAATTAAAAGTTGAAAGTCAAAATTTGTATCTCATTTGGAGTAAAGTTGGAATACATTTGAAAACACCCCCTTCTATCTTCGTCAGTTGAACACAGCTGTGGGAGGTTATTTCTACCCAACCGGCCGACCGACCGAGCGTCTTTGATAAAGGGAGTTAAAGGGAAACTTTGGGGGTTTGGGGGTGGTGGTAAAGAGGTGTGGTGTTATAGCCACTTCACATCCCCTAACGCATTTGTGTTGGCTGGCTAAGATTTTGTCAGGCACCTCTCCCTTGACCTACCTTAACTGTCTGCAAAGCTATCCCTTTAACTGTGTCACGGAATCAAAAGGGACTCGATTCTTCCTACAAAGAAACTTAACTGAAAGAAATTTAACTAAACGATAAAATAACATTTAACGTATAATTTTAACTATTTAATATAACTTTTTAGGGTAATTTTTAAATAATTTGGTATAATTTCATTATTAGAAAATTATACTAAAATTTAAATAAATACAGAAGAAAAATTATTCTTTTTACAGCATAAAAATATCATAACACGTTTAACTTTTCCTAGGTCTTAGAAAATTCACTGTAGATTTCACAACGTAATGCTCTCCTTATTTTTTTCTTCATGAATTGATTTTCTTTTTTCCTTCTTCTTCTTGTTCCCGGCCAGTTGTAGGGGTCAGCGCAACTGACTTCAACGACAGGGTTCCCGGGTTTGATTCCCGGCCAGGTCTGACATTCATTCATCACTTATTTTATCTACCCCGTTCATCGGCTACATTAGCAGCAATGTGCAGAAAGTCGGATGTAAAACAAACCAAAGAAATCAGGTGCGAAACACTCACACGACTTTCACTTGCCAATGTAAATAATTTAAAATATAACCTATGTTTAATCATTAGTAAACAATGAAAAATAAAAAACATAAACTAATTTTAATCATGAGTGAGTGACGTTTAAGCCGGGCGCACATACGACCACTTGTGGCCGCCACCGGTGGACTCGTCGCACACACAGTGTTCGCTGCGCCACACGGTAGCCACGAGGTGCGGAAGTGGCCATGTCTCGCTGCTTGTGGCCGCCACCAGTGGTCGGGTTCCAGCGCACGCTAAGCCACGCCACTACGCCACAAACAGTTGGACTCACTCGTTCGATGTTGGTTTGTTTATCTCGAAAATAGAAGCCCGCCCAGCAATTTTGGACTGTAAAATAATGGAAATACTGTACAAATAATTACTATTAAAGTACATAAAATTAAAGATGAAGAAGCCTGTGATTGGAATCACGTATTTCACCAAGTAAAAAACATAAAAAGTCAGGTATGGCTCGTTTTAAAGTTTGATTTCTTGTTATTTAATTTTTATAAATTACGAAACACGGGAGTGTATTAACCATTTTGTAACGATTTGTAAACAAAATGTGTACTTACCCATCCATATTTTTTAGCCGTCTTTTTTAGTCCATCGAAAACGAAAATAACAATTTTTTTTAAAAACGTTCTAATTCCTTTTCTTTTGTAATAAAAGTCTGAATTTTACGTAAAATTAATAAGAAAACATGAAGGAACACTGCTCCTAAACGCCATATTTTTCCTCTTAAAACTGATCGTGCCACATGTTTTAAAACACGGACTAAATGAAAAATGCGCTAAATAAACGGGCACATATTTTGTTTTTAAGTCACTAGAAAATACCTAATACACTTCCGTACTTAGTAGGCTTAATTGATACGAATAAAATAACAAATAAACACGCTTTAAAACGAGTCTTCCAGAAAAATTTTTTTACTTGTAAAAATTTTTTTACTTGGTGAGATTTTTTATTTATTTAATTTTTTTATAAGTAAAAAGTTTTTACTTGGTGAGTTTTTTACGCGGTTCCAAACACAGGCTTCATTTTTCATTTACAAGTACTAAAAAATTTCTCTTCATTTTTTTGAGCTATTGGAAAAGTAAATAAAATTTCCCGTGACTTGGACGTGATAATAATATGGGATGTACCCAGTATCATCGCTGTTTTCTCCTTCGACGGTGACGTCTTCGTTTTAACAGTAGTAGATAATGGTAACTTCTTACAAGGAAAGTGTCAGGTCAGAGTGGCTGGCTGTCGTCCACCGGTGGCGACCCCAGTGGTCGTGTGTGCACCCACCCTTAAGGAAAATCAATCTACGGAAAAATCTTCGGAAAACCAGTAATTACCTCTAAACTAGGCTTTGTAGAAAACTGCTTAAAATAAAAGTCGTAGGTTTTTTAATTGCCGATATTTTTGATTATTTACACTTTTGTCGTAAAAGGCATACTAAGGCCTCAAGATTTAAAAAATCCTATTTTTTACCGCTTTGATGAAACAAGAATACGGAAAATCAGTAATTGCCTCCAAACTAGGTTCTTTAGAGAAAATGCATTAAATAAAAGTTATAACTTTAATTCATACTTTTTTGTCGGAAATGCAATAAGACTGCAATGTTAAAAAATTATTTTTTTACCGATTTTGATGAAAAATGAATACTGAAAATCACTAATTAACGCTAAACTAAGAGTTGTACAAAACAACGTTTGAAACAAAAGTTGTATGATTTTACTTGTTCTACAACTTTGATTGTATACACTTTTGCCCTAGAATGCATAATAAAAACCGCAATCTTAAACACTCCATGTTTTAACACGGGAGCACAGCCCCCCCAACAATTTCAGCAGACATGGCGCTCACCCTACCTTGTAGATCATAAAAAATGTAAATGAAACGGTTTTTAAAAAAATTGTTGGAGCCGGTTTTGAGAAAATCGCAAAAAGTGAAAAATTGTACGAATAATCTACTACTTCCGGTCGACCGTTTTGATGAAAATGTTCGAGTTGGGTTCCATAGGGGTACCTAAGTTAAGTTCCAAGTTTCAGCTTCGTACTATATTCCATTCTTGAGATATTTTGTTCACATACGGACACACACACACACACACACACACAGAGGGAGAGAGAGAGAGAGAGAGCTAGCTCAAAACATGTTTTTTATGCTCAAGAGGAGACTTCAAGTGTTGTCCATTCTCTCATTCTCCTCCTTCTTCTCCCCTCCTCTTCATCCTTCTCCTGCTTCTTCTTCTTCAAGAACAATTTAAGATGAAGACTCTTCCGTAGATAGGTTTTTCTACTGATACACGTAAAGAAAGTACAAAAAATTTAATAAAATTTGTTTCGTTATTTAAAAAATAATAATTTTAAAAACAAGTTTAATTAACTGTAGATAAAAATTATCGATTGAAATAAAATTAGAATAAATAATTTATAGAAAATCGATATCCTAAATCTTAACACATAAATAAAATCGAACATAAAAAGAAATACAACTATCTCACAAATACATTAATCTATACTACTTATTAACATATTTACTTATAATATAATCCGGTTATTTATTGACTAAACAATTAAAAAAATTGATTAAGTATTTTTACACAAATCTGGTAGATTTTAAATTTTTTCTCTCTTAATTTCTTATCAGATTTCTTTTCTTTAATAATTTATTTTATAATGTTCGTCCATTTTTGTTAAGTTGCTTTTTTAAAAAAACTTTTTCTTTAATATTTTTTCACTAATCGCCAAATGTTACCGTTATCATACAGGAATTATTAGTATTATTAACCAACGGCAAATCGAACTAATTTTCTTATGGATCTTTAAATAGAGGTGTTTATTAAATAAACGGTTCATTAATTTTCCTGGTTTCAATCTACACTTTACTTTGCCTCGATATCACTTTCAAAGAAAATATTCGGATTTTTAGAACTAACTATCCGGGTAGATTTAGCAACAGCACATGGGGTGATATTAAAGAAAAAATCTGGAGTGAAACACTCACACGACTTTCCCTTGCCAATGTACATAATGAACAATATAATCTATGTTTAATCATGAGTAAAAGAAGTAAATTGAAAACACGACAAAATCATGAGTGAATGACGCAAAATTAAAATCAACCTCTGTAGAACTTAAAAATACGGGATATCAGTAATTTACTTTAACTAGGCTCTGTAGTGAAAATACTTAATATAAAAGAAGTAAGTTTTTTATTTTCCTATAACTTTGATAATATAACTTACACTTTTGTCATAAAATGCATACTAAGGCCACAATCTTAGAAAATCCCATTTTTTACCGACATTGATAAAAAAGTAATAGAAAATCACTAATTCCCGCTAAACTAACCGTTGTAGAAAAAATTTTTGAAATAGAATTTATAGGTTTTTAAATGTTCTACAACTTTATTTTATACTTTTTTGCCGTAAAATAATTGCGGCCTAATAAGGCCGCAATCTTTAAAAAAATTACCACGAGAGCACATGCCTCCCCCCCGCCAAGAATTTCAGCAGACATGGTGACACGCTTCTTCTATCTTGTAAAGCATAAAACATGAAAATGAGGCGTTTTTTAAAAAATTGTAGAAGCCGTTTTTGAGAAAATCGTACGAGTGACCTACTAGTTCAAGCTGACCGATTTTGATGAAAATGTTCGTGTCGAGCCCGTAGTGGCCTAACTTACGTTTTAATTTTTAACTTTGTATGATATTCCGTTCTTGATAATTTTTTTCACACATACACAGATCGATCGCTAAAAACATATTTTTTTGGTTCAGGGGGTCTGAAAACGTGTAGGCCTATATCTGATGAAAACTCGACTTAAAAACTATACTTTCCTTCCTTACAGTATATCGATATAGGGTAAGATAAAGTGAAAATTAATGAGAAAATATGTATGGCCTGCCAAAATTCATGTACTTTATTTATGTGTATAAGTTAATAAAATAGTATTACAAAAATGAAGGTAATTTTTTTGTTAGTAAGTTGGTACACCTATCACTGACAAGTTTAACTAAGAAAAAGTCATTATTTATTTTCTTACAAAAATAATAAGTAGGAATATCTAATTAAGTAGACTCCAACTTATTAAATAAGTATAATGTATAAATTACAACACAAGACACACGCCACCTTTTCAACTACCTAAACTACGTTTAACATGAATTCACATTTAAGTATAGTATGGTTCAAAAGTTTTAGATGTTTTACCCTAATAGGCCTATGTGTACACGGGTCATTAAGCAACCCATGACCCAATACCAGCCCATAGCAGTCAGGTGAAGTGTTAAATTATTTATACTCGATCTGCTAGTTCCAGGGCTACAAAAATCAGTTCTGTTTCTTATCACATGTTCAGCCAATTATATGACTGAAGTATTTAAGAACAGAAGAGGTAGAGGTGTAAAAGACACTAGTCAGAGTAACCTCTGAGAGTAATGAATTTCATTACACAGCTAGACTCATTGGTAAATGAAGTGAAGGTGTCAATTGCATGCAGAAAGTAGATGATTTTCAGAGGGCCATGCATGCTGATAAGCATACTCTTCAACTCATTGAAGAAAGCAATGGTAAACCACCTCTCTCCTCGTTTTACTTAGTAAAACCTCTAGAGGGTCAAACCAGCATTTCGGCTGATGACCTAAAAAACAACATGACCCAATGAGATGAGGATGATATGTATGACGTGTAAATGAGGTATAACTTCTATAACTCCGAGAGAATAATTAATATTAAACCTCAACTATCAAAGTACACCGATAACCACTGTTTAGTATTAAAATCCGTACAAAAGTAACTCTACCTTTACTAGGATTTAAACCACGAACCTTCATCGATAAAGAAATCGTACCTACTTTTAATGATTGCAGCCTTAATATACATTTCATGACAAAAATGTAGGCTATGTAATCAAAGTTATAGACAATCAAAAAATCTACAACTTTAATTTAGGAGCTTTTTTTACAGAGCCTCCCTAGATCACGGTTAATTAGAAATTTTCTGTATTTTGTTCATCAAACTCGGTAAAACAGAATTGTATTTGTTAATATTGCGGTCTTAATACGTATTGCAGAGCAATAATGAATACAATAAAAAAAATAGAAAAATTAAAAACCCACAACTTTTGTTTCAAGCGGTTTTTCCTACAGAGCTCGGTTTAGCGACATTTTAGTGATTTTCAGTAATTTTAAGTGCGCAGAGGTTGTTTTTCATTTAGCATCATTCACTCATGGATAAAACTAGGTTATATATTTCATTTTAAAATGTTTATTCATGGTTACAATAGGTTACATTTTTTATTAATTACACTGACAAGATAAAATCAAGAGAGCTTTTAACACAAAGTTTTTAATTTTTTGAACACACGTTAAAATTTAAACTTAAATAACTAATGCAATAATTAAAGATTGCATTGACAAAATCAGTTCCTTTCACAAATCTCTTACAACGACTTTTTATCATTTAAAAAATAATCAGCAACAAAAAATAAAATAGATAAAAAAATAATAAATACATTATTTTAATAAATTAAAAATTAAATTTATTTAAATAAATACATGTATATTTCTTGGCTTTAAAAAACTAGCCAAATTATTCGCTAACTGGTTTTTATTTAGAATTTTTTTTTTAAATTTTTGTCTAAATAATTCGGATATATTATGTAATTTGCATGAATTTACTGTTAAGACCTCACACAGAAGTGGTTCAACATTTATTGAATGGTTCCCTCAAGGTTCCAAACTAGAGCCTGTTCGATTAAATTTCAATAAAACGTTTATTTCGCATTGTAGTTTGTGTTATTAACACGGAGGAAAAACTAGGGAACTGTTCGGGGTAAGATTAGAAAAAACCAAGGTTTTTTTATAAAATCCTAAAATATATTTTTGGAATTAGACGGAATCCTAAAATTATGGGTGCATTACTCTGATGAGAAATGGAGGATCAAAGAACGGCATAAACTGTCTTGGTTTTTTGCAGAAGACCTAGCAATCGTTTCTAAGAACTTGGAAAAAGGAATAGAACAAACCAACGTGTTAAAAGAACAACCAGAAAAAGCAGTTGTTCTGAGTGAACGAAATATCGTACGAATGACATACAAAGTTTAAACTTGAAACTTAGTTAGGTACCACTACCGGACCCGACATGAACATTTTCATTAAAATCTGCCCAACGGAAGTAGTATTTTATTCGTATACGATTTTTCACTTTTTGTAATTTTCTCAAAGCGGCCCCGGCGTTTTTTTTAAATTGTGCATTAGTTAAGCTCTATAAGATAAAATAAACGCTATGTCTGCAGAAATTCTTTGGAGACCTGTGCTCTCGTGGTAAAAATGAGTTTTAAAGAGTGCACCCTTAAAATGTATTCTAGAGCTTTATATTGTAGAGTTGTATTCTAGAGATTTATAAGTGTATAAAATTAAAGTTATAGGAAATAAAAAACCTACAACTTTTATTTCAAACATTTAGTTATACAACGCTTGTTTAGTGCCAATTAGGGTTTTTCTGTATTTTTTTATCAAAATCGCAAAAATGACATTTTTTAATATTGCGGTCTTAGTATCTATTTTACGAGAAAAAACATATATTAATCAAAGTTATAGAAAATAAGAAAAGCAACAACTTTTTTCAAGGATTTTCTTCTACATAGCTTAGTTTAATGTCAATTTGTGATTTTCCTTATTTTTAAGCCACGCAGAGAGTAATTTTTCATTTTGCTTCATTTACTCAAAATTAAATTATGGTATGTTTTTTATCTTGCATTGTTTAGTACTCATGATTGAACATGAGTTAAATTGTGCGTTGTTTACACTGGTAAGAGAAAGTCGTGTGAGTATTTCATACGCGACTTTTATTATTTAATCTGCCATTTTGTTTTAACGCAAATACCCTAGTTATTTCACCATAGATATGATCGGTACAATAATTCCACGATATGTGTACGTACTTCCTCGTAATGTAGGAAAGGTGGCGGCATATGTATATGCCTACACATGCCGGTAGATTTGCTCTGAATTTTTGTGAGAAATATCGAAGAGAAGTCAACGTCATAAAGATTTTGAACGTTAGGGAGATCTGACATGGCATATAGAGAATTTTTTTTTGTTTTGTGTCTGACTGTTTTGCAATTTCTGCTAATGGTAACGGTGGAGAATGATGATATATGAAAATGAGTGATGAAAAAATGCCAGACCTGACCGAGAATCCAACCCGGGACCCCGGCTTAGAAGCCAGTTGCGCTAACCACTACGCCAATGCATACAGAGAAAGAGAGAGGGGTGATGTGAAATATTGAATCTACAAACTAACTGTCTTAAGATATACCTATTTAAATACATTTTAAATTGAATTGAATTCACTATGAGTTCAGTTTTCTATGATTGTAAAATGGAATTTGAAATAGAATTTAGAAATTGAATTTTAATTGAAGTTACTTGTTAAAAATTTAATTGAGCATGAATCTTAGGGTTGAAAGAAAGGTTGAATAAAATTATTTTAAATTTGTATTCTTATCTGGATTCATTGAAATTTTAGCTATCGTTCACCACAATTTGTCCGAATGGTCTCTCGTTCAGCCAACTTCTTCCTTCAGTTCATGTTTGTTAAATATCCTTTTCATGAATAAGTAATTAATCTTCTTTTTAAAATTTCCGCCTTCACAGTCCACTATTGGGATTTATACTGTTTGCATATAGGCCTACCGGTGTACCACGGAATTTGAACCATCGGGAAATAGCATTGATTTTCTTTAGCTTGTTAATATTTTCTTCCCAAAAATAAATAAAGACTTTTTATAATCAGGAATCATTAGAAAATGTTGACTCTCTCTCAATGAGGAACCTGGACTTCTCTTTCAATTAGTATGGTAACGCTAACCATCATTCCACAGAGATCATAGAAATTTGATGTAAAACTTAAGGTATTTAAAAAGACACCGTTGCATTTACGTACATTTAAAAAAATGATTTTAAATACAGTTTAATAATACAGCTAATAATACAGCTTAAAATTGATGTATTTTAAAGGTTTAAACATTTTCTACTGATTCCTGTTGGTAACAAGTATTCATTTATTCGTAGAAAAAAAACATTAACAAACTAATGAAAATTAATGCTATTTCCTTATGGTCTTGTATAACTTTTCACATTTTTTTTAAGACAATATTCAATTTTTAAAAAATGTAATAATATGTTGAAAAATATTTAAAATGGAATTCGTTTAATTTTTATTTAAATAATTTATATTGTTGTCCACTGCAGTTAACATCGGTCCATTTGTCATAGATTTTTCTTTGAAAATTGTCTCATTTCAAGATTCGCAGAAATTTTCCATGTAAAATTTCAATAAAATATTCAATATTTAATTTGTTTCACTTGACTGCTATTTTATAATGTTCATTAACTTAATAATATGTATAAATATGTTTAAATTGGAATTCGTTTTAACTTTTATTTAAATAATTAATATTGCTGTCTAGTATTTCATTGCACTTAATAATAACATCGATGTACTAGTCATAAATTGCTCACTATTTTATTTTACAGATCAACGACGATTCAATCATAGATTGCCATTCTACAGAAAAGTAGTCAACGTCGTGAAGATAGTGAACATTGGGAGACCTGACATGGCACATCGAGAAAGAGAGAAAGGTGATTTGGGTGTTGGAGAATTAGTGATGAGTGAGTGAGAGAGAAAATTCCCATTTATATGTACAGATATTTCACCTAAATAAATAAATCAACCAACGGCTTCAAAATTTAAGATTTGCGACATTATTTTCAAAAGTAATTTTATCATATTTCCTTCCTATGGTATAGGCCTAAATTCTAATATATACTATATAGGCCTACTTACGGATGAAAGAAGGAACATGATTGGTTAATAAATAAAAACGCAGACTTTATTAAATTTCAATAAATCAAATAACATTCAGAATGTCGTCGTTGAATCATATTAGAGGAACAAACACAACCAAAACTCGTTCCAGGTAAATCTTGAGAGGAAAAATAATAAACTCATTTAGATGATTTCTAAATGCGGGCGCTCTATTAAATATTACATCCTATGAAGGAAATGGTGAAAAATATCAAATTAAATTTTCTCAATTTTTTATTTTCTCTTGCCTTATATGAGGTAGGGTGGGGCAAGTGCGACCTACAATTTTAAAAGTTGAAGTTCGAATTTGTTTTTGGACCATAAAATGTAACAAGTAGGAATGGTTTTTTTAATCTTTAGAAGCCTATTATATTCTAATTCGGTATCACTGATTCTTGGATGTATAATATAAAATTTCATACATTTTTACTTTCTCTTGCCTATATGAATACATAGGAAGAAAAGTATTGTTGACATGTCGATTTTTCGAAATCTAGTTTTCACCGGATCTACACGTTTTCAGACCCCCTGAACCCAAAAAAAACATGTTTTTAGCGATTTTGTGTGTGTGTGTGTGTGAACAGAATATTTCAAGAACGAAACATCGTACGAACTTGAAACTTGAAACTTAAATTACATACCACTACCAAACCCGACACGAACATTTTCATCAAAATCGGTCAACCGGAAGTAGTAGTTTATTGATGTCATTTTTCACTTTTTTGCGGTTTTCTCAAAAACTGGTTCTACGATTTTTTTAAAAATCGCCTGGTTTACTAAATTGTTTATGCTCTACAAGATAGGGTAGGCGCCATGTTTGCTGAAATTCTTGGAGAGGCTGTTTTCACGTAAAAAAATGTTTTTTAAGATTACGGCTTTAATATGCATTTTAGCGCAAAAATGTATCTAACAAAAGTTATAGAGAATTTAAAATCCTACAACTTTTATATAAAATATTTTTCTGTAGAACCCTTAGTTTAGCGGTAATTAGCGATTTTCTGTTTTTTTCTCACGAAAACGTGTGAAAAATCGATTTTTTTAAGATTTCGGTCTTAGTATGCATTTCACGAAAAAAGTGTATACAATCAAATTTATAGTAAATTAAAAGATCTACAACTTTTATTAGAGCATTTTTCTCTGCAGAGCCTAGTTTAGCGCGAAAGAGTGATTTTCCGTATTTTTAAGCCAAACTGAGGTCAATTTTCATTTTGCGTCTTCCACTCATGATTAAATAAGCTTATGTTTTTTTGAGGTTAGTTTTTTGTTTATTTCTAATGTTTTTTTACAAATGTTAGGTTATATTGTTAATTATTTGCATTGGCAAGAGAAAGTTATGTGAGTGTTTAACACCAGATTTTTTTATAGACTTACATAAATGTTAGTTAAGGTTAGTTAAGGTAGCGTCTGCTCTTGCCCCTTACAAAAGGGGGCAAGTGCAAACTAGGTTGTTATCCGTACATTGCTATTCTAAAAATTCGGAGCAAGTGCAATACAGACTTTTATATGTTTTCTTGATTACCAACTAACAAAAATCTATGAAGTCTAACCTGTTAACTTGCTAAAAACCTTCAAATCAAGGAAAAGTGAATCCGGTAACCCATCACTTTGCTACTAGCTTTAAAATCAAGGAAAAATAAATATCATTAAACCAGAAAGAGTATACTATTTTTATAATTGCGCTATACAAATAGAAATGTTATCAAAACATACAAAAAAATCCTAAAAGTTAAAAAATACAATAAATTGTCATAAAATCAAGTTTTTTGAAATTTCTGAAAACATCGTTGAACTCTCTTTCATTTAACCGAAATTCAAACGGATTTTTTAATTCTTTTAAATATACTTGTTTAAAAGAATTAAAAAATCCGTTTGCTGAAGCTGAAGTTACTACTTCAGCTTCTTCATCACAAATCTCGGTAATACAACACACGTATATATACAAATTTTCATAGTACTTTCGAAGTCATCGTCTTTCGAGTCATTAAAGTCTAAAAACTAATTTTTACTTTCATCACATTTCCACGTTTCAGTATCGGTTGCGTCAGAACTACTAATCACAGATATTTTAGATTTTCGTACCTTTCTCTTACTTTATGATTTTAGTTCCTTTTTGGAACACGGAGGGAGGTTTATGTATAATATTTTCTTTGATACTAATCTGTTTACCTTCTTTCAGTGTTATAACTTCAGCGCCTGTGCAGATTTTTTTCCGTTTCTGTTGGCATATATTATAACACTTTTAGTTGTTTTCAATAGGAATTCTTCCAAAGACGGACTAATTGTTTGCAATAGAAATCAAGACGTATTTATTAGTCGTTTGCGTCCCAGCACCAGAAGTGCTGGGTTTATTTAATATTGGAGACACGTACTCCAAACTTTTACTACAGTTCCTCCTTGACTGAGTGTATTATTTTCAGCAAATGTTTCAACATTTACCATAACAGCAACTTATTCAAGTGGGAGGCTACACTCGGAGCAATTGTGTACTATATGACGCACTTCCTTCTCTTGAATGGACTGCACTAGCCCATAGGTAATACTTGTCGAGGCAAGAACAGCCCACACAAAAATAGATGAGTTTAATTGAATATCTTTAAATTAAAAGGTATCATGTTAAAATAACGGAAATGTATTACTACTTGTCAGATTATAAAGATTATACTCGTATTTCAGTTGACAAACGTATTATCAGTTCACTTTTCTACTGTTCACTTGACTTCATAGGTTGGACATCAGCAGTTGTTATGACTAACAAGGCGAGAAACAATTGAGCTCTTAACACAGCACCCTAGAACTAACAGGAAGCCTAGTTTTTATTATAAACAGTAGCTAGCCGCAATGTACTGACCAAAAGTGTGATAATACTACAGCCAAAAGGTGCAATTGCCCTAAACCTGCAATTGCCCGACCCTACCTTATACAAAGCTGCCGGAGAAGACTCAATCATAGCAGAAATATTGGAAAATTGTGAAGAAGTAACCATCCAAGCACTTAGAAAATAGATGGAAAAGATGTAGAAAACTGAGAAGATTCCCTGTGAATGGAAACGGCACTTATACATCACTGCATAAAAAAGGAGATATAACGGATGTACACAATTATCGTGGAAAATTCCTTTTACCCGTGCCATACCAAGTTCTCGCCAAAGCACTTTTGGCTAGACTAGAAAAACAGGTAGATAAGAAACTAGGTAAAAATGTATCTAGCCGGGTTGAGGAAAGGAAGATCCTACGTAGAACATATATGAAACCTAAAACGAGTTCTGGAAAGTTATATTTCAATAGATCTAGTGGTAGTGTTTGTTGATTTCAGAAAAGCTTATGATTCAATCGACCGAGAAACGGTTCTGAACATTTTAGAAGACTTTGGAGTGGACATCAAAACAACGGAAATTATTAAGGAAACAACACAGATACGACAAAAAGTAAAATTTCTAGGAGACATCTCCAAAGAGTTTGAAATTAAAACAGGCGTTAGGCAGGGTGGTGAACTGTCACCAATTAATTATTTTTTTTAATTAGTTAATTTTTGTTATTATTAACTGTGTGATGGAGTAAGTCATTCAGGAATGGGAAATGGAACTTGCCGATAAAGGATTGTTAAACCAAGTATACATGGGAAGATCAAAGAACGGTATCACGATAAACTGTCTTGCTTTTGCAGGCGATCTAGCAATCGTTTCTAGAAACACGGAAACAGCAATAGTAAAAAATCAACGTGTTAAAAGAAAAATCAGGACTACAGAGGACAAACATCAAAACAGCCCCCCACTGAAGACACAATATGTCTGTACGCGAGTGAGTGCCTCGGAATGAACGGGAAATTTCTCTGCTTCTAAGAGAAGCAGAGAAATTTGACAGAAAGATCCTCGGCAAGATAATGGGTCCGAAGATAATATGCATATTTTGACGGACAATACAGATTACGTGGTCAAGAACAACTGTACAAGAAAAATTAACCATTTATGGAAACGAATAGAAAAAGAAGACTAAAATTTTACAGACACCTTTATAAATTCATACAATGTTCTTTAAGGCAGTCATACCCTTTTACCCCATATAACTGGTCAAAATGGTTTAAGTTTTTCTGTTCAACCAGTAAGAAACGAATTTGGTTAATTTCAGCTCTTTAGGTATTCAGGAAGTTGGAGTATTAGTGATGAATGGACCAGTTAATAGATCGATATAAAATAAAACATTTTTTTGGCTTGTAGGGTATATTTATAAACAAACATATTACAAAGTCGAGAGGAAGCAAAATGTATGTATGTTAAACAGTTGTCGTATGTTAAACAACCCCTAATGTTACGTAAGGATTTCCACCCCTTGACTTTCTCTCATCCCTTCTGGCTCAATACGTCATCGTCTACGTCACAACACCCTCTTTTTCATTACAATAGGCTCTCTTTGTCACTTTTAACAAGCAATCACTCCCGGGTCACTTTTCTATGCCTTCTTTATTTTACATAATTTTTGAAAAAGGATCCAAATCACTGCCTTTTGTACAATGTTTTCTTTATGTATTTAACTTTGTCCCGGAATTGCGATAGTACAGACTGAGAATGTATTACTATGGATTTCATCTAATATGACCCCTGAAGCCAAATCTAGATTTTTCTTAGTGATCGGAATGGTGTATACTTACTTGTAACGATTTATGTTAATTACAAATTTTAATTTGTAATTAACATAGTAGTTTTAATTTGTAGTTTTAATTTGTAATTACTAATTACAAATTTTTACATCGACCTTTACGATTGTTTTTTTGTGTTACGTCATTCATTGTGCTTTTTTATTTTCTCTTGCCCTATATGAATATATAGGGAAGGAAAGTATTGTCTTCATGTTGATTTTTCGAAACCGAGTTTTCTGGAAGTACCTACACGTTTTCAGACCCCCTGAACCTAAAACCCATTTTTCAGCGATTGGTTTGTGTGTGAACAAAATGTCTCAAGAACGGGATAGCATACAGAGTTGAAACTTGGAGCCTAAGTTAGGTACCATTACGGGACCAAACACGAATATTTTCATCAAAATCAGTTAACCGGAAGTAGTAGTTTATTCGTGCAGTCTCAGTCTGTATAGCATGTTTATTTACTTTAAACAACATCACATTTCCTTACTTAACCCATTAACGCCGAAATTTTTTTTTCACCCGATCTTTTTAATTTTTGTGTATATGACAATACACATATAGGACATATTATCTGTGAAATATTATTAAATTAACTGGAGCCAAACGTGAGATATGGGGTGTGATCATATGGACACGCTAGGCGCTTGTGGGGTCGGAAAATTGATACTTTTAGATTATAGTATCACATTAGGTTCTGTGTAAAATAAACCTCAAAATAACAATTTTAAATGTATTTTTTTGTACAAATGCGTTACTTACTTATAATACAATACATATTAGTAGTCTATTTATAAAACTTTTTTTTTATAAAATAATAATTAGGTATAATTTTATAACAAATAGTCTGTTTATCCTATAACAAACAGATTAGAAGAAACAAATGTTTAAATTCGTTGAAAAACATATACGTGTATAAAACTACTATAAACAAATAAAAAAATGTAAGAAATACGTAATATAAAGTATAAAATAAAAGTGCAAAATATTTATATAAATATAAAAATAACATAAACACAGGTGAATATTGCAAAATTGTTAATAAAACGATTAGTGTAAGAATTATAAAATATTAAAAAGTTCCGTAGTTACATGACTAACTTATCTACTGTGAAATAAAATAAAACTATTTACACATAATCCGACATTACATTTAACGCACTCCGTTCTTACAGTACTTGTACAGGACCCAGCACAGCGACGTCTATTGCATGGTTTTACGAGATGCCCAAGCCCATCTAATCTTATGTCATCACTTACCCTACAGTTCATTTTACTGAATTTTGAAATTGATGGACGTCCTGGCCCCATTGGTAACTGTCTGTACTTTGTTAAATATGTGATGACTATTTCCCGTAGCTCTTGGTGGTAAACCTTCATCACTCCAATTCAAAACTTCTCGTTTAATTTTTTTCTTGGATTTGCTAGACATACTCGTATTTTATTGCTTTAATTATTAGGCACGGCATTATCGTTATCATTTACAGACTTATCTATATTCTGAGCAGAATCAGTCACTACTACTTCCACATTACTTGCTAACTGCCTACCAGTCAAGTTATCTAAATATCCGCCGCCATCTTCGTCACCAGAATCCTCATCAGTGTCAACATTGATTGAAGGTGGTTCAATGAAAATACTGTCAACATGCCCAATATCATCGGATTCAAGCAAATCAACCGCTTCTTGCAGAGTTAAGCCCCTAAAAGTTATAAAAGAACAGCAATTACTTCTTATGAATGGTATAAGGTATTTGACCCAGCAAGTGCCTAGCGTGTCCATATGATCACAGTGACATATAATGCGGAATAAATTCATTTACGAAGAAAATAATAAAGGCATATCATTATACAAAACAACAGTGGTATGAGTACATTACATATTACTGTATAACAGAAATATAAAGTCATCAATAAGGAAATAATAAATATTTTCGTCAGTCGGCAGTCGCTGAATGCCGCCGCATCATACTTGCTATGGAAATCGTTGTCCATTGTGCCTTACTCAAATCAGCTAAAGACACGTTATGAAAAGGAAACATTCGCCAGGACACCTACACGTACATTAGCACCCGTACCAAAATTAAAAACCGAAATGTTCGGCAAGAAAACTTATAGAAGATGAAAGCGTCCGCCCGTGATCATACGATCACGCACGGCGTTAATGGGTTAAAACTGGTAACCTTGAGTAAAACACACTAGCCTATAGAATGATGATAATAATATCACACAAAAGATTCCTTTAACTATGGCTTAATCATAAACACAACTTGCTACAAATTTTCACTTTTTTGCGATTTTCTAAAAAATAACTCCAACGTTTGTTTTCAATCGCCTGATTTACTACACTTTTTTGCAGTACAAGATAGGGACGTCATGTCCGCTGAAATTCTTGGAGAGGCAATACTCTCGCGGTAAAAAAATTATTTTTCACGATTGCGGTCTTATTATGCATTGCAGGGCAAAAGTCCGTATAATCGAAGTTGTAGAAAATTAAAACACATGTAACTTTTTTCAAGCATTGTTTTTCTACAACACTTAGTGCAGCGATAATTGGTGATTTTTCTGTAGTTTGCTCATCAAAATCGGTAAAACAATAGATTTTTTAGTATTTCGGCCTTAGTAGGTACTTTGTATGTCACGGGTAAAAGGGAAATTTCGCGGTAATTTTTTACATCCGTTCTATTTCTTTTTTTATGCAGCGGATGTATCAGTTTCGTTTTCCATTCACATGTGATTTCTCAGTTTCCCAGATCTTCTCCGTTTCTTTTCTAAGTGATGGTTACTTCTCCACTATTTTTTTTTATCTTGGCCATTTCGCTTTGTCTTGTTCACAATTCAGCAACTTCTCAACGTATTCACCTGTGATCTTGCAATTTTACTTATTGCTCACAGCTGAGTGGTCTCTCTCTTCGAAAGAATAAGCTTAAAGGTTTACAGATTGTCAAGTGTTGTTTGAGCGTCCTATAGAAGTTCCTACAATTTTTTTCCTTGAATTTTGACACAATGCCTCGGATTTCTTCCTATACGCACTCTGATATGTCTCGTCGGAGTGTTTCTGTAGTCTGTTTTCAAATTTCCTTCTATGTTGTATCTCCTTCCCTTTTATCTGAGTACCAAGCTTTGAAGGCCGTTGCCCTCTTGTCGCTTGCCTCGTCACAGCCTTCAGTCCACCATCGATGCTTGTGTTGTACGTAGCACTACCAATATTATTCATTAACAATGTCAAACGGGCTGCTGCGGATTCCTTGCCAAGTTTCTATTTAATTCTTTGAAATTCTTTGGAATTCTTTAAAATTCTTTCTATTTGTTTTTCAGGTTTTTGGAATCAAACCGAATAATTTTCTCCTGGACAGTCTTTTTTGTTCAGCGGGAGAGGCTTATGACGGGTGTTTTATTAAGAACGCAACCCTGATTATAAGAAGATGGAAGTAATACATCGGTAAATTTTCTGTTCCCCAATCGGTATGTTGGCAACAGTGTACTCAAGGCCAACTACGTAAGACAGTTAAAATGTTCCAGTCAAGCATTAGTGTGGTGACTGCAGTCGTTTCGTTATATTGTGTCAGCAATGATTTTTTCCAAGGAAGAACGCGTGTTTATTGTAGAGACTTAGGCCTACATAGCGAGTAAATCTTACAAATGTGTGCAAGATAAGTTTTAGTTGAAATTTTCCCGTTCTGCCGTTCCGAATAAATCGTCAATATTGCGTTTTATAAATAAATTCCATAGAACTGGGAGTGTACTCGATGAGAAACCACCTCACCAGCCAACAAAGTTAACCGCTAAAGTTCTCAAAGATTTGAAAAATCTTTTGACTCAATCACCTAAAAAAATCGCTTGGAAGATTATCATCGCAAGCTGGGCTAACATTAACTACTGTTTTCAGAGCTACGAGAAAGTTACATTTGCATCCTTATACGCACTCTGATATGTGTTAACAGACAGCTACAGACTATCAGAAACGATTACAATATTGTCGGTGGTTCCGATCTTTGGTTGAAGAAAATGGTATTCAATTGTTGGATCATTTTTATTTTAGTGATGAGGCTTGGTTTCATTTAGATGGCTATGTGAATAGTCAGAACTGTAGAATACGGAGTGCAAATAATCCTCATGCTTTCCATGAAAAAGAATTGCACTCACGTAAAATTGGTGTTTGGTGTGCAATTTCCCGCCGCCGTATAATAGGGCCGTTGTTTTTTGACATACTGTAGACAGTGTAGTTTATAGTGATTTAATCCAACAGTTCATTTTATTGTTAAATTTGGACGACCGAAATTGTTGATTTCAACAGGACAATGCTACATGTCATACTGCAAATGAAACGCTAGCAAAACTACGGGAATTTTTTTAATCACCGCTTAGTATCGAAATATTTGTGGCCTCCGAGATCCCCAGATCTTACACGAGCACACTTTTTCCTATCGGGTTCTTTAAAAGGTAAAGTTTACAAAAACAACCCTCATACGATCGATGAATTAAAAACTAACATTACAAGTGCGATTTTAAGCATTAGTGAACAGACTTTAAGAAAAGTTGCTGCAAATGTCATTAAACGAATTTGTATCTGTATTGAAGTTGCAGGGAATCACTTCGAACATCTACTGTAAACATAAAAGGTTAAATTCATTGCAATTTGCTATTTATTTGTAAAATAATAATTTAGATTAATTAATAATTTGTAAAGTACGGAAAATAAAAATATGCTGTAGATTGTGGCTTTTAACTAGGGTGCGTTCTTAATAAAACAACTTGTATTTTATACGGGTCAAGTCGTGGTCCGAGTCGAGACCGATATATTTTCGAACTTGTACGTTCATAATTTCCTTTGTGTTTTGTTCTGAGATTGCATCGTGATAAATCTGGAATTCACTAAGTTTTCCTCCTGAAGATCGCTATGTTTACTTAAAATTTATGCAATTTATGTACTATTATAAATTAATACATTTAGTGTATTATAAAATATATGCTTTATATAATATGAATAAAATAAAATGAAAAGAGTTATATCATATAAATGAGTATGAAAGAGGAAATCAATACTTTTAATATAAAAAACGAGTTGTATAATTAATTTCATATTTTAACATTTTGCAGTTGGCAATAGTGTAAATATGTATATGTATATATTTTTTATTTTAGCAATATTTTATAATATTAAACATGGGGAGGAGAGGCAAGAGAGAGTTTTTAGTAGTGTTAGGTAGGGGTTGTAAAATTATAGAAGGGTAGAAAATGAGGAATAGAGCACCCCGTCAGTTTGGAAAAGCCGTGAGGGGGTACAGATAGTGTGTGTGTGTGTGTGTGTGTAGAGTTGTCAGGGGGTGGAAATAAACGTAGAGCATTTCGCAATTAAAACTAGGCTTATTCAGTACATGGTTTGTGTGAGAGTGTTGTTGTATTTGGATGGAAAAAGAGGGTGGAAAATATGGCAGAGGGGGTTAGTTGAAGCTGATATAAAATGAAATGAACTGGGAAGGAGGGGTAGGTTTTGAGTTCTTTGTTTTGGAGGTGGGAAGGGGGTTAGTCTGGTGGATCGATACATTATTTCTAAGCCTATAGTTAGGCAGTAGATGTAGTGGGGGCAAGAGATGCGTAGTCAGTAGTTGCAGAAATATGGCGCGAAGGGTTGGTTACGTTTTTGTTATATAGATGAAACAGGGTGAGGTGGTACGCGTACATACAGTAACGCGGGAATAATATCAGAGTCCCTCCCGCGCTTTCGCGATTCCTAGGCCTCCTAGATATTGCTTTCTCACTCTTCTATAGATCTAGAAAGCCGTGGACCTTCTATTCCTCCCTTTCGCATTGTCATACGACGATGCGTTTCTTTAAGCTCTATTAAAAAAAATCTGGTATGAAACACTCAAGTGACTTTCTCTTGCCAATGTAAATAATAAAATATATATAACCAATGTTTAATCGTTAGTTCTTCTTCTTCTTCTTTAGGTTCCTATCCGGATGTTGGCCACTATATTAACAATCTGGAACTTATCCACTGCTACTCGAAAAAGCTGTATTGTCGTTTTCGAATACCACATTTTCAGATTTTTTAACCAGGAAATACGTCTTTTCCCACACTTTGTTGTCCAACTACTCTTCCTTGTAATACAGATTGCACCACTCCATATCTTTTCTCGTTGCCAATTATAATATGTCCCAAATACTCGAGCTTCCTAATCTTCATCGTGTTCATGAGTTCTTTTAATTTCTGCATGTGTCTCAATACCTCATTAGAGCGCGATCCACCCAGGAGACTTCCAGCATCTTTCTGTAGAGCCACATCTCGAACGCTTCAAGTCTTTTACTTATGAAATCATTCAGCGTCCAAGATTCCACGCCATAAAACAGAACCAAGAACACAAAGCATTGCAATAGTCGCATTTTTGTTTTTAATATTCAGATCTCGTATGTTTGGAATACTCATTCTATTAAATTCCCAACGAGCTATTTCAATGCGTGTTCTAATATCTTGAGAATGATCCCATCTATCATTCAATATCGTTCTCAAATACCCCTTATAGAATGGGTCAACGGAAAAACGTTGCAAGTAAAAAAAACTAATTTTTAGAGACAGTGAAAGATACCATCTGATTCTTAGCTGTATAACGATTTTTCACTTTATGACGATTTTGTTTCAAGAATTTCCGAGATTTTAGTTACAATTCTACCCTTTAGAAATTCACTATTATGATCAAATGTAGGAATTATAGAACGTATTCCACTGAAACCTCACTTTTGTAAATTTTGTAAGTTGCAACGTTTTTCTGTTGAGCCATTCATATGCGCTGACACTTTTAATATTGTTATTATTTATTGTAAGACTGCAATTTGGTCGATAAATTTTACAAATTACCATCAGCGTGGTCTTATTTATATCAATATCGAGACCATGCAAACATACACATACAATTTCTACCATAATAATTCTGTGTTTTAACTGTAATAAGGAGTTATAGTAACTCCAAGTTGTCCGCAAATATGATGGTAAACTCGGCATATCGTTAGTTAACAATGTAAAATGAAAAACATAACCTAATTTTAATCATGACTGAATGACGCAAAATGTAAATCAATACCCCTCTGCTCAACTTAAACAAAAAAAAACTCTCTGAATATCTCTGTAAATATCTCTGTTCAACTTAAACATACTGAATATCACTAATTGACACTAAACTAGGCTTTGTAGAAGAAAACGCTTGGTGTGAAAGTTGTAGATATTTTTGGTTTTCTTTAACTTTCACTGCACACTTCTGTCGTAAAATGCATACCTACTCTCCAAACCACTTTTGACTGGACTAGCAGGACAAATAGACCAAAAACTGGATGAAATGAAAATTTCTAGAAGAAATTTCAATCTAGGAGTTTAAGCCGGCCGCATTGGCGTAGTTGGTAATGTCCTCGCCTCTCATCATGCGGTCTTGGCTTCGAATCCCATTCTGGCACGGCATATTTTCATAAGTTACAAAAATCGTTTCATCGCTCACCGTCTGCATTAGCAGTTAATTGCAGAACAATCGGACGTTAAACCAAAAAAAAAAAAAAAAATAGAGTTTAAAATTAAAACTGGCATTAAGTAGGGTGATGGACAGTCACCGGTTCTTTTTAACTGTATGCTGGAAAAATTCATTCAGGAAAGATAAATGGAACTTCCCAATAAAGGCTTTCAGGAACGTCTAAACCTACACCTAACGTGGTCTAAAATTATTGGTCCTATACAAGAAAAAAATTACCATTAATCCAACTTAAGCCTCCAACTTAGATTACTAACAAATTACAATCGAGTAACCTGGATTAATTACAAAACTTAAGTTCAAGTTTTGTTAATTTTTTTGTAATTAATTTACTGAATTACAAAAAAATTAACAAAAAAAAAAGCTAATTAAAAATTAATTTTGTTTGCCAATAAAAAATTAATTTTGTTAATTTTTTTGTAATTAATTTACTGAATTACAAAAAAAATAACAACAATCGGACGTTAAACCAAAAAAAAAATAGAGTTTAAAATTAAAACTGGCATTAAGTAGGGTGATGGACAGTCACCGGTTCTTTTTAACTGTATGCTGGAAAAATTCATTCAGGAAAGATAAATGGAACTTCCCAATAAAGTTCAAGCAAAACAAACTAAATTTTTTATTATAAATAAAATACCTACTGTTACTTAGCAATTTCAACAATGATTTACTGTTCACAACCACTGTTGTTGTGAACGCTTTATTAACTTAATTCAGAACCGGTCCCGTACGACACTATCTCGAAACAGCCCGACAACAGAAATTTCATTCCAATTCCAAGTAATAATTGACTCACGTCAAAGGTAGTAACTGTTTTTATACCAGCGGTATGATAGTTAATCTAGTCCCATCTAACACTCTTTCCATTTTACCAGAATATGGGAAAAGGAATTAGAATAAGTGGTGTGAAACACTCACACGGCTTCTCTTGCCAATGTAGAAAATGAACAATATAACCTATGCTTAATCATTACCAAACAATATAAAATAAAAAACAAAGCTTAATTTTAATCACAAGTGAATGACCCAAAATGGAAATCTACCTTTGTAGAACTTAAAAATATGGAAAATCACTAATTGCCCCCAAACTAGGCTCTGAACAGAAAAATGCTTGAATAAAAGTTGTAGGCCTAGGTTTTTTAATTTCCTCAATTCTCTGCTTCTGACAAAAAAAAACCAAAAACCACTAATTGCCGCTTAACTAAGCGTTGGATAAAAAAAATGTTTGAAATAAAGGTTGTAGGTTTTTAAATGTTCTACAACTTTAATTATATAGACTTTTGCCCTAAAATGGATACTAAGGCGGCAATCTTTAAAAAAACTTTTCTACGAGAGCACAGCCTCTCCAAGAATTTTAGTAGGCATGGATCTTACCCTATCTTGTATAGAATAAATATAAGTTAAATAAGGCGATTTTTAAAAAATCGTAGGAGCCGTTTTTGAAAAATTTCAAAAAAGTGAATTGGATGAATAAACTTCTACTTCCGGTTAACCGATTTTGATGAAAACGTTTTTATCGGGTCCTCTAATGGCACATCACTTAAATTCCTAATTTCAACTTGTACGATATTCCGTTTTTGAAATATTTTGTTTATACACACACAGACCAATCGCTAAAATCATGTTATTTTGGGTTCAGGAGCCCTGAAAATGTATATCTTATATATATATATATATCCGGTGAAAACTCGATTTCGAAAAATGAACATGAAAACAATACTTTCCTTCCCTTTACATTATCATACATCATAAATGGCAAGAGAAAGTACCTAAAAGATATTTCCATTAGTTTATATTTCTGAGAATTCCTATTCAAAACATTTCATTCAGTGCAATCT
The DNA here is from genome assembly GCA_035578175.1 of Catonia carolina. Classification (NCBI taxonomy): domain Eukaryota; kingdom Metazoa; phylum Arthropoda; class Insecta; order Hemiptera; family Achilidae; genus Catonia; species Catonia carolina. The sequence goes on from JAQMRL010000012.1 coordinate 7,122,021, forward strand.
ATTATTCTTGTTTAATACACACCACTTCATAGAATCCCCGTGTGAATACAGAACTACAAATACCAACTTACAGAAAAGTAAATTACTAATATTATACAGGGTTGCCCACATGTTGGTCCCCAATATTGACGGAAATCGGAGGAAAGGTATTATTGAACTGTACATATGTATTACTTTGAAAATGTTATAGCAGGTGTTCACAATGTCCACCATGATTCTCTATGCACTTTATACAGCGACTTAAAACTAATTCACAAATTTTCAACAGAAACATTTTATCGTCATTTACATAGTCAAACGCAATTTCAATTGAACGTTTTATTTCGTGCAGGTTTTGTGGCTTGGAAGAATACACTAGTCCTTTACAATGCCCCACAGTGAAAAATCACATGGCGTTAAGCCTGGCGAACGCGCAGGCCATTCGATTGTACCACGACGACCAATCCATTCATCAACTTTAGAATTTAAGGACTCACGAACTTCGATACTGAAATGTGCTGGGGCGCCATCTTGTTGCCAGATGAGCAATTTGATATTGTAAATAGGATTTTTTCAAGTACCGGAAATACTACTTCCTGCAACATTTATAAGTAATTTTCCGAGTTAACATTACCCTCAAAAAAATAAGGACCTATCAGTGCAGTACTCAAAATACCTCCCCATACCGTAACACCAGGCACATTAAGCTCATTTTGAATTACAATATGAAGATTTCTATCCGAACAGTACACGCAGATATGCCGATTAACCATTCATTGAAACAGTCCATCTGTCAATGGACTCAACAGTCCATTGAGTTTGAAACATGCCTCATCAGAACCTAAAATTGTTCGCAAAAAGTTTGGATCGGCTTCTGCACGGGTAGCGACTGTCTCACAGAATTCCAACCGCCTGTCACTATCGTCCTCATGAAGCGCTTGGAGTAAAGATGGGCAAAATGGCTTCAATTGTAATTCCTTCATCATCCTTAGCAAGCTAGTTTGTGATAACCTTAGTTCAGAAGATACCTTACGAGTTAATTTACCAGGACTGAATACAAACGCTTCAGCAACCTTTTGCAGGTTATCGTCATTGCAAATCCATCGTGGACGACCACACTTCGGGGCATTTAATACTCTTCCTGTGTTTCAAATTTCTTATTTTATTTAACTTTCGTAAATGTTGCCAAGTCGGTAACAACACACCTGGATACTTATCACTAAATTCTTTTAGTTCTTAAGCAGTATTTTTGTGGTGCTTCCACCACAATTGAACCATATAAACTGGTTGTTTAGTAGTAAACATTTTAAAAGTACCGTTACTAACTAAGTAGGCCTACTAACTTAGACGGAGACGTACCTCACACTTTTTTTGTTTTACGTCTGACTGTTTTGCAATTTCTGCTAATGCAGACGGTGGATAATGATGATAATGAAAATGAGTTATGAAAATAAGCCCAAGCTGACCGGTAATCGAACCCAGGACCCCATTACCTTATTATTATTATTATTATTAGTGGCAAGTACCTCACACTAGCCACTGTTACGGACAACTAATGAATTTTGTACGTGATGCTGCCAACATTACACTATTACTAACTTATCAAAATAAAATGTCCCATCTCATGGAGAAACCGAAATAATATGGACCACCCCGTATTTTTATTACTTTCTCTTGCGTGTATGAATATGTAGAAAGAAAAGTATTGTTCTCATATCGACTTTTAGAAATCAATTTTTCACCGGATATACACATTTTCAGCCTCCTGAACCAAAAAAACATGTTTTTAGCGATTGGTCTGTGTGTGTGTGTGTGTGTGTGTGTGTGTGTGTGTGTGTGTGTGTGTGTGTGTGTCTGTCTGTGTGTGTGTGTGAACAAAATATCTCAAGAACGGAACGTCGTACAAAGTTGAAACTTGAAACTTAAATTAGATAAATTACCAGTAGAGGACCCGACACGAATATTTTCATCAAAATCGGTCAACCGGAAGTATTAGTTTATTCGTGTAATTTTTTACTTTTTTGCAATTTTCTAAAACACGACTCCAATGATTTTTTTTAAATCGCCAATTTTACTAAATTGTTTATGCTTTACAAGAGAGGGTAGACGCGATGCCTGCTGAAACTCTGAAAGGGAGGTTGTGCTCTAGTAGAAAAAAATGTTTCTTTTAAAGATTGCGGTCTTAATATGCTTTTAAGGGCAAAAACGTACTTAGTCAAAGTTGTAGAAAATTTTAAAACTACAACTTTTATTTATTAACATTTCTTTGTATAACGCTTAGTTTAGCGGTAAATAATAATTTTATGGTTTTTTGTCATGAAAACTGTAAAAAAATGGATTTTTTTTAAATTTCGGCCTTAGTATGCATTTTACGACAGAAGTGTATAATCAAATTTATAGAAAATAAAAAACCTACAACTTTAATTTTAAGCATTTTTCACTACAGAGCCAAAGAGCGTCATATTAGCGTTAATATTAGCGTCAAAGAGTGATTTTCTGTATTATTTAGCCAAACTAAGGTCGGTTTTAATTTAGCATCATTCACTCATGATTACAATTAGGTTATGTTTTCTGAGATTAGTTTTTTGTTTATTTGAAGTCGCATCAGCAGCTTGATCATAAGTGACACGGTGGGTTAAGAAACTGTAATGATGGGTTTTGGCATGAAATAATTTCCAGGCCCTAACCGGGAATCGAACCCGGGAGCTCCGCTTGGTAAGCTAGCGCGCCATCCAGTACGTCAGGGAGGCGACCTTTTTGCATGTTTTTACGTTTTTACGTTGTTTAATAAAGTTATGTTATATTTTTCATTATTCTCATTGGCAAGAGAAAGTTGTGTGAGTGTTCACACCAGGTTTTTTTTAAAATTAGTAAATACAGAATGAATAACATCATACTGAACTTTCAATAGTTCACAGGAAGTGTTAAAAGTGTTCACCATGAACTTCGATACACAACTCAGCACGTCTTAACATATTTTCGAAAAGTTTTGCCAGTTTATTTGGTCTGATTCCCCAATCGTATTGTGAATGTTCGTTTTCAATTCTTCAATTTTATGTGAGTTGTTACAGTACACTTTACCCTTTAAGTTACCCCCACAAATAAAAATCACAGGTAGACAGATCAGGCGATCTGGTAGGCCATAAACCTGTGGACATTGTACATTCTTCTCCGAAAGTTTCACGGACGTATGACATTGACAACCGTAAAGTATGCGCCGTAGCACCATCTTGCTGGGAAAACGCATACTCTCGTTCTTCCTCAGTCAGCTGGGGCTGTGAGTGGTTGCAAACATTTCGCTTCAGAGTTTTTTATATTCACTTCAGAGTTTATGATAATTCTTATAGTTGATTTCCGTGGACTTCTTACCATAGTAAAATATACCGTTCAGTGCGACACATGGTTCGTTTATCTTGTTCACTCTGTACAGTACACGATTCATTCTCTTAGCTATTTCCAGAATATCGTAAAATGCTACTGTTATTAATGTCGCAGTATTCTTAAATGCGACATCCACTCATTCATCTTGAAATCTAAGCTGGTTTCGATTCCGGTCTGAGTCTAAAATGTTTTATAGTACCTTAAAAACCACCGATATCTTACATTTTATTATCTCTGAAATATTTTTGAACAAAAATTAATAGTTATAAAAAATAAAATATCTGGTGTGAAACACTCAAACGATTTTTTCTTCCCAATGTAAACAATAAACAATAAACCTATGTTTAATCATGAGTAAACAATGTAAAATATAAAACATAGCCTATTTTTAATCATGAGTGAATGACATAAAATGAAAATTACCCTCTGTTCGATTTAAAAATACGGAAAATCAGTAATTGACGCTATAACGGTTAATTGATTACCTATAACGTTTTGATAATATAGGGTGATTCAAAAAGAGCGCCGGTTTTAAACGGCTGGTAAAATTTTTTTTATCGGTTGGCAACATTGTTTGACCTCATTTCTATTTCGGAGAACATTCCGATTGACGATTCAGTTGTAGTTTCTCTTGTTCACAGTGTAGTACTCTCGCAGTCTGTGTCTAACCATGGAGAAGTTTACTATTGCGCAACGAGTGTTAATCGTCAAAACATTTTACCAGAGTGGAGAGAGTTATGCGGCTACTGTCAGGCGACTTCGCAGTACTCTAGGACGTAATGAAGCACCGAATGAATCAACAGTTCGCAGGCTCATGAAAAAGGTTTTTGAGACGGGTTCAACAGTCGACCTTAAAAGTTCTGGCCGAACTGAGCAGAACGGTGTGTTGGTTCGTGACAGTGTGGCTGTTAGCCCAGCAAAATCAATACGTCGCCGTTCTCAACAATTGGGTTTAAGATGTTCTTCTGTACGGAGAATTCTTCGTTACGATCTCCAATATCACCCGTATAAAATTCAGTTGACGCAACATTTGAAAGTGGCAGACCACCAGAAGAGACGACAGTTTGTTGACTGGGTATTGAGAAAACGGCAGGATGATGACACCTTCGCAAACAAAATCATTTTCAGTGATGAGGCGCACTTCCACTTAAACGGTTTTGTTAATAAACAGAACTGCCGAATGTGGGGTTTAGAAAACCCTCGCGTGCTTAATGAAAGGGAAATGCACAGCAAGTGACAGTTTGGTGCGGCTTTTGGTCGGGCGGTGTCATCGGCCCTTTTTTTTGAAAATCAAGAAGGACAAGCCGTGACAGTAAATGGAGACCGATACCGTACGATGATTAGGGAGTTTTTGTGGCGTCATTTGGATGGAATAGACATTGACGAGTTGTGGTTTCAGCAGAATGGTGCCACCTGTCACGCTGCACGAGAAACAATATTGTTGCTCCGTGAACGGTTCCAGGATCGCATCATTTTTCGTAATTCCGACCATCAATGGCCACCAAGGTCGTGTGACTTGACGCCTTGTGACTTTCATCTTTGGGGTCATCTGAAGTCATTGGTGTATGCCAATAAACCCCGAAACATCAATGACTTGAAGGAGGAAATTCGACGGGTTATCGGGCAAATGGAAGTCGAAACATGTCGTGCAGTAATATCCAATTTCATGGACAGAGTTGATGCGTGCCAGCGCAGTAGAGGAGGACACATGCATGACATCATTTTTCATACATAAAATCGGAAGGTAAGATGAACTTGTTGATGTATTTATTTTCAGTTTTTCAATAAAATAAATCTCTTAATTTGATATATCAAAACCGGCGCTCTTTTTGAATCACCCTAAATATACTGTTGACGTAATATGAATGCTAATTTTTTAACATCCAATGTTTTTACTGATTTTTATGGGCAAAATACAGAAAATCCCTAATGACGCTAAACTAAACGCTTTAGAAAATATGTTAATCATGAGTGAAATATAATCATGAGTGAATGACGTAAAATGAAAATCACCCTCTGTTCGATTTAAAAATACGGAAAATCAGTAATTGACGCTATAACGGTTAATTGATTACCTATAACGTTTTGATAATATATATACTGTTGACGTAATATGAATGCTAATTTTTTAACATCCAATTTTTTTACTGATTTTTATGGGCAAAATACAGAAAATCCCTAATGACGCTAAACTAAACGCTTTAGAAAATATGTTTGAAATAAAAGTTGTAGGTTTCTTAATTTTCTACTAACTTTATTTGTACCATGCTTCCCAACAAATCTGACGTGTAGGGGAAATGAAGATTGGACAATATTCTGTCAATATTAATCCAATTATAAGGGTGTGATCTTACTTTTATTACTCCAGTCGTTAGGAAACAGAATAAAAATAAGTCTACAAAAGATTTTGATTGCTAACAATTTAATTATTAACAAATAAAGGCAAAAATGTTATTAAAATTCGATATAGCGCGGTACTTGCATAAGAAAACATTTTGCTATCATTCTTGTCTGAACGTTAGCCTGGCGTGTAAAGTGGTCAGTTCATTTTCATTTTTTATACAGAGTGATTATAAATGAAATAGACACTTTCGACAGCTTCTTTAACACCAAACTGGTGTATTTGAATATAGTAAATGATGTACGTTAGTAGGGAATTTTTTAAAGTTTATGTTAGTACAACTGTTGCTAGCATTTTGTTGTTGGCTGCTGTTACTGCTGAAACGACCAGTCTAGAAAAATGGCCACTACTCAAGTAGAGAAAGCTTATTGTGTTCTTGAATTAGCCAAAACACACTCGGTTACGGTTGTGCAACGTCATTTCAGAACAATATACGGTAAACCACCACCAACAAGGCAATCAATCTATGACTGGTATAAATATTTTGAAAACAGTAGAAGTATGTGTAAAAGGAAGAGTACTGGAAGACCTTCTGTTACAGAAGAACAAATTGATAGTGTTCGTGATGTGTATGTACGAAGTCCAGGAAAATCAACTAGATCAGCAAGTTTAGAATTGCAAATTCCTCAACCGACTGTATGGAAAATTCTGCGGAAACGTTTGAAAATGACACCTTATAAATTGCAGTTAGTACAAAGTTTAAATACCAGTGATAAAGTCGTACGTAAAAATTTTTGTCTGGAGATGCAATATTGTGTTGAAAATGACGACGCATTCTTTAATCGCTTAATTTTCAGTGATGAATGTAATTTTCACATTAGTGGAAAAGTTAATGGACATAATGTTAGAATATGGGGCACAGAAAACCCAAAAATAACTTTACAGCATACAAGCAATTCTCCTAAAGTAAATTGCGCATTATCTCGTAAAAAGGTTTACGGGCCGTTATTCTTTCACGAAGTGTCAGTAACCGGAGTAATTTATCTGGACATGTTAAACGAATGGTCAATGCCTCAACTCCAGGAAAATAGTGATAACTTCATTTTTGTACAAGATGGAGCTCCGCCTCACTGGCACTTACAGGTCAGAAATTATCGTGATGAACGTCTTCCTAGACGATGGATCGGCCTTGCAAGTGAGGAAAACATTGTGTTTACGCCTTGGCCACCTCGTAGTCCAGACTTAACGCCCTGCGACTTTTTCTTATGGGGTTATGTAAAAGACAAAGTTTTTGTACCACCGCTTCCTGTAGATATCGATGATCTAAACCAACGTATCGCAAATGCTCTTGCCACAGTTGACCGTCATATGCTTAATCGTGTGTGGAAAGAATTAAACTACCGTGTTGATATCAGTCGTGTTACAAATGGTGCACACATTCTTTGAACATCTGCAAATATTTTCAATAAAAACTTAACGAATTCTTCTATATAATCATGTAAGTAATTACCTTAAATTTTCAAAAATAAATTTTCTATAAGCTATCGAAATTGTCCATTTCATTTATAATCACCCTGTAACAAAAAAAGCTATCGAACTCACATCACTCTCATCGTGAGAGGGAACTCACGCCCTCTCGTACTACAGTACGAGAGGGCGTGAGTTCGAGTCCTTACATATTAACTTTTTTGTTTGCTTTTGTTAATTGATCATTGGCTATTATTAATTAAATAGCTAAAATGAGACCTCTTCTATCGGCCCGCGACCTGAACCTCGAAACCAGGACCCGCCTCTTGAAGTGCTACGTCTTTCCCATCCTCTTGTATGGGGTAGAGGCGTGGACACTCACCAAAGAATGTGAGACCCGTCTACAAGCGTTTGAAATTTGGACCTACCGGAGGATGCTTCGAATACCGTGGACGGACAGGGTCACAAATATGGAGGTCCTCAGAAGAATGGGGAAAGAGCTGGAAATCCTGCAGAGCATAAAGATAAGAAACCTGACATACCTTGGACACATCATGAAGGGGCCTAAATATGAGATTCTGCATCTCATAATTCAAGGAAAACTCGTTGGTAAACGCTCGGTGGGGCGCAGACGAATATCCTGGTTAAGAAACCTGAGAGAAGCGTTTAATTGCTCATCGCATGACCTTTCCAGAGCAGCAGTGGACAAGGTACGACTGACCATGATGATAGCCAACCTTCGTAATGGAGAAGGCACATGAAGAAGAAGAATTAAATAGCTAATGGAAAATATTAGAAATCATAATTGTAATTTTTAATTCAACGAACTAACTTGAAAATTTTTCTACTTAATTAAGTTAACAAATTATTTAATGATAATTTTAATAAATTATTTAGAAAAAAACATATTAAAAAGTGTGTGGGATTCGAACTCATGGCCTCTCGTACTGTAATATCAGAAAATGAATTAAACAAACCACTTTACACGCCCGGCTAACGTTCAGTCAATAATGAAAACAAAATTTTTTCTTATGTAAGTACCGCACTATATCGAAATTGAATAACATTTTTTTTTGCTTTTATTTATTAATAATTAAATTATTAGCAATTTAAATCTTCTGTAGACTCATTTATGTATTGTTTCCTAACGACTGGAGTAATAAAAGTAAGATTGCACCCTTGTAATAAGAGTAATGTTGACAGTACATTGTCCAATGTTCATTCCCCTATACGTCAAATTTGTTGGGAAGCACGGTATACACTTTTGCCCTAAAGTGCGTATTAAGATCACAACCTCAATTTTTTATCACGAGAGCGCAGCCCCCTCCAAGAATTTCAGCAGACATGGTACTTACCCAATCTTGTAGAGCATAAAAAATGTTCGTAAATAAAATGATTTTTTTTAAATTGTATGAGCCATTTTTGAGAAAATGCAAAAAAATTAAAAATTGCACGTATAAACTACTACTTCCCGTTGACCGATTTTAACGAAACTATTTGTGTTGGGCCTTCTAGTGGTATCTAACTTAAATTTCAAGTTTTAACTTCGCACATATATCTTTCTTTAGATATTTTGTTGACACACACAGATCAATCGCTAAAAACATGTTTTTCGGTTTAGGGGGTTTGAATACGTGTACTTTCAGTGAAAACTCAATTTGGAAAAATTGATATGACTACAGTACTTTCCTTCGTTGCATATTCATACAGGGCAAGAGAAATTAAAAGTAATGAAAACGGAAAAACGGAAAATCATAGTATTGTAAAGTACAGTTAACAAAATAATTTATTTTAAAATATCCCCTTCAATTCAGTTAGTTATGCAACAAACAAAACACACACTTGACGTACAACGTATATAATACAACCAACCAACCTCTGATGTTGGATGTACAAAAACGTGCAACTCTGATGTTAGATTGTACCAATCTAAACAAGATCCAGGTGTTCCACTCTAGATACAGTAAACCTCGTTAATCCGGAAATTCGGGTAATCCGAATCAGATTTGCAGACTTTTATTTTATGTTTACATAGAGAACAATTTTTAACTATAATAGCAAGAACGTAACTATAAGTACGCCGAACATTCGCTTTTTATTTTGATGCACAGATTGTGCAATAAAGTATGGTAATAAAATATTTTCTTTTGAGTTTAAGAAAGCTTTACTAGAGCGTCACTCCAGCTGAATTATTAATGATAAAGCGTTTGCGTGACCGTGATTCATTCAAACGCCACACGTATTTGAAACAAAAGTGGACCAATTCTTTGTTAAGAAATGATGTGAAAAAACGTTTTTTTAATGTATTTTAAACGATTTTATATAATTTTGTACAAAACATATTTTTTATCATAGTAAACGGTTAAATCGGCTTATTTAAGGATTTGTTTTGGTTATTACCCATATTACACGGATTTTCCGGATATTCGGTTTCCGGTTTGGTCCCAGTTAGTCAAGATAAACGAAGTTTCATATTACTTAAGGCTTGCCACTGGAGCACCTTGGTACGTAAGATATGACACAGTTTATTTGGACTTTCACGTTCCCTACGTCCCTACAAAATCATCCAAATGATCTTTCTAAGCACATGGTCATTCAAAATTTTCTAAATTTTAGACGTATTCATCATCTTTGCTGTAGAGAACTTCTTCAAAAACATCTGTTTAACCTATATTTAATCATGACTCACCCGGTTGGACCAGCGGTAAAGTCGTCGCGGTGAATCAGCTGTTCAACAGCTGACAAAGGTTTCTGGCTCAAATCCTAGTAAAGGTAGTTACTTTTATAAGGATTTAAATACTAAACATTGGTTACCGGTGTAATTTGTTTGTCAGGGTTCAATTAACCATACTCTCTCAGAAATGATCGACCTGAGTCTGTACAAGACTACACTTCACTTACACATCATACATATCATCCTCGTTTCATTATGACAACTGGTTGCAGATTTAGAACCTTATTTCATGGGGTTGCTTATTGTTATTAAATTGAATAGATTGCAACATACACCAATAAGGATTTTTTTTAATTGCTAAATCATGAGTAAACAATAAAAAGTAAAATTAAAAACATACTTCTTCGGCACTTTGTTGTTATTCAGTTTCGTGACAGTCCTCTGAAGTTCTCATGAATTTGATTGTTTCTTTGTGCCTACTTCGGGTTCTATAAATAATTTATTCTCTAAGGATAACATTAAACCGAGTAGCATCAGGGGCGTAATTTTTAGTAAAATAAGTATTAACAAAAAAGCAAACAATAAATTTTAAACATAATTTAAGCTACCTACATTTAAAATAAAAACCAAATGAAAGGGATAACATACTCGTACGTCATGTTTTTAACTGAAAATATATATATATATATACATGTTATTAATATTATAAAAAATAATAACAAGGGGTAGAGTAGGCATTACGCAACGCAGCTCAGAGAGTTTTATGAACAGTAATGTATATTTTGTAAATATAATAATAATAATAATAATATAAATAATGCAAAATAAAATGCGTAGAACGCATTTGTGTGAATTGTCGCGAGCGCGGAGGGACGCGAATGGGAGGCAGGCGTATATCTAGGCATAGCTCCACTCTCTCTGTTCCGCCACTATGCTTTTACCCCTCTTTTTATTTTCAACCCCCGCTCTCCCACCCCTTATCATGGAGTAAAATGAAATTTATTGATTTTATTAGTTGGGTTATAAAACGAAAAAGAGGGTTGTGGAAAATGAAGCAAGGGGCGGAAGGGGGTGGTTGCTGTGGATTGAAATACGGCCCGCTAGATTATTAGAATTCTAAATGGATTTTATACAAATAGAAAGAATGCATATCAAGTTCATGTATTTAAAATTTTAAATAAATTTTTGGTTGGTTTAATTGTTACTTTTCCTTGCTCTGTATGAATATGATTTTGTATAGGTCATCAGCCAAAAGGTTGGTTTGAACCTGTAGAGGTTTTATTAAGTAAAACGAGGAGTGTGGTGGTTTGCAATTGCCTTCCTCTCTGAGTGAAAAATATGCATATCAACATGCCAGGCTCTCTGAAAATCATCTACTTTCCACCCTGCAAATGACACCTTGACTTAATTCACCAGTGGGTCTGGCTGTATAATGAAATGAAATTCATTACTCTCAGAGGAGATAACTCTGACAAGTGTATGTTACACCTCTACCTCTTCTGTTCTTAAATGCTTCAGTCATATAATTGGGTGACCATGTGATAAGAAATACAACAATTTTTTGTAGCCCTGGAACTAGCAGATTGAGTACAAATAATTTAACACTCCACCTCCCTGTTATAGGAAATATATTGAGAGGGAAAGTATTGTTTTCATATCGATTTTTCGAAGTCGAGTTTTCACCGGATATACTACACATTTTCAGGCGACTTGAACCCAAAACCATGTTTTTAGCGATTGCTCTGTGTCTTTGTGTGAACAAAATACCTCAAGAAAAATCGTACGAAGTTATTTTCAAATAACAAATAAATATATAGATATGCTTCAAACGCAGTCGATTGAGAATAGGCGAGATCTAGCTTCAGTAACTTATTTGAAAAAGATATTCTATGGTGGAATTGATGATTTCCATATTTCGGCTAAGATTTCGCTCTATGTCCCAAGGTTTAATAATCGCTCCAAAAATATTTTTCTATCGGAAGACCTTTTCACGTAGTAATTGTGTTGTTTAGGTAATCAGCCGAAAGGCTGGTTTGAACCTGTAGAGGTTTTACTAAGTAAAACGAGGAGTGAGGTGGTTTACTATTGTCTCCCTCACTGAATGGAAAAGTACTCTTATCAGCATGCCGGGCCCTCTGAAAAGCATATATTTTCCACTCTGCAAATGACATCTTCACTTCATTCACCAAAGGGTCAGGCTGTATAATGAAATTCATTATTTTCAGAGGAAATAAATCTGATCAGTGTCTTTTACACCTCTACCTCTTCTGTTCTTAAATGATTCAGTCATTTAATTGTCTGACCATGTGATAAGAAAGAGAACTATTTATTTTAGCCCTGGAACGAACAGATTGAGTGTAAATAATTTGACAATCCACCTATCTGTTATGTGAAGTTTCAAGTAATTATGCTACCCATTCTTCTTTGAATACCATGCTATTGTATTTTAATTCAGTTGATGAAATTATTTCGTTAGATCCATTTCATCAGACTCAAGCCTCGTTTTGGCCGACAAACTCCATGGCTTTAGAAATTCTGTAATTTTTTAATGTATAAATTTATTAATGTAAGTATTTTTAATGTATTAATTTTTATGTATTAAGGAAAAAAGTTTTGTCTCTTGGAACCGAATCCTTCCTTCGAATTTAAGTTTTATTTTGACACTCTCTCTCTCTCTCTTGTTTACGTTTTTCCTGTTTTTACGTTTTTTCTTTTATTATTTATTGCTTAAACTATTGTTTGTGCTTGAAAGTATAATATTTACATGTGCAATTGGGATTTAGTTTGTAATACAGTTTTTTTGTACCTTATATTTTTTCTATCATTGGGCCATTTTGGCCTGTTGTAAACAATGTACTGTAAACAAATAAATAAGTTGACACTGAGAACTTAAGCTAAAATTCACTAGGGGGCCGGACAGGAACATTTTCATCAAAATCGGTGAAGTAGTAGTTTATTCTGCAATTTTTCACTTTTTGCGAGTTTTTAAATAACAGCTTGTACAATTTAATTTAAATCGCCTTATTTATTACATGTTTATGCTCTACAAGATATGGTATATGCCGCTAGGGTACATACACGTCTGCTGAAATTCTTGGGAGGCCTGTCCTCTCGTTGTAAGAAATGGTTTTTTTAAGATTGCAGCCTTAATATGAATTCTAGAACAAAAGTGTACATAATTAAATTTGTAATGATGATACAAAATGAAACTCAAGCTCTGTTTGGCTTAAAAATACGGAAAATCACTAATTGACGAAAAACTTGGCTCTGTAGAAGAAAATGTTCGAAAAATAAAAGTTGTAAATTTTTTAATTTTCTATAACTTTTATTGTATACATTTTTGTCATAAAATGCATACTAAGACAGTAATATTTAAAAAAATCTAATGGTTTTACCGATTTTGATGAGCGAAATGTACAGAAATCACTAACTGACGCTAAACTAAGCTCTGTAGAAAAAGTGTTTGAAATAAAATTGGTAGGTTTTTTTATTATTTTCTACAACATTAGTTATTTTGTCACTTTTGCCCTGGAATGCATATTAAGGCCGCAATCTTAGAATAACATTTTTTCAGTGAGAGCACAGCCTCATCAAGAATTTCAGCAGACATGGAGCTTACCATATCTTGTAGAGCATAAAAATCGTAGTACCGTTCAACGTTCCGATCACAAGATATTTTGTTTACACTCACACAAACCAATTGCTAAAAACATGTTTTTGGGTTCAGGGGACCTGAAAACATGTAGGCTATATCCGGTGTAAACTCGATTTCGAAAAATCGATACGAAAACAATACTTTTCTTCACTATATATTCATATAGGACAAAAGAAAGTAAAAATTTAAAAAAGTAACATAACGATATTATTTTAATTAACGCATCTTTGGAATAAACGATTAGAAAAGTCAATAAAATTTTTGATCACCCGGTAATGCAACAGCAGACCCTGTGATTTTGTTAGTTGGACCTCATTCTTCCCTCTTCCTCCTCTTCCACCACGTCATCTATGCTTTTACAATCCTTTTATTAGAAATAACAAAACCTGTGGATGTCTGGAGCTGTTTCCGAATGGTCTGTCCCAGACAAAATTATGTGTAGGACCTGTCTACGTAAAACTCGTGTCGTGTTTTGGCGGGATTTTATCAGTCTGCATCCTTAATGTTAAGATGTACGACCGTATCATATGTGGTCGACAAAACTCATGAGTTTTCCCGCAGATCTTTAACCAAAATTTTTTATTCTATTTTATTACTTTTTTACTTTCTACAACTAAGCTTACCATAATATCTAGACTCCAATCTCAGACATTTTTTTGAAAGGGGCTGTGTTTAAGTAATTAACATACAACATATATTTTGTTTATTTAATAATTATTTTTTCCTCTGAAAAACATTGGTTTACAATCAATTTCTTAGTAATTATTTTTCAATTTATTATTATTATTATAATGTTAACTAAAAGTAGGAACAAAAACATCCATACATTGGCTTAGAACTAATTTTCTGCGATTACATCATTTGTACTATCGTTTACCTTGTCCTGAAGTTAGACGAGTGTGATATTTTTCAGATGACAGTACTTTTCCGAGGAACACCTTTCAGTTTTAATTTTTACTTTTTCTTGCCTATATGAATATATAGGCAAGTAATATATAGGCACCGGATTTACGCGTTTTCAGACCCCCTGAATCCAAAAAACATGTTTTAGCGATTGGTCTGCGTGTGTGTGTGTGTGTATGAACAGAATATCTCAAGAACAAAACATCGTACGAACTTGAAACTTGAAACTTAAGTTAGGAACCACTACCGGACCCTACACGAAAATTTTCATCAAAATCGGTCAACCGGAAGTAGTAGTTTATTCGTGTAATTTTTCACTTTTTGCGATTTTCTCAAAAACTGGTCCTACAATTTTTTTTTTAAATCGCCTGGTTTTCTAAATTTGTTATGCTCTAAAAGATATGGTAGGCGCCATGTTTGCTGAAATTGTTGGTGAGACCGTTTTCACGTAAAAAAATTGTTTTTTAAGATTGGGGCTTTAATATGCATTTTAGCGCAAAAATTTATATAATAAAAGTTGTAGAGAATTTAAAAGCTACAACTTTTATTTCAAATTTTTTTTTGTATACCGCTTAGTTTAGCTGTAATTAGCGATTTCCTTTCTTTTTTCTCACGAAATCGTGTAAAACATTCGATTTTTTTTTTAAATTTCAGCCTTATTATGCATTTTACGACAAAAAAGAATAATAAAATTTATAGGAAATTAAAAGATCTACAACTTTTATTTCGAGAATTTTTCTCTACAGAGCCTAGTTTAGCGTGAAAGAGTGATTTTCGGTATTTTTAAGCCAATCAGGTCGATTATCATTTTGCGTCTTAATTCATGATTAAAATTAGGTTATGTTTATTGAGGTTAGTTTTTTGTTTATTTCTAATGTTTTATTACTAATGTTAGGTTTATTGTTAGTTATTTGCATTGGCAAGGGAAAGTTGTGTGTGTTTCACACCAGATTTTTTCTTAAAACTCCACACAAGACATCTTTGAATTAACTTTTAACGGTCTACGAGTAACATCGCTGCATACAATGTTATCAACCCCTAAATCAAAAAATCAAAACGGAACGAAATTTCCCAGCCGCCGGTCCTTTACACAGATATCCAAAAATTCCAGAATTTCGTTAATGCCGGACACGTCTGAATCCCGGAATGCCCGGGTAAATACAGGATGTACAGTAAACATATATTGCCTTATATGAATACATAGGGAACGATAGTATTGTTTTCATGTCGATTTGTAACGGAAATACACCTTCTCAGATTCCCTGAACCCAAAACAAAGCCGTTTTCAGCGATTGGTTTGTGTTTGAACAAAATATCTCAAGAACGGAATAGTGTACAAAATTGGAACTTGAAACTTAAGTTAAATACTTACTGCTAGAGCACCGAACATTTCCTCAATGAGATTTTAATCAAACTCAGTGAACCAGAAGTTTTAGTTTATTCGCTCAATTTTTCACTTTTTTACAATTTTCTCAAGAAAACGGCTCCTAGAATTTTGTTTAAAAATCACTTTATTTACTACAGTGTGTACTCTACAAGATGAGGTAAGCGCCTTATCTGCTGAAATTCTTTGAAAGTCTGTGCTCTCGTGGTAAAAAATGTAGCGTTTAAGATTACAGCCTTAATGTGGATTTTACATCAAAAGTTTATAATCAAAGTTGTAGTAAATTAAAAAATCTACAACTTATATTTCAAAAACTTTTTTGTAAAGTGTTTTGTTTAGAGTCAATCATGTATTTCATCACTGAAATATGTACAAAATGAGTTTTTTAAAGATTACAGCGTTAGTGTTGTTTTGGTCATCAGCCGATAGGCAGGTTAGAACCTCTACAGTCTTTACTAAATAAAACGAGGAGAGAGGTGGTTTACCATTGCTTTCCTCAATGAGTTAAAGAGTATGCTTATCAGCATGCCTGGCCCTCTGAAAATTATCTACTTTCCGCCCTGCAAATGACACCTTCACTTCATTTAGCAATAAGTCTGGCTGTGTAATGAAATTCATTACTCTCAGAGGTTACTCTGACTAGTGTATTTTACACCTCCACCTCTTATTTTCTTAAATGCTTCAGCCATATAACCACCATGAGCTGACCATGTGATAAGTAATACAACAATTTTTTGTAGCCCTGGAACTAACAGATTGAGTGAAATAATTAAACACTCTACCAGCCTGTAATGGGCTAAAGAAAGGAATAACGTACAAAATTGAAACTTAAATAAATACTACGGGACCCGACACAAACATTTCAAAATCGGTTAACCAGAAGTAGTAGTTTATTCGTTCAATTTTTCACTTTTTTCAATTTTCTCAAAAACGGCTCCTAGAATTTTTTAAAAATCACTTTATTTACTACATTGTTATGCTATACAAGATGGGGTAAGCACCATGTGCTGAAATTCTTTGAAAGTGTATGCTCTGCTATTTTTAATATTGTAGCCTTAATATGGATTTTACATCAAAAGTACACAAATACAAAGTTGTAAGAAATTAAAAAATCTACAACTTATATTTTAAGAACTTTTTCTAAAGCGTTTAGTTCAGTAGTAGTTCAGTTTAGTTCAGTTTAGTTCAGTATCAGTCTTGTATTTTATCACTGAAATCCGTAAAAATGAGTTTTTTAAGATTGCAGCGTTAGTACACAATTGTAAGATAAATTTTTACATAACTGAAGTTGTAAAAAAATACAAATTTTATTTCAGGGATCAACTTCTTCGTATAAAATAAACAGCCAATTGATTTTGTATTAAAATGACATGTTGAGAACTGTATTGGGCACAACTGTAATTGCAATAACATAAAATAAAGTACAGAATACAAAGAAATCTAGGAGTTCACTCTGACCAGAATCTTATTATAAATTGTCAAAAAAGCTGAACAGTTAGTGTACTGTTTTAGTTGATTTAGAGAATGTCTCGATGTGACTACCTTACGTAGGCTACCGTTTACTTTACCCTGTTTCAGTCAATATTACAATATGGCGTTATACCTTCGGGTGGTGCATTTTGTAGCCTACATCTTTGTAATAGTGAAGAGACAAAAGAACTATCACTGTGAACGAGTCACAGTGACCGTAGTTATTCAGATTGACGAGTGAGTGTTCCCCAGTCACTGTTACAAAAATCACTTATTCGCTATCTGTTCACTGTTACTTTGTAACCTTTAATTAAGATGCAATAAAAGATTTTCAGGAAGGCTCCGACCCATCTTGCTCAGCCCCTGTTTCAACAGTTTGGTGTTCTCACTATAAATAATATTTATAGGAAAACAGTACTTCTTTACACATATAAAGAAAAACATATTGCTCTTTTAAAGCATAATTTATAGCACAAGAAGAGTTGAGACTGGTTTGGGCATAGAAGTGAAGCGAAATACACCAGGAGGTCAAAGGGTGTTTGATTATATGGCACCAAAAGTTTTTAACTTTTAGCCTCCTGATTTAGGTGAATCATTTTTTACTGTATCGATTGGTGTCATTAAATATAGATTTAAGAAATATTTGGTTGGCATAGGAGTTGGTTGTTTTAGGTTTGCCTTGTTAATTTATAGTTAAGAAATAACTAATATAGAAATTTATTTTATAATTTAAAAAATTGTGTGATGTAAAATAATGAAGAGTACTGTAATCTGTTAGTTAATTCATAAACATTGACAACTTATCAATAATAACTTTATTATTTCGTCACTGTCCTTTCCTGAGCACAGGCTATGCCTTATTCAGGAAAGTAATTTCTGTTCAGTTAGCTAAGAAATTGTACATATTGTAATTCATTTAATAGAAATAAATAAATACTAATAAATAAATTAGTAATTTTGCGTATTTTTTAGTCGAACAGAACTTGATTTTTCATCTAGCGTTATCCACTAAATATTAAAATTAAATTATGTTTTTCATTTTACATTGTTTACTAAAATAATTAAATTATAATCGTATATAATATATATATGTATATAATATATAAATTATAAATCGTAATTTACATTGGCAGGAAAAAGTCGTGTACGTTTTTCACAATAGGTTCTTTTAAGAAGAACCACCACCCGAATTTTTTCGGGAATTTCAGACACCTTGTGTTAATCTCTTCAAATTAATTAAATAACCTCCACAATATACTTGTGCAAAATGTTTATGAAATATTTTCGAAAATTCAACAAAATAATTTTGCTGTTAATTACGAAGAGAACATTGCCAAATTATAAAAAATTGCATGAATTTATATTTAGGATTGTAAAAGAACAAAATATAATTTCAGAATATACAAAATAAAATAATTACATTCCTCCCACCCATTTATTTTTGGATCTGTTTTAGGTCCCCTACCTACAATCATATAAAGTGGGGGTAGTTCCAGCCCCTGATTAAAGTATTTACAATCGCATTCATTTACCGAATTTATATTATATACGCATGTAGAATATTTTAATGGGATTGAATTTTTATATTGTTCTGAAACTTTGTTTATAATTTATAATGAAAAATTTCAACCAAGGTTCAACATTTCCAATACCTAGTTTTCATTTAATTTTAACCAAACATGGCCTCTTGAAGCCAAAAATGTTGCTCTTATTGGTGGCAATTTTAATTGCTATCTATCATTTTTCTATGTCCGTCCGTCCAGCACATGCACATATCAGAAACAACAGATACCAACAAACTGTTCCCGGATCCTTAGGCTAATCTACACAAAAACATTTGGTGTGAAACACTCACACAACTTTCTCTTGCCAATGCAAATAATTAACAATATAACCTAACATTAGAAATAAACAAAAAAACTAACCCCAATAAGGATAACCTAATTTTAATCATGAGTGAAGGACGTAAAATGAAAATCAACCTGCTTGGCTTAAAAATACGGAAAATCACTCTTTCGCACTAAACTAGGCTCTGAAGAGAAAAATGCTCTCAATGAAAGTTGTAGATCTTTTAATTTCCTATAATTTGTTTATACGTATACACTTTTGTCGTAAAATACTAAGGCTGAAATCTTTAAAAAAAAAAAATTTTTATACGTTTTCGTGGGAAAAAAACAGAAAATCGCTAATTACCGCTAAACTAAGCGTTATACAAAATATTTCTTTTTAAATAAAACTTGTAGAATTTTAAATTCTCTACAACTTTTATTACATACATTTTTGCGCTAAAATGCATATTAAAGCCGCAATCTTAAAAAAAAAAAAAAAAATTCGTGCAACTGCCTTCCTAAGAATTTCAGCAAATATGGCGCCTACCCTATCTTGTAGAGGATAAAAATTCAGAAATGAGGCGACTTTTAAAAAAATCGTACGAGCCGTTTTTGAGAAAATCGCAAAAAAATTGAAAAATTACACGAATAAACTATTACTTCCGGCTGACCGATTTTGATGTTCGTGTCAGATCTTCTAGTGTTATCTAACTTAAGTTTCAAGTTTCAAATTCGTACGACGTTCTGTTCTTGAGATACACACAGACCAATCGCTAAAAACATGTTTTTTGGGTTCAAGGGGTCTGAAAACGTGTAGATCCGGTGAAAATTCGATTGCAAAAAATCGACATGAAAACAATACTTTCCTTCCTATATATTTATATAGGCAAGAGAAAGTAAAAACTGTGGGCCTGGTTTAAAGTTCCGGTTTTGACCGGCAGTGGCTCAAAACCGGAACTTCAGAAATCAAAGTCGGAATTTGAAAACAAAAATAGTGTCATTCGGTTTCTCTTAAAGAGTAGCTTTCGTACTTAGCTTTTCTCCATAGCTTTCTAACGAAAGCTAAGTGGGCTTGATCCCATTATAAGGAAGGATAACCCTGAGTTAAGTGAACATGGAATGTGACTTCTTGGGCCCACCCCTATTCTTCAGAAAAAATTAACACCAGCCATGAGACCCGTCGTCTCATGGAAGCGAATTTTTTAGATAGATTTCATTCAATTAAAATTTCTGGTGGAAATCTCCAAAGAGTTTTAAATTAAAACTGGCGTTAGGGAGATGTACTGTCACAAAGTCTTTTTAACTCTGTGCTGGAGACAGTTAGTCACGAATGGTAAATGGAACTTGCCAATAAAGGATTGTTAAACCAAGTATAGCCTACATGGGAAGATCAAAGAATGGTATCACGATAAACCATCTTGCTTTTCCAAACGACCTAGCAAACGTTTCTAGGAGAACATGGACACAGTAATAGAATAAATCAACGTGTCAAAAGAACAATCAGTTAAAGTTGGATTACAGACTTTCTTCCCTAATATTCATATAGGACAAGAGAATGCAAAACATCTGGTGTGAAACGCTCACACGACTTTCTCTTGCCAATGTAAATAATTTTAAAAACGTAACATTCGTCATAAAAACATTAGAAATAAACAGAAACCTAACCTCGAAAACATAACCTTATTTTAATCAAGAGTGAACGACGCAAAATGAAAATCAACCTGTTTGGCTTAAAAATACGGAAAATCACTCTTTCACGCTAAACTAGGCTCTGCAGAGAAAAATGCACGAAATAAAAGTTGTAGATCTTTTAATTTCCTATAAATTTGACTATATACACTTTTGTCGTAAATTGCATACTAAGGCCAAAATCTTAAAAAAATCAATTTTTCACACGTTTTCGTGAGAAAAAAACAGAAAATCGCTAATTACCGCTAAACTAAGCGGTATACACAAAATGTTTTAAACAAAAGTTTTGGGATTTTTAATTCTCTACATTTTTTGTTATATACGGTTTTGCGCTAAAATGCATATTAAAGCCGCAATCTTAACAAACCAATTTTTTTACGTGAATACAGTCTCACCTAGAATTTCAACAAACATGGCGCCTATCCTATCTTGTAGAATGTAGAGCATACAAAATTCAGTAAACGAGGCAATTTTAAAAAAATCGCAAAAATGTGAAAAATGACACGAATAAACTACTACTTCCGGTTGACCGATTTTGATGAAAATGTTCGTGTCGGGTCCGATAGTGGTATGTAACTTAAGTTTCTAGTTTCAAGTTCGTACGTCGTTCCGTTCTTGAGATACTCTATTCACACACCACACACACACACACACACACACACACAAAACCAATCGCTAAAAATATGTTTTTTGGGTTCAGGGGTTCTGAAAACGAGTAGATCCGGTGAAACTCGATTTCGAAAAATCGACATGAAAACAATATTTTCCTTCCGATACATTCATATAGGCAAGAGAAAGTAGAAATGACGTACGGTAAAAATAAATCATTATTGTTTTTATAATTCGTGCTGTTTAGGTCATCAGCTGAAAGACTAGTTTGCACCTCTCTAAGCTTCACTGAGTTAAACGATGAGCGAGATGGTTTATCAACCCTTCCTCGCTGAGTGGAAAAATATGCATATCAGCATACCAGGCCCTCTGAAAATCATCTACAGAGTGTTTTATTAAGAACGCACCCTATGTTAAAAGCCATAATCTACGGCATATTTTTATTTTCCGTACTTTACAAATTATTAATTAATCTAAATTATTATTTTACAAATAAATAGCAAATTGCAATGAATTTAACCTTTTATGTTTACAGTAGATGTTCGAAGTGATTCCCTGCAACTTCAATACAGATACAAATTCGTTTAATGACATTTGCAGCAACTTTTCTTAAAGTCTGTTCACTAATGCTTAAAATCGCACTTGTAATGTTAGTTTTTAATTCATCGATCGTATGAGGGTTTTTTTTGTTAACTTCACCTTTTAAAGAACCCCATAGGAAAAAGTCTGGTGGTGTAAGATCTGGGGATCTCGGAGGCCACAAATCTTTCGATACTAAGTGGTGATTAAAAAATTCCCGTAGCATTGCTAGCGTTTCATTTGCAGTATGACATGTAGCGTTGTCCTGTTGAAATCAACAATTTCGGTCGTCAACATTCAACAATGAAATGAACTGTTAGTATAAATCACTATAAACTACACTGTCTACAGTATGTCAAAAAATAACGGCCCTATTATACGGCGGCGGGAAATTTCACACCAAACACCAATTTTACGTGAGTGCAATGCTTTTTCATGGAAAGCATGAGGATTATTTGCACTCCATATTCTACAGTTCTGACTATTCACATAGCCATCTAAATGAAACCAAGCCTCATCACTAAAATAAAAATGATCCAACAATTGAATCCATTTTCTTCAACCAAAGATCGGAACCACCGACAATATTGTAATCGTTTCTGATGGTCTGTAGCTGTCAGTTCATGAGTTACGCCAACGCTATAAGGATGCAAATTTAACTTTTTCGTAGCTCTGAAAACAGTAGTTAATGTTAGCCCAGCTTGCAATGATAATCTTCCAAGCAATTTTTTTAGGTGATTGAGTCAAACAATTTTTCAAATCTTCGAGAACTTCCGCGGTTAACTTGGTTGGCTGGCGAGGCGGTTTCTCATCGAGCACACTCCCAGTTCTACGGAATTTATTTATCAAACGCAATATTGACAATTTATTCGGAACGGCAGAACGGGGAAATTTCAACTGAAACTTATCTTGCACACATTTGTAAGATTTACTCGCTATGTAAGCCTCTACAATAAACACGCGTTCTTCCTTGGAAAAAACCATTGCTGACACAATATAACGAAACGACTGCAGTCACCACACTAGTGCTTGACTGGAACATTATAACTGTCTTACGTAGTTGGCCTTGAGTACACTGTTGCCAACATACCGATTGGGGGACAGAAAATTTACCGATGTATTACTTCTTATAATCAAGGTTGCGTCCTTTATGAAACACCCGTTACTTTCCACCCTGCAAATGACACCTTCCCTTCATTTACCAATGGTCTGGCTGTATAATAAAATGAAATTATTTACTCTCAGAGGAGATAACTCTGACTAGTATCTTTTACACCTCTAACTCTTCTGTTCTTAAATGCTTTAGTAATAGGCCTATAATTGGCTGACCATGTGATAAGAAACAGAATTAGTTTTTGTAGCCCTGGAACTATCAGATCGAGTGCAAATAACTTAACACTCCACCTGCCTGTTATATGCACAAATGAGCATTTCCGGTGAAAACTCGATTTTAAAATTGAGATGAAAATAATATATATTTTCCTTCCTTATATATTCATATAGGGGAAGAGAAAGTAACAAAATTATGTAGGCCTATCATAAAAATAAAATATGAAAATTATTTTAAAATTTAATAAAGTAATAATTTAGTTAAAAATCCATGATAGAAATAAGTAAATAAGTTTTTAAGGTGCCGCAAATTATAAGTAAAATTTGGTGTAAAACAAACACGTGACTTAAAAATACGGAAAATCAGTAATTTCCTAGGCTCTCTAGAGATAAATGCTTTTACAGAAAAGTTGTAGGTTTTTTAATTTCCTATAACTTTGATTATATACACTTCTGTTATCAAATTTATACTAAGGCCGCAAATATTTAAAAATATCCTTTTTCACAAATTTTGATGAGAAAACACATAAAATCACTAATTGACGCTGAATTAAATATTGTAGAAAAAATCGCATGTAATAAAATTTGTAGGTTTACATTTTCTACAACTTTTACCACAAGAGCACAGCCTCTCCAAGAATTTCAAGACCGAAAATTTAATAACACTAGCCTAAAACTGAAATTTTTGCGGTTTTTGAGAAAAATAGTAAAAACCGCAAAAAATCAAAGATGAGAATGAAACTTTTCTAGGTTTGACAGCAAATCTCTTTTCTAGGTTTGACTTAAGAAAATTGGTGATAAACCCATAAATTTTGTATCAGAATTCGTAGAGAATTTTTAATTCTGAGAAAAGTAATAAACAAATTATTAACAAAAAACAAAAAGAATTTAAAGGCTAAAAAACTTAAGAAACCATAACATTACCGCTAAATTTGGGTTTCCAGAATTTCAGTGACGTTTTATTTCACGGGAACAACTGAAATCCGGACGAAATCTTTCGCTATCCATAATTTGCTAAAGAATGGTTTTCGGATCCATGTTTATTGGAAACCTATTTCTTATTACTTTCTCTTGCCTCTATGAATATATAGGAAGGAAAATATTGTTTTCATGTCGATTTTTCGCAATCGAGTTTTTACCGAATCTACACGTTTTCAGACCCCCTGAACCCAAAAAAACATGTTTTTAGCGATTGGTCTGTGTGTGTGAACAAAATATCTCAAGAACGGAACGTCGTACGAACTTGAAACTTGAAACTTAAGTTAGAAACTACTACCGGACCCGACACGAACATTTTTATCAAAATCGGTCAACCGGAAGTAGTAGTTTATTCGTGTCATTTTTCACTTTTTTGCGATTTTCTCAAAAACTGGTCCTGCAATTTTTTTTTAAATTGCCTGGTTTTATTAATTTTTTATGCTCTACAAGATAGGGTAGGCGCCATGTTTGCTGAAATTCTGGGTGAAGCTGTTTTCACGTAAAAAAATTGTTTTTTAAGATTACGGCTTTAATATGCATTTCAGCGCAAAAATTTATATAATAAAAAATGTAAAGAATTTAAAATTCTACAACTTTTTTTCAAACATTTTTTGTACAACGCTTATTTTAGCGGTAATTAGCGATTTTCTGGGTTTTTTTCTCTCGAAAACGTGTGATAAATCGATTTTTTTATGATTCGGCCTTAGTATGCATTTTACGACAGAAGTGTATATAATCAAATTTATAGGAAATTAATATATCTACAACTTTTGTTTAGAGCATTTTTCTCTACAGAGCCTAGTTTAGCGTGAAAGAGTGATTTTCCGTATTTTTAAGCCTAACTGAGGTCGATTTTCATTTTGCGTCTTTCAGTCATGTTTAAAATACGGTTATGTTTTTTGAGGTTAGATTTTTGTTTATTTCTAATGATTTATTACTAATGTTAGGTTATATTGTTCATCATTTGCATTGGCAAGAGAAAGTTATGTGAGTGTTTCACACCAATGTTTTGCTATAGAATCAATATCCGAGAGATTGCCGTGCAGTTTACATACTCTCTATGTAAGGAAGGAAAGTATCGTTTTTATATCGATTTTCGAAATTGTCTTTACACTAAAAATGCACGTTTTCAAGCCCCTTGAACCCGAAAAACATGTTTTTAGTGATTGGTCTGTGCGTGTGTGTGACCAAAATATCTCAAAACGGAATAACGAACGAACATGAAACTTAAGTTAGGTATCACTAAGGACACGAGCATTTTCATCAAAACCGATTGAAACTACTCCAATTTTTTGTGATTTTCTCAATAACGGTTTTTAACCTTTTTTAAAAATCGTCTTATATAGGCCTATATATTTTTTATTTTCGACATGATAGGGTGTACGCCATGTCTGTTGAAATTTCGGACCCATGTAAATTGGAAACTTTTTTTCTTATTTTTAGAATCAGTTTCCGAGAGATTGCCTTGCAGTTTAGATACACTCTGTATATACTCATATAGAGCAAAAGAAGTAAATAAATAATGTACGGTAAAAATAAATCATGAAAATTGTTTTAAAATTTAATTAGGCCTTCGGGCCAGCCCACTCAGTCAGCTATTAATTGAAAAAGGTTGAGAAAGTCGCTATTAATTGTTAAGCAACACTTGTTGGGCAGGCTACTTTGTATGGTGACCAGCTGACAGCAATACCTGAACAAACTCCACTGGGGATCCCTGTTCAAGAATTCATGCCGAATCACGTCAAAAATGCAGCGATAAAATCGGGTGGTTGTCAATAACGTACAGTTCCCGATAACAAATAAAAGAAAAAAACTTTAATAAAATAATAATTTAGTTAATAAATCAATGAGAGAAATAAATAAATAAGATTTTAAGGTGCAGTATTTTATAGGTAAAAATCTTTTGTTAAGTTCAAAAGTAGATTCGGTTGTTGTTCTTGTTTGGTCTTTCTTTTTTTGGAAAGAATCTTTTGGCAGAAAAGAATTTTAGCAAGTTCCTCTGGTCCAATCGCTTTTTCTCTTTTTATTAGAAGACGACAAAGGAACTTGATAGCTGGTACAGACAGGTGAGGGGCGTTCGTTGGGAGGGGGTGTCGGACGAAGAAGGCAGACAGATGTTTGGTAGACTTGTAGACTAGTAGTGGACTTGTGGCATGCATTTCTGCTGCAGTTTAATGCACTCGAATTTAACTGCGTATGGTTTTGTTTGGTAGTTTAGTTGTTTGGTCCGGCGCGTCCATCCAGTCAGATTTGGTCGAGTCAATGTCTTCTCTTCTTTATTTTTATTTTTTTATTTTTTAACAACCATTTTACTTATTTTACTAAACCCTAAACCTGCTCTCTCTCTCAATTTTATTTATTACAGACGTACTCCACTGGGTGACGGAAAAAATATTCTATCTATAATATAAAACAGTATAATATAAACAATATAAAAAAGTCTAACTATAATTTTGTACATATAATTTCAATTAAAAAAATTGCATAGCAAAATAAAGCTAACATTTTTCGAAAGCGCAACAGTTAACAAAAAAAACAATTACACGATTTTCTCTTGCCAGTGCAAATAATGAAAAATGTAACCTGTTTAACTTTTTTTAAATCCCTAATACGTGTAGGGAGGGCTACGTTGCAATCTGTCCAATTTAAGAACAGCGGCCCCATGACCGTAATGACACGAAGATGATATGTATGACTATGAGGATGATATGTACGATGTAATTAAGGTGTAGTCTTGTACAGACTCAGGCCGAACACTTCTGATAGATTACAGTTAATTGAACCCTAACCATTAATAAATACCGGTAACAACAGTCTAGTAATCAAATCCGTAGGAAAAGTAAACTATCTTTACTAGGATATGAAATGCTTAACCTTAAGTGAACAATGAAAAAACTGGTGTGAAACACTCACACGATTTTCTAATGCCATTGTAAATAATGAAAAATATAACCTATTAAACTATAACTTGGCGCGACAAAAGCGATTTTTTGCTTCAAAATTATGGAGGAGTATGGAATTATATCTCGTCGTGAGCAAGCTCGAGTCATATACTCGTAGCTTTGCGCATCCGCTGAAACACATGCGATTGTCATCCATCTAAGCACAGCAGTCAAACGTAATGCTATTTACATATTATTTTACAAGTTTTAAAAACTTGGAAGACGTGGCTTTCTCTGCTTGTACTGTTTTCGCCTCTCCCACTCCTGTGCATCAGTACTATTCCGTTACTGTCGATCCAACTGTTAATCATCGTTGACGTTGCTCCAACTATCACGCAGAGGCAGTTACAGGGGGAACTCTTCCCCAGTCTTCTATTGGTCCACGCGCATAGGAAATTGTTTTCTATATTGTTCTGTTATAGGTGTGCAGCCATCATTTGTTATAATTTCGCTTAGTTGAAATTGTGTAGTTTAATTTATTTATTTATTTATTTACGTAATTGTTTGAATCATAAATATCCAGCAGCCATATATGGGTCTCAATGCGGACAAACTTCTTTCTGGTTTCTTTTCTGGTTAATTGGATGAGTCCAAAACTTATGAACTGGCCTTTCTTCCTCCAAACATATCGAATAATAATAGAACACAATAGCCAAAATCTTCATCACACGCCATATTACCATGTTGTTTAGGTCATCAGCCGAAAGGCTGATTTGAACCTGTAGAAGTTTTACTAAGTAAAACGAGGAGTGAGGTGGTTTACTATTGTCTCCCTCACTGAATGGAAAAGTACTCTTATCAGCATGCCGGGCCCTCTGAAAAGCACATATTTTCCACTCTGCAAATGACACCTTCACTTCATTCACCACAGTGTCTGGCTGTATAATGAAATTCATTACTTTCAGAGGAGTTAACTCTGATTAGTGACTTTACACCTCTACCTCCTCTGTTCTTAAATGATTCAGTCATTTAATTGGCTGACCATGTGATAAGAAACAGAACTATTTATTTTAGCCCTGCAACGAACAGATTAAATGTAAATAATTTGACAATCCACCTGTCTGTTAGGGGCAGATATTACCATATTAAACCATATTACCCATATTATACCTTATCCATTTGAGTGCATTTATCCATATTAAACCTCAGAATGAGAAATGTTGCACGAGTCACCAGCGACGGTCAGAGACAGTCAGAAACAAAAAAATTCGTCTCCGGCAGTTTCGTTGCGTCGTATGCGCGGTCGGCCTTACGTAACCTGTAACTTACAACGATGCATTCTAGTCGCATAGAATCATTTTCATAATCTGTTATAAAGATATTATGGTAAGTTTCACTGTAAATTGAATATTGTTGCATAAAATTATAATAATTTAATATTTCATTAATTTAATATTACTCTCTCTTGCTCTAAATAAATATATTTTTCAATATCGAGTTTTCACCGGAAATACACGTTTTCAGTTCTCCTACACTCAAAAACTATATTTTTAGTGATTGGTCTGTGTGTCTTGTAGCAGCACAGCTGTACAGAGCTCTCTGTATAACTTCTTGCAGTATTCCCACAATTTATTTTTAAATACGCCTATGTTTCGTAATTTTTTTTATAAAAGTAGGCAACGAAAACATACAGATAATAGGGGAATTCCGCTATCTAGAGAGTAAAATAACAAATGATGGTAGAAGCACAAGTGATATCAAAAGCAGGAATGCTCAAGTTAAAAGGGCGTTAGAAATGACAAAAAACTTACCGACTACAAATATTGATTCACAGATTAAGAAAAATTTCTTTAAACACTGTGTTTGGAGTGTATTACGCCTATTACACGGAAGTGAAACGTGGGTGTTAAGGACAGTAGAAAAGAAGAGGATAGAAGCTTTTGAAATGTGGTGTATAGGAAAATGTTAAAGATTAGGTGGGTGGACTAAATAAGTTATTTAGTGAGAGGTTCTTAGTCGAGTGAATGAGAGAAGTACATCGAAACATTTTACCAGAAGAAGGGATAGGCTAGTGGGGCATATCTTAAGACATCCTGGTATTGTTCTATCAATAATAGAGGGTTGTATTGAGGGAGTGAATTGTAGGGGGAGGAAAAGATTAGAATATTTAAAGAAAATTACAAAAGATGTAGGGTGTTGCAGGTATGTAGATTTGAAACGACTTTCGCAAGATAAAACAGCTTGGAGCAATGCATCAAATCAGTCGAGAGACTGATGACGAAAACAAAATGTGTTTTTAAATAATTTAATTTCATATTAAAATATTATAAATTTATTTATGTTTTTTTTTTTAATTTAAACTCATAGTTTTATAGTTATAATATTTTATTTGTCATAATTTTATTTAATTGTTTAAAACTATTGATTAATAGAAGAACAAGAATTTTAGACTTCACTCTACATCGGCTACGAAAAGCGTGAACTTTTGTTTATATAAAATAAGGCCTAAGCCAAATCAAGAAAAAGATAATGATTGAATTATTTTGAACAACATCAAAGAATTTTTTGAAAGCTAAGTGTTACTATTATTTAACATTATATTAGTTAATATTGTCTATACATTTAATTAATCTTTTCAGAAAAATAGATTGGTAACATATCACCCAAATGTGTATGATGTGTGAACAAAATATCTCAAGAATGGAATATTGTACGAAGTTAAAACATGAAATTTAAGTAAGGTACCAACAGAGGACCCGACAAGATCATTTTAATCAAAATCGGTCAACCGGAAGTAGTAGTTTATGCGAGTATTTTTTTACGTTTATGCAATTTTCTCATTAACGGCTCCTACGATTTTTTTTGTAAAATCGCTTTATTTACTACATTTATTTGTTTTACAAAATAAGTTAGGTGGTATGTCAAGTAAAATTCCTAGGAAGGCAAAAACTCTCTGGCAAAAACATGTTTTTTTTTAGATTGCGGCCTTAATGTGCATTCTAGAGTAAAAGTGTACTTTTACTTAAATTTGTAGAAAGCTTTAAAAACCTATAACTCTATTTTAAACATGTGTTTGAACAACGCTTAGTCATTTTCTGTTTTGTTTCTTTTTATCAAAATATGTACAAAATTAATTTTTTAAGATTGCGGCCTTAATATTTATTTTACTACAAAGTGTATATAATTAAAGTTACAGAAAAAAAAATGAATTAACAACTTTTATTTCATGTATTTTCTTCTACAGAGCTTATTTAAACGGTAATTAGAGATTTTCTGTTTTTTCCATCAAAATCGGTAAAAAAATTGGATTTTTTTAGGATTCGGCCTTCGTATGCAGTTTACTACAAAAAAGAATATAATAAAAGTTATAGGAAATTTAAAACCCAACAACTTTTAACTTCAGGATTTTTCTCTACAGAGCTTAGTTTAGAGGCAATTATTGATTTTCCGTATTTTTAAGTTCTGCAGAGATTGATTTTCATTTTGCGTCATTCACACTTGATTAAAATTAATTTGTTTTTCATTTTACACTGTTTACTCATGATTAAACATAGGTTTATATGTTTAGTTACTTACATTGGCAAGAGAAAGTCGTGTAAATTATACCAGATTATTCTTGTTCAGTGGTCCTGAAACGTACATTCCCAATGGAAAATCGACATAAAAACAATCATTTTCTTCCGTATATATTTGTGAAGGGAAAGAAAAAGTAAAACGTACCTATTACAAATTGATATGATATTCAGACAGGAATCTCAGTTCAACTAATAAACTAAGGCACAAATTCAAAATTCAAAATGGCGATAAAAAATGTATCTGTTAACATAAACTTGCATACACAATTTAGTTTGGGTGTGACACAACATACATTTAGGTCTTGTAAGTTACATAAGCTACCAGAAATTTATTATTACATAATACAATTTTGTAGGTCCTTTTAGCTACCTGTATATACACTATTACTATTTTAAAAACAAAACACTAGATAAAAATCTAGTGTGAAACACTCATACGACTTTCTCTTACCAATGTAAATAATAAAACATACAACCTATGTTTAATCATAAGTAAACAACGTAAAATAAAAAACATAACCTAATTATAATGAGTGAATGACACTAAATGAAAATCAACCCCTGTGTAACTTTGAAATTCAGTAACTGCCTCTGTAGAGGAAACATTCAAATAAAATTTGTACGATTTTTGATTTCCTATATCGTTGATTGTACCCCTGCAAGTCCCAACAATTTGCTGTAGGAGGCCAGACAATGTACACTACTATCAACATTAATCTAATTATAAAGGTGTAATCTTACTTTTATTACTCCAGTCGTTTGCAATCAGAATAAAAATGAGTCTACAAAAGAATTTAATAGCTAATAATTTAATTATCATTTAATTAAAAGACAAAATGTTATTCATTTTGAAACAGCGCAGTACTTACATATGAAAAATTTCGCGTAGGTTGATGTCTCTTCAGTGGCTGTACGCGTTTAGACGTCAGTTGAAATTTTACTTTTGATATTATCGTACGAGAAGTTCAAATGCCACGCTAATTAAATTGTTTTTTTTTTTTAATTTTATTTATTTTTTGTTAAATAATCATTGATATCACCGGATGGCGACATTAACTGGCGAGTTGAAACCTTTAAATTTTGGTGGCCCTGAAAAGGGTCGTTTAAGCGGTGGTCGTCTTGATGGGAAACGTCGGTCGTAGTCGTCGTGGCGGTCGGGAGCTGGGCGACACGGCATGACGTCGTCCAGCGGAGACGTCATCTTCTTCCCTCGCAGTAGTGCGTCGATGGCTGCTTCGTCGGATTCGGTGGGCGTAAGGTTCGGTCGAGGGACCGCTGTGGGCATCGCTCGCGGCAGCGGGCGATGACGGTCCGGTCGACGACTTACGCTGTTGGGTCGGCGAGCAGAAGCATAATCTTCTTTCTTGGGGGGTCGTCGATGAGCCTTAGTTGGAGTCCGGTCGCCGTGTACCGATGGTGGACGTCTTGTCTGCTGTCTGGATCGGAATTGACTCTCTTGACTCGGTGTAGCGTTCTTTAAATAGTTACCGAGAGCGCTGTGGTAGAGGGCGGTTATTGGCTTGGCCTTGATGACAAAGGCCTCTGTCGGTACGCACACAAACCTACCGCCCCTCTCGGAACTATTGGCGGCTCCCTCTGTCGCTACCTCGGAAGCTTTGATAGCCGGCAGCACAGTACTTAATCAAAGGGAACGACGGTGACAATTATTTTAATTAAATAATGAAAATAATAAATTATAATTACAATTTTTATCTCATAATTTTTTTCGTATAGTAAACGTCACGCAATTACAACAATGCCTCACTTAACAACCAATGAAAAAGTTGCTAAAAGTTGACTTCTAAATCTGACTAACTACGACCCATCACGAATAACTTATAAAAACATAAATAGCTAGTTAACAACAGAAATACATTTTACTTTTTGATTGAGAAGTAATCAGATGGGATGTATTAAGTTAACAAATTATTTTTAATATCTTTGATAAAATTATTTAGAAAAAAATATAATGAAAAAATCTGGTGTGAAACACTCACACAACTTTCTCTTGCCAATTCAAATAATGACCAACATAACCTACCATTAGTAATAAAACTTTAGAAATAAACAAAAAACTAACCTCAATAAACATAACCTAATTTTAATCATGAGTGAAGGACACAAAATGACAATCGACCTCAGTTTGGCTTAAAATACGGAAAATCATTCTTTCGCGCTAAACTAGGCTTTGTAGAGAAAAATGCTCTCAATAAAAGTTGTAGATCTTTTAATTGCCTATAAATTTGATTATATACACTTTTGTCGTAAAATGCATAGCTAAGGCCGAAATCTTAAAAAAATTGATTTTTCACACGTTTTCGTGAGAAAAAAACAGAAAATCGCTAATTACCGCTAAACTAAGCGTTATACCAAAAAATGTTTGAAATAAAAGTTGTAGGATTTTAAGTACTCTACAAAAATTTTTATATACATTTTTGCGCTAAATTGCATATTAAAGCCGTAATCTTAAAATAACGTTTTTACGTGAAAACAGCCTCACCAAGAATTTCAGCAAACATGGTGCCTACCCTATCTTGTAGAGCATAAAAATTTTAGTAAACCAGGCGATTTTTAAAAAAAATCGTAAGACCAGTTTTTGAGAAAATCGCAAAAAAGTGAAAAATTACACGAATTAACTACTACTTCCGGTTGACCGATTTTGATGAAAATGTTTGTGTCGGGTCCAGTAGTGGTATGTAACTTAAGTTTTAAGTTTCAAGTTCGTGCGATGTTTCGTTCTTGAGATATTGTGTTCACACACAGACACATACACACACACACAGACCAATCGCTAAAAACATGTTTTTTGGGTTCAGGGGGTCTGAAAACGTATAGATCCGGTGATAACTCGATTTCGAAAAATCGACATGAAAACAATACTTTCCTTCCTATATATTCATATAAGCAAGAGAAAGTAAAATGTTTAGTTAGTTGGTGTGGGATTCAAACTCACGACTCTCGTACGATAATATCGAGAGTCATACGTAGTGAACAACTCTAAACGCGCACAGCTACTGAACAGACATCAACTAAAGGAATTTTTTCTTATGCAAGTACCGCGCCACATCAGAATTGAATAACATGTCTTTTTATTAATAGATATTAAATTACTGTATTAGCTAATAAAATCTTTTGTAGACCCCTTTTTATTCTGTTTCCAAACGACTGGATTAATAGTAAATAAACTCAGAAATATCCCGATTGCAAGATCAGATAATTCTGAGGAACAGAGACATGAACGAAAACAATACGCCATAACTGGTGAACAAAGGGCGGCCAGGTCACTGAGATTAAAAATGTTTTGGGAGCAGAAGAGGAAGCTGAAAGCCAAATCTCTCGTACTTTTGAGGGCATTTATGTGTATGGACTGATTGCGCTCCAATGAGTGTAAAAAAAATAATAAAAAATAAAGAAATTCATTAAATGGGATACATGCTAAAATTTTTAACAAATTATAAACCACCAAAAATTTTGTAATTATTTTATTAAAACAAAATTACAATATGACACAGGGAAACAAAATTTTTAATTATTTCAACATAATACACTAAAACAAGTTTCTTGAAGAAGAATTGAATAATTATTTAAAGTGATCGAAATAATGTTAATTTTAAAAATAATAACAATAAAATTTAAAATAAGTTTACTATTTCAAAATAGTTTTCATGTGATACAATAATACAATATCCAGACAAGAAAACAACTACAGTTTAACTTTCTTTATATTTGAAACTTATCATAAATCTGATTTAGTAAAGTAATCCCTCTTCAGTCCAGCATGCCTGCCTCGGGTTCAGATCTAACAAAAAATATTTCTACATATTTTGTAGCAATATAAAAGTTTGCTGAATCAAAAATAACCTTACTATTCTGCAGAACTTTTAAATTTATCTAAAATTCATGATTTTTTTGAGAAAAAATAGGATTCACCAAGGCAAAAAGAGATCACAGACACAGACACAGGATAGGCCTAACCAATATCAGTAACTAATAATACACATACAAATAATGTAATCATTATTTTTAATTTTGTTTAAATATAGTTTATAATTTTAATTCTTTTACCATTTTCTTCCATGTTATTGTATGTCTAATCTTGCAATTTTTACTTTTTCATAGTTTCAATTAATTTTTCGTACAAATCTACTAAACTGTGCTCTGAAGCCAATAATAAATAATTAATTGTGCAATAAATTCATTGTTTATCTTAATAACTGGTTGTTAATGCTAAAACCGTTTGTGGTCTGACCCCGGGTACTTACAATCTCCATGCATAATAAAAATGCTCATAGAATTAAAAATACAGTACACTGTACTTTGTTGACTGCGTTATTAAATTGCCTATTTATCCTGATTATCTACAGTAAAATTACCCACATTCGGTAATCCGGAAAAATCTGTAATCCGGTATCACCAGAGGTCCCGAAAGTGCCGGACTAAAGAGAGGTTACCGTACAAAGAAAAAAACATAATATCAACAAGAAATTAATTTAAATTCCTACAAAATGTATCAATAAAATATTAACTTACATATTTATTTAAAAATCAGGCACATTTTTTATTTTATTTATAATACATTTTACTTCCTCTTTTATACAATAATAATAATCATAATAGAAGATTAGTGATAATTAAAATGGTCTTACCTACATTATTTGTGGGGCGTTTAAATAGTTCCTGGAATTTCCTAACCGTCACCAAACAAGCGATAAGATAGTTAACTAGCAATATTATTGTGTGCACACTCTTGTTTGAACATGTTTGCTTGGACAGTACTTAGTGGTGTCAGTCAACACAATCTCGCAGTTCGAACAGCGTGCAAACATCAAGTTCATGCGCGAATTGGGAAAGTCGGATTCAGAGACGCTGTTGGCTCTGCAGCAAGTTTACATTAATGTACTAAAAAAGTCTGCTGTTTACAACTGGTTTGAATGGTTTAAGAAAGGGCAGGAGACATTAGAGGACGACGAGTGCAGTGGGAAATCGTCGACATCCCAAAATGATTGCAAAAGTGAAAGAACTGATTCTAGATGATTGAAGAATGTCAATCATGGAGTTGGCCAACCAAGTTGGTATCTCACACGGATCAATTCATGCCATTTTACACAACGATTTGAAGATGAGACCCGTCAGTGTGAAGTTTGTTCCGACAGTGTAAAGTTTGTATGTTGCATGACAATCGCCAGCAAGCTGTTTGAGACAAATTCGAAGGACCCTACGCTCCTGCAACAGATCATCACTGGAGATGAGTCTTCTTGGATGTCCGCCTATGATCTGATGATGAAACAGTAATCATCAGTGGCACACATCATCTCCCAGACAAAAGAAAGATATCGAATCAAATGCGACAACTCAGCTCCAACAGATTCTAAAAGAAGCCCTCTACCGCTGCTTCCAACAATGGCAGGATCGATGAAGCAAGTGTATGTGTGCACGCAAGAGTCCTTCTTCGAACGTGATTAGGTAAGCACTGCCATACGTCATAATAACATGAGCACGCTGAACCACCATTCCAGGAACTTTTTGAACACCCCTTGTGTAAACAAACCCAAACACATCTTGCACAATTTTCATAAAAATAATAATAATATAAAATATGACGGTTGTTTTACTTTCAATTTCCGATAAGCCAAATAATAATAATAGACAATAAAAGACAAGTGAAAAAAGAAAAAATGTTTTATTACTAAACATTACGTACGAGGAGGTCTGCCCAATAAATACAAGACTGGTCCAATAAGGCAGCTATTATACGTTTTATAGCCCCGTTCACTAGCTCGCATGTAGCCTGAGAGCCAATGAGCCGTCAGTACTCTTCTGAATGTCGAGCTGTGCGTACTGACCCAGTTGTGTTTATTTCTGTTGAACTTGTTACTACTGTTCATCGAAATGGAAATAGACAAAATCACTGAGCAAAGACTCAACATCAAATTTTTGGTGAAGCTCGGGAAAAGCTCTCTAGAAATTACTGATATGCTGAGGGCTGTTTACGGTGATAAAAGCATTTCAAATATGGTTGAGAAGATACAAAGGATGATGCAAGGCCGGGACTACCTTCAATCTCCTGAGTTGATGAAAAACATTGATCGTGTGCGGTCCCTTGTCCTTACCATTGCCAAAAACTGTGTGAATGATCGCTGATGAACTTAATTTAGGTAAATAAACGGTACACACAATCCTAACTGAACATTTAACTCAAGAAAATGGATGGATCCTTCACCATGGCAATGCACCTGGACATTTACTTGCATTGATATCACTCCACTATTAACTTAACATTCAATTCTGAATGCTGAGGAAGAGCAACTCCAGTTTGCGTTGCGGTCACTAGTTGCCCTCTGTATATACTTGACCTCATGGCTACTTTTTAATATGATCACCTTGACGATTGAACCATCTGTCGCACCTGTGGATGTGCTTTCCAATACGCTCTTCATAAAATGTTCCTGATGATGAATTTAAATGAGTCTTGATTTTGTTTTAAAGCTCTTCGTTGTGTTTCTAGTGGAGTAAATGCAGCCAGGGATCACGATTAATGCAGTTGCATATTGTGAAACTTTACAAAGTTTGCAGAGAGCCATTCAAAACAAATGAAGAGTTGTACTGACTGCTGGAATTGTTCTGATCCATGAAAATACCAGACCTTGAGTAATTTCAATGGGACATTTTTTATCACCCACCATATAGTCCTGATGTAGCACCAAGTGACATCCATCTTTTCCCTCATCTGAAGAAGTGACTAGGACAACTAGACTAATGAAAGGCTTCTAGACAACGTCAAGACTCATTTAAATTCATTGGTGGATATGAAGAGCATGTTGGAAAGCTTGTCCACAAGTACGACAAACGCTTCAATCGTCACGGTGATTATGTGGAGAAGTAGCCATAAGTATACATAACTTTTAGTAATAAAACATTTTTTCTATAACTTTTTTTATTTATGGCCTATCGGAGGTTGAAAAAACAACCCTCGTAGATAAAAAATTATGTGATTAAGAATGTAACTTCCGCAAACAATTTTATTGGGTCGCGGGAGCCAGTCAAAATTATAGAAATATGTTAAATTTTGTCACAATTTCACAAGACCATTTGAAAGATATGAATTTTAAAACAGCGAAGATTCCTTGATTGAACTCTCTTGTGATTCAGCATTGAAACATGTTTTTAAAGAGACAAACCTAATCCAATTCTGGTTTAAAGTAAGGAGGTGATATCCAGACCAAGCGAAAATAGCTTTAAAGCAATTCATGGAGTTCATGGCTACCTAAAACCCGTGTGAATGTGGCTTTTTCAGTCTGGTCTATTTGAAGAACAAGTACCATATTTGCCAGTGTATAAGATGCACTTTTTTCCTTCAGTAACTCAAGGGTTCCTCCAGTAAAAACCAGGGTTTGTCTAATACAACTATAACGA
Organism: Catonia carolina; assembly: GCA_035578175.1. Lineage (NCBI taxonomy): Eukaryota > Metazoa > Arthropoda > Insecta > Hemiptera > Achilidae > Catonia > Catonia carolina. The sequence continues at coordinate 7,160,158 of JAQMRL010000012.1, forward strand.
ACAAATCTAAATTTATACTAGGCTAGGGATTTGTTTATATTTTGGGTTTTTAGTAAACAAAAAACACATGGCCTAGAATTTGTTTATTATATTTTTTGGTAACTAAGGTGGAGATCATAAATAAAAAAAACAATTTTTTATAGAAACGAGGTGTATTGGAATATATGGTAAATTCATCAACATTATTGACAATCAGATTGTTTTGTTCATAAGTAATTGATCATCATTAGAGGTAACATAAAACTTGGAAGTTTTTAATAATTTATTAAATATTAAAAAGAATTAATACGAAGAGTATTAAAAATAAAAACATGTCAAACTGATCTATTTTTGTTCAACAAATAGGAATTTTCTGTAACTTTTCTGTTCTTTTCACAAATAAAATAAATGAATGATGTCACAGAGACAAGAAATGACAACAGGGGAAAACTTGAACATTCTTCCACAACTCAGGTCTGCAAATGGGTTAAAATTTCATGGAACTATATTGACTCCCAAAGTGTTGCAAATTTTCAAGAAGTGTGGCATCAATAATTCTTTGGATGGAATTGGAGATAATTTATCGTTGTGTTTTATGATGTGTTAATTTATGATGTGTTTTGTAATACTGTATGAGCAAGAATTTCTATTTTAGTTAAGCCTATGTATAATATTGGTGTAGCTTAAAAAGTATTACCTACTGTTATGTAATTTGTTCTTTTTTGTGTAGCAAACTTTTAATATCTACATACTTATTACACTGATTTAGCAATAAAAATATATTGTTTATGGTATTGTAATAATGAAGCCTGCAAAAAAATAAAATCCACTGTTAAATTTTAGATTGAAATGATTGGCTTTGTTTGTTGTTAGTGGTAGATAATTTTACATAATATTTTGTTAAAAATGGCTGATGTGTTAGTTGTTAATTAATTAAAGTTTGCGATTTTACGGGAACCAATTATAACAGTATTTTAAAAAGTAATTATTTATGAAAATGAAATTCTAATTCCTTTCATTAAAATAAAAATCAAATACAAAACTTAACATCAAAAAATTAAATCCTTTTTGACAACGGGAGTGCATCTTATAACACCGGCAAATATGGTACATTAATTAGAATGATGTACACATTACAGAGAAAATAGTTTCAAGTTAAAGTGGCAAATAAGAGTCCACAGCACTCACCATCTGCTTATTAACTATAGCTCAGTGCTGAGCTTGAATCTACTACAGCTCACTTACATATTTTATCCAAACTGTTCAATTGAACTGCACGCCTGCGCCACTCAATAAAATGGAGTAAAAAAATCTGATAGACAAAACTTAAAACTATGCCATTTCAACAAAAAATAAATTGAATATGGTTGTATTTTCACTAAAAAATTTACCCTGCCTTCAATTACCCATTTAAATTATATCGTTATTATGGTAGTATGAGTTTGGTTCAGAAAGTAACCTCCGTTTGGCTGTAAATAAAAAGACTTGCACAGAAAAAAAAATGTATTATACACATCTTAAAACTGCAGCTTTTTACTATTTTTCTACATAGTCACCATTAAAGTTTAAGCAATTGTCACTAAAATTCACAAATTTATAAATTCCTTCTTCAAAAAATTCAGCTGCCTGAACACACAGCCAATCGTTCACTATATTTTAAAGTTTGTCATCATAATCGAAAGGCTGCAACTCAAGCTATTTCTTCATGTGATTGAAGAGATGGAAATCACTTGGCACCAAGTCGAAACTGTAACGGGATTTTCAAAAACATCCCATTTGAATTTTTTCAAACACTCTTGAATTTTTCGAGCACTGAAAGGACAAGCGTTGTCATGCAAAAACACAACACCGGATGTCAGCACACCGTGACATTAGTTTTGAATGGCATGCTTAAGTTTCTTCCAAGTTTCACAGAAGACATCTGAAGTGATCCATAAATTCAACCAGCAAAACTCCTGCAGCATCCCAAAATACCTTAGCCATAAACTTCCTCGATATTAAAGTTTGGCGGGCTTTATTTGGCTTGCATAGAGAATTGATATGGCACCAAGTCATTAATCATTCTTTTGTTTTGTGAAAGCAAAAAGTGGTTTGCATCACACCATTATGATGACAATGACAAACTTCAAAATGTCATAAAAGATTGACTAAATGCCCAGACAGCCGAATTTTATGAAGAAAGAAATTTGTAAATTAGTGAAACACTATGACTAATGCTTAACCCTTTTAGTGCTGCTACGTGGGTCAATTTTTCCATACTGAAAGTGCCACTGCAAAAATGACTATATTACAAAGCGTTACAGACTTATTCATTAGAAATTTATTTTTTAACACTTTTTGGCATAATTGGTTTCATTTTGTTCACAAAACCCTGTAGTTTCTATCAGTTTCATTTCAAACATTGTTCTGCAGTCGCAGAAGTTTTTATAGAAGTAAATTTACCATAACAAAATTATAGAGGAGAAAAAAATGACTTTAAATTACACAATAGGGGGTTTACAAATTTTTCCTTTGAATTTAAAATAATACTATTGAATACAGAAGAGAAAACTGAACAAATACCATCATTAATACATATAATACATTGATTTTAGAATAATAAGTATAAGTAAAGAAAAGAATGCATGGTGAAATTCTGTTACCATATAAAGTACTTGTGCTTGCGAATAAATCAGGCCTATTGAAATAGGCCATTCACACACAAAACACTACGAATACAAACCACTATGTTATAACAATATAATATTTATAAACAATATAAAAGACTAGTAAAAATAGCAATTAAAATAAAACGCAACAATAACAACATAAATGTACACACGATTAAGATGGCAAACAAATGGTGAAATCACAAACATCAGTCAGTCATATGAAAGTGAAATATTTTAGTTATACTTTGACGCACCAGGGAAAATGAATAACGGTTAGATTCAGTAAACACTAAGCAGTAAAAGGGTTCAATTTTAATAGCGATTATGTTGAAAAATATTAAAAAGCTGTAATTTTAAGATGTATATAATAAAATATTTTTTCTTAGTAATTTTTTTTATTTACAACCAAACTGCGGTTACTTTCCAAACTGCCCTCGTATTTTCACTAAAAATTTTACCCTGCCTAAAATTATCCATTTAAATTATGTCATTATGGTATTGTAAATTTCAGTTCAGCTATCATATATAGTGAACTCTCCATGTTTGCATTTACTATTGAAACAGTTTGTTTTCGCGCTATTTTTCATTTTAATATTTCCTCCTTATCCTACAGCTTTAACAATTACCTAAGAACAAGGTTTTCTTTCTCTTTTTTTTGTAAGAAACTGTTCCTCTATTCATGATTTTTTTCTGAAAACTTCCAAAAAAATAACATACTGACAAATATATAAAATTACTACATTACAGTAATATTTCGTCAATCTGGAATTAATTATTTTCAGAATCCTGATATAACTTTTCACAAGAATATACTTCATATAACAACAAAGATGAATCAGGTGGAAGTAGAGATGGGTGGCCAAAAATCAACAATTCCAAAACAAAATATCTGATTTTTAGTCATTCTTTACCCAGGTATAATTTTGTTTTAGTTCAATAAATCTTAAATTAGAGTTATAAATACACTTGCCCTCCAAAGCGTGGTGTTCAATTCAAGCACGCCACAATGGTTAGGTGGATCAGAATTGATAAGTGAATTAGAACCATAGAAATGCACTGCGCCCTTTGCCATAAGGTGAAGTTCAGCCACTAAAGCAGTCAGATGAATAACAATAATTAAGTTTCAAAGTGTAAGGTATCAGAAAACTTCGTGGTGCTGCACGTCCTTTGTTAGGTTTGCAGATTGTTTGAAGAAGCTTGCCAGTTTAAGGTTAAAATTTGAGGTTCGGAGGTTTAAAGACTGACAGTTTGAGCTTGAGTTTATGGGATAGCCTCTTTAATGTTTATAAAATTTCTGAGTCAGGCTGAAAAAATGTTTTGTCCAAAAACATATCACTTGAACATTTTGTCCAAAAATTTTTAAGTTTGCTGTTTAAATAGAAGATTTTAAAGGTAGATGTTGAAGGTTTAAAGACTGAGGGTTTGAGCTTGAGTTTACAGGGGTAGGGTCTTTAATGTTTACAAAATTTCCGGGTTGAGCCGTAAAAATGTTTCGCCTGAAATAACTTTCTTGGAGAAAAACGGACAAAAATTTGGGAAAAATTTCAAATGAAAAATTCAGACAAATTTTGTCCAAAAACAATTGCTTTCTGAAAAATCTTCTGAACGAAAATGTGTTGAGAGAAAGAAGCGTACGGAAAAATATGAAAACAGCAAACGCCAAAAACCCAAATTTGGTTTATTGAGTTTTCTCAACAACACTCGCCAACTTCAGTATATATTCTTTATGCACTTCAGGAGGAGCACGAAAAAAGTTGTACAGTACACATTTCCGCTACATTACTTTGTTATACTCGGGTATAATTATGTTTTTGTTCAATAATTCTTAAATTAGGGTTTTGAATAAATGAAAAATTAAATTTTCTGATTTCGAAAAATCACCTCCACTATTTGTTAGCCATTTACCTCGACTGGAACTTAATTAACAAACATACTAAGGGTTAAACACCATTTTCAATCCCTTATGGGTACATTTTTGTAATCATAAAGGGATAATTTTTTTTTAGGTCCACTATAGGTAACATCTCCACCGAGTTTCAGATATCTAGCTCATCTGTTAACTGAGCAAACTGAAAGTATTTATTTAAGGCTTGAACACCCATTTCAACCCCTTATGATAAAATTTTTGAAAACATTGAGGTGTAATTTTTCTAGCATCACAATACATAAAATTTGCAGGGCTAAAATAAATAGTTCTGTTTCTTATCACATGGTCAGCCAATTAAATGACTGAATCATTTAAGAACAGAAGAGGCAGAGGTGTTAAAGACACTAATCAGAGTTATTTCCTCTGAAAGTAATGAATTTCATTATACAGCCAGACCCTGTGGTGAATGAAGTGAAGGTGTCATTTGCAGAGTGGAAAATATATGCTTTTCAGAGGGCCCAGCATGGTGATAAGTGTACTTTTCCACTCAGTGAGGAAGGCAATAGTAAACCACCTCACTCCTCGTTTTAGTAAGTAAAACCTCTACAGGTTCAAACCAGCCTTTCAGCTGATGACCTAAACAACATACGTAACATTTCCACCAAGTTTCAGCCATCTAACCAGGTGTCATGTTAACAAGCGTAAAAAGGTTCACAAAGGTGCCATTCTGACTTACAGTTGCACTCTATACTAGTCCTTCTAAACAAATGAATTCATCTTAATTGATTTACATCTAACAACTTTCATGGAATAAAAATTTTTAAATTAAAAACTTGATTTTATTTTTAGAGGGGTAAAATTAATCTATGCCACCAAACACAATCTCACATTTTTACGAAAATATAAAATCCACTTTGAAAAACAAAATAAGAAATTTACAGATCAACCAGAAAATTTCATTAAAACATTCAATGCTGCGCAATTATTAGGTATCTCTCTCTCACCAGGCTGATTACTCACGCGACATGTTCTCTGCTTGCTATATTTAAAACTTACGTTTTCATAGAATTTTTTTATTTGCGACCTATAAATGGATTAATGTTTGCTAATAACATAACAATAAACATTTCAATGTATTTTTAAGTTATACTTTATCAGTAAAATTTTTGTTTGTTTGTAATAGCTCTAGTTTTACCCATAATTTACAAGGAATTCAATAAAAATTTATGCTCTTATTATATTGCTGTTTTGACTATTATTTATTATTGATTTCTGTTCATTTTCTTGCTGTGGATTATTATCGAATAGAACTTTGAAACCAGCAGAGAATTAGATTATTTTTCGTATGTTATAATAAATGTATATTTTGTTTGAATGTTTCCATTTACTGTTATGATTTACAAGTAATTTATAACTACAAATAATATATTTCAAAGTAAATTCAAAAGTATAAGCTATTTTGCGTCAATACCTGCAAAGATATTGAATTCACAGCTGCAACTGTATCCCGAAAATCCATTAAAAATACTGTACGAGTATACTATATGAGGGTGTAAGATCATACAATGAAAATTCAAAAACAAACTGCATGGTTACAAAGAGAAAAACCTTTCTGAAGGCAACAAATGGATATCCAACAGGCGGTCTCCCTATAGAATTACTTAAAATGTTAACAAAACAGAACGCGCTAGGTGAGACGGCAGCCTGGCAGCCTGGCAGTAACACCTACCCATTACTTGCTAGGCAAGAGCATAGCGCTGAATGTGTTAAAAACCAATTCCATATTAACATTGATATTACCGGATGTTCAATACAAATTTTAATACCCTAATTAAAAACACAATAAAATTACAATTTATTGTTAATTATTTAATGTATATATATTATATAATACAAGATATTAATTACTTAATAATTAATTAATTATAATCAAGTATAATAATCCTACTCTGGTGCAAATTAACGGTTTCGTGTAATTATTTTTTACATTATTAATAATTATTACCAATATTATTTGTTTTGTTTTTATTTACTTACTCACTAATTACAAAGTAAATATACGAGGTGTGGCCCAAAAGTATTCGACCTACTTTCAAATCTCCATGCCAACGCTTGTACCGACCTCTGTCAGGTACAAGTGAAACCAGTATCTTCTCACAAACTCACCAGATGCCGAAGTTGTCAACAGAATGAGTTAGTCCCATGCAGTGTGTCTTTTTGTAGAGTGCATGCTTAAGTTCGTCGGATTTTGTTATCGCTGAAAATGATGGGAGAGATCAGATCAACGAATTTCATCAAGTTTTGTTTCAAACATGAAAATAGTTATGCATAAACAGTTGAAATGTCCCACAAAGTCTTTGGGAATGACTGTATGGGCAAAACACACATAAAAGAGTGGTACAAGCGGTTTAAAAATGGCCACACATCTGTCGACAGTGACAGGCGTTTTGGCCAACCTTCGACCACAATAACACCCGAAAATGTCAAGCAAGTGCACTTCAAATTGAAGAAGATTGTCATTTGACTGTACACAAACTAGAAATAAATCTTGGAATCCAAAAACAAGTGTTTCACATATTTTAACTAATAATTTTGAATAATTTTTGAGCGAGCAGCAACTGGCTTCTTCACCACGCTAATATGCCAGCACATTCATCGAACATTGTGCAACAGTTTTTGACAAAACACCAAGTTAAGAAACTTCACCAACCTCCATACAGTCCAAACATAACCCCTAGCAACTTTTGGCTGTTTCCAAAACTGAAAATTTCACTCAAAGGGCGCCAGTTCGACAACACAGACAATTGAGAAGAATGCGACGACTGCACTAAAGAACATTCCAAAAACTGACTTCCAGAACTGTTTCGGAAAGTTGAAAGACAGATGGGAAGTTGTACAGTCAAATGGGGATTACTTTGAAAGATGCCATGAGCCAGCCGGATGACAAAGAATAATGTCAGCACAGATTTGAAGGTAGGTCGGATACTTTTGGGACACTCATCATATATATGTTTATGTATATACATGCAATTGTACTTCTTATTTATTTTTTTTAATAATTAGACACACAAACGCACGCACACATTCGTATGACACACAAACATTTTTTAAAATTTCCCATCGCTCATTTGTTTTTTTGTTACATTGCACTATTCCTTTCCAACCATAAAAATATTGTCATTAGTTATTTTACGTAAAATATCTACTGATTGAAATTGAAATTATAATTAAGCAGGATGTAATATGTTCCCTGTGCTTTTTAATATACAGGGTGGCACAAAAGAACTAGTTAAATAAAATGTATTGAATTTTATCTATTTATGAGGACAGTATGATAAGTACCTGTGTTTGAATACAAACATCACTACTGATTAAAATTATGACATTTGATGTTCGAAAAAACAAACAATATATCTACTATCAGATTTTTAATTATGTGCAATCGAGTTAAAGAACAGATATCTCCGTAACCACTTGTCAAATTGTGACAATATTTAAACTAAAATTTTCCCTCTTCAATTCTACATTTTGTTCTTTAGCTTAGATTTTTTTAAACTTTTTTGAGATGGTATTTTTAGATGAATTTCCAAAAAGATTCTATTTTTCAGGTTATAATTTGAAAGAGGTAACTCTATCAGCTTATATTTCCAAAACGGTTTATCCCTGCAGAAACACTTATCATTTTTTAAGGTTTCGTACTGAAGTTCAAACTTGTGGGAGCGACATTTTTTCATCAATAGCACTTTTTACGCAACCTTGTAATTTGTTGATCAGGTGAAGTAAAAGTTTCAACTTCGGCCAGAGACCACCCCCTCACCATTCAAAAAATTAAAAAATCATACCTGAAAAATGGCTTACAACTGTTGCACGTGACCAGATTTTTCTTCACACCGATTATGCACCGTTGCTTTCATGGTAACTCAAACACTAATTTTTTTTAAACGAAACAATAATACAAAATTAATTGAATAAATAGTACCTACGTTTTCTTTAAATAAAAAAATTAAAAATTTATGTTTTAATTTAAAAATTGATGTTAGGAAATTCTCATACTAGAAGAAAACATTTATTAGACAAAATCTAATATATTATTAGAGAAGTTGCGTTCACATCACAACTGTAAATGGTATATCACAGTAGATTTTACAGATTTTCAGTTTTTCAATACTTGCACTTAACATCTCAGTGATTTTGTCCTATGCTTATTCTTTTTTCCAAAAAAACTGTTACGATACGTAACATATTATTTTGCCTTGCATGTAATGTATTTTATGTGGCAATAAATTTTATTTGTGTATTACAACTTCTTTCTCAGAGTCCAGCAGATAATATTTTATATAAAATAACTAAACTAAAGGGTAACTTTTTTGATTGCATTTAAAAATAATTCATAAAAAATTGATGAAAATATGATTTGAACAATTTTAAATTCACCCTTGATTGTATTATTAGACAATTGATCATTTTTCCATCAAAAAAAAATTCCAACTAAAATCAAAAAAATTTGTACATGGTAAAGGTGAACATAATCAGCAGAGATTCAAGTCGATAAATCTAATGGTTATAAAGAGCATATTTTTCAAATGTAACAAAATCGAGGAAGCACGAACTCAATGAATTGAGTGTATTTCCTTCCCAATTATAAAGCATATAAAGGTTTTAAATGTCAAAATCTTCTAAAGATGACTTACCAGGAGATTCAAACCTAGAACCTTTCGATTTACAGTTCAGCAGATTTCACATGCTCAACCTTGCCTTACTTCTACTGTTATGGCGAGCATTGGAAGAAAACTTTGTACCAAGATAATTTGTACATTAGCTAATTTTGATGAACATAGGTTGTATAAAAGTGATTTAAAATTTTACACTGTTTAATAATTAAGTTAAATTTCTGTGTGTGAGAAGTGTCTTTGACAAATAATGTAAAATAACATCACAGATAGAGACCAGGCGGATACGTAACAATATTCGCCTGGAAAATGATCTCTATCAATCAGCTAAAAACTTGGACTGAGCAAATACTGTTTAATGCTTAGAAAGAAGCTGATTCAAAGTGGAAACAAGTGGAGAACAGTAACACTAAGCTGAAATCACAATTAGAAAAACTTGAAGTGAGACTGATAGCCCTTGAAGACAATAATCCAAGTACGAATAGATATCCAAAGATTTCAACAGAACAAGAGTATCAAACAGATGAGGAAACTCTGGCCAAAGAAACCGAGTGGGTCAGAGTAAAGATTAGCGTTCGTATAAAAAACGATAATTAGATACCATGCTGTCACCACCGGAGCAGCAGAAAGAATTCACCACTTACCCTCAGAAGGAGACCCCTCAGCCAAAGAAGAAGCCACCCCCTTTGCCACCAACCATAGTGTATGGTATTGAGACGTATGATACATACTAAACTGAAAACAATTGCATCCAATGATAAATACCCCATAAAATTAATGAACAATATCTTTAAAATAAATTTAACTGATGGTAATACATATAGAAGTGTAACCCGTATGTTGGCTGAGGATAAACACAATTGGCACTCGTACAAAAATAAACAAACTAGGCCAATCAGAGTTATGGTAAAGAAACTGCATCATTCTTGTAATCCTACCGCTATTGTAGACGAATTGAACAAAAGGGGGTATAAGGTTCAGGACACGGTAAACAAATTAAAGTGGAGGACAAAGGAACCACTGGATATGTTCATGATATCATTTAGTGCTGATGAAGATATCAGAAAAGTTTATAAAATTGTTAACATCTTAGGCTCCAAAGTGCAAGTGGAAGCACTAAATAAAATAAAATTGATGCCCCAGTGTAAGAGATGCCAGTTGTAAGGGCATACCCAAAAATACTGCAACAAAGAACCACAGTGCATAAAATATGCAGGCAAACATTTCAAGAAGGACTACAAGAAACCAAATAGCGTTTCACCAAAATGTATTCACAGTGGTGAGGCACACCCAACAAACTATCAAGGTCGCAGCATAGCTATTAAATTGCAGAAGATCAGAAACAATTACATTAAACAGAAGAATCCTGCTAAAAGACCCATAAATACTGCTGTACCAGCTCAGCATCAAGATGAAAGGCTGAATGAAAAACAAAGCAACCAAACAGTGCAGAGCACACCAGTTCTACGAAATAATAAAGGACTTTTGCACAAGTAGCAGCTGACTGCGTTGGTGAGACCAGGGTACATCGCTAGACCCTGGGAACCAAGACATCAAACAAACATTACAGCTTATATAGGTAAACTAGAAAAGCAGTAGTGCTTATTTTACTTTGAGAAGAACGCATTAGAAAATTGGAAAACAGCAACAGGATGGCTTACTAAATTCCACATACAGCTGCTAAGGCTAATCCGATGAAGAGGTGTTTTTGTGCGCACAGAAAAATATAAGAAGTGAAACAGTGTAGCAGTGCGAGAAGTCTCAAATCGCACTTCATATACCAACATATTTTTGTGACTATCAAACCAAACTCCAAACTAAATTTTGTACACTAAATTTTTTTTTTTTTTCATTAGATGTATATATTTTTGAAGTATTCATTAGTGTAGTGTATCAGTAAAATAATTTTGAATCAGTTAGGTTATAAAGTAAAGTAGAGTAATATGTACACATAGCATCATATCTACTAAAAAATAATCATGTCAAAAAATTTTTAATGTGAATAAAATCATCAAAAAATGGGTAAAAATTATTATTATTCGGTAATTTTAAGTGGTTTTTTAAATACAAATGTAAAACAAAAAAATAAATCATTTAGGACAAAATAAATCATCAAAAAACAGGTCAGTCAATGGATTAACTAGATTGTTAAAAAATAATTTTACAACTTACACGGGATGTCTGAAAAGATTCCGACTACAACATGAAGATGACAGCACTTGTCAAATACAGTTTGGAAATGTGTTCGCTGTGACAACACAAATTTTAGATTTAAAATTTGTAAAACATTTAAATATCAGTCTCATTTCATCCATAACCAATTTACTTATTAACATTTAATATTAACATTAAAAACATAAGAGAATATTTAAAATTGAACACCTGGTCTAAAAGTTATGAATTGATACAGACTTGTAACAAAGTTTTATTTCAAATGTTCATTAATTGGAATTATTCTGTTTAGAAGATGTTTAATAATTTATTTTTTAATTTTTGAATGACTACTTTTGGCTGTAAAATAGCAGTCTATGCTTCATACGATTGTTGACTGAAGATCAAATTAATAGTTCAATTGTTGAAGAATTTACATAAATTACAAAAATATTTATAATTAATATAAATTACAAGTCAGAATAAATAATTAAAACTAATTAATAATATAATAAAAAGAAATGAGGAGAAAGTTAAGATCTATTTAAATTTTAAAACCTAATGAAACAATTAAAAGATATTAAAAGCAAGCAGTTAAGAATCGAACAGAATTAAATAGCACCTATGAAACTGATTGCAACAATGACAAATAAATTAATAAAACAATCATATTTTCAAATAATCATTTCATAATATTGCAATAATTTTTGTATCAGATTTAAATTCATAACTTAATTAGATTACAAAAAGTCTGTCATCAATAATAATTAGTGACGGCTGCTATTGCCGGTTTCGTTGTTACAACCGGTGTTGTTGTAGCAGGTATTGGTTTCTATAAATGGTATTAAATTCAATACAAACCGAAAGGAAGCCATAATTTTTGTTGTTAAAACTGATTTGTTGTTGTAAGCAATGTCGTTATAAAAAGTTTTTACTGTAATTGTTGATAGCCGGGCATGACGGCAAACCAAAAATTTTCCCTTGCAAAAAACAGAGTCCAGGTGCGCCATATGTAGAGTGAAAAATTAAACAGAGTTTGAAAGAAATAACAATGATTTAATGAAATGAAATTATGAAAATTAAATTGAGACAAAATATGAAATTACAAAATTAAATTGATTTGTTCTTGTTAACAAAAATGAATTTTCATAATTTCAGGGAACTTGCATTCCCTGTTATAATATAAATGACATTGCGCATAAGTTACAATGTACTCAACAAAAATTTCAGCCATTTTCGTCGACCAGTTGCTGTTTGACAATCATTTAAGTAAGTCAATGCGAGTGTTGCTGTGAAAATGGACAAAATCGAGTATCAAACTATCATTAAATATTTGCGTTTTGAAAGTCAATATGCCTTAGTAAATTAAAGACAAGTTGGATGCTGGGTATGGGGACTCTGTACCATCATTTACCCCCATGAAATTTTGGGCAGCTGAATTTAAACGTGGCCGTACCAGCTTGGGTGATGAACGTTTGGCACGGCCAAAAACTGCAACCACTGACAATAACATCGCTCAAGTTCACCAAACTGTGATAGACAACCATCAAATTAAGGTTAGAGAGAGTTTATAAGTACAATGTGGTGAACTTGAGCGAGATTATTGGCAGTAGTTGTTGTTTTAGGCTGTCCCAAATGTTCATCATCACCCAAGCTGGTATGGCCACATTTAAATTAAGCTGCCCAAAATTTCACGGTGCTAAATGACGGTCCAAAATCCCCAAAAACCACGCCCAACTCATCTTTAATTAGCGTAGGTATGTTGCCTTTCAAAAATAAATATCTAATGACAACTCGATACTCGATTTTGTCCATTTTCACAGCAACACTTACCTCGACTCACTAAAACAGTATTGTCAAAACAACAACTGAGCCTCCAAACTGAAACTTTTGTCAGTTCAATGCATGCACAACCATATTCCTCGACTGTATTTGACAAGTGCTGCCATCTTCACGTTAATGTCGGACACTTTCCAGACAATCCTCGTACAACCCAATATGTGGAAAATTAAATTTTTTACAGTTCTGATGAATATCACCTTGAAACTCTGAAGTCGAAAGACCATTACATGTACAAATTTATAATCCTACTATGTATAATCACACACGCGCGCACACTCACACAACTAAAAATACAATTAAAAAGATTACTATGAAGATGTAGACGTGGGTGATCCTGATGAAACCGCCGTAACATTACTAGGTAATACATCCGTTGTAAAACTGCTGGTCGAAGCTGCAGTACTACTGTGTACCGGACTACTAAACGTTTGTTGTTGTTCATGTGACGGTTGTATCGACGACGCTATATTTTGTAACGGCAAAAACGCAGATCCTAAACTCGGTTTCAATTGAAACGTTACGTTTGGTTTTAACGGGCAATAATCTAATAAACTTAAGTCCCTACCTCTGCCTCCACTGGAACATAAAAAACAAAAACCACAACATTAATTCTTACAACTCTCATGTCATGTATTTTTACCATTCCTATCATATATCAGCCAGTATGACAATCCAACAATTAACTCCAGCATTATGACATCCAGCTTATTTCAACTAATTGTACAACGCATATTCCTACTGTAAGGGTCGTTTGGTCATTTAAAAAAATAAACTCTTGCGAAACAGTTTTTATTGACAATATTAGTTTACTACATTCCTACCACACTTTTCTTCATAATTGCCATTCAGTTCTAAACACTTTTCATAAGCCTGCACCAGAATCTTTAAACCCTCTGCAAAAAAACTTTGCTCCCTGGGAAATGAACCAATTGACAAGAGCAATCTTGTGTTCCTTGTCGTTTTCAAACCTTGTCCACCATGCCGCTTTTTCAAATGTAAGAAGAGAAAGTAATCGCTGAGTACAAGGTCAACACTATAAAAAATGTAGGGTGGTCAAAACGTTCCTGACAAAAATCCTGAATGTTCTTCTTGGTTATGGCAGTGGTATGAGGATGTGCAAAGTTGTGAAGGAGGATTACACTGGATGAAAGTTTCTCACGTCGTCAATTTTGGATCCCACATCTCAGTTTGGTAAGCATTTCATAATATACGTCAGATATAATTGTTGACCCACATTCAATTAAATCAACCAAAACGACACCCGCCAATGATGTCATCAGTCTGAATACTAGGCCTGCCACTCCACTCTTCATCATCCACACTTGTCCAACTGTTTTGAAAGTCTTGACACCATTTTCGAACCTTTCCTTCACTTATTCCTGGAAGTCCATACACTAGGCACAACTCCCGATGGATTTCAGCAGCTGAAGATTCTTTCGTATGAATTTTTGCATTGAATCACCGGCTGGCAAATGACTACAGAATCAAAGTAACTGGAGTGGCTTTGTGAATATCCAATAGATGGCACTGCATGCGTGAAACTGTGTTCAGACCTTCCAATATTTAAATACAAGCAGACGGTCCTTACTTTAGGATTACGTCTCGTACTATCAGATAGTGAGATAACAGACTCTTCTGAATCAGTGTTTCTCTTTAGAACAATAAAATAAAATATTTTTTAATGATATCAGGCAGGTAGTTGAGATGACAGTTTATTCTCATGTACATCAAATATATAAATGATCAAATATAAATGGGATTTTTGTTCCTAAGTGTCTACAGTTGGTAAGACTGGGCCCACACTTCTAGTATGCTTGGGTGGCGTCATTAGGAGTTGGTAGAGCCGACCATTCCACACTCCCAACCAATGGGTCAGTAGCGGTCACAATGTCAGAGCAGCAGGTGTACATTCCATTGCGCAACACATATTATAAAATGTCTTTCTCATGATGGAGTTTAAGGGACAAAAATTTTTAGATTAACTGCCCAGTTCTGGGACCAAACATAGTCAAGGACTCATATGTTTACCCAGCGAAAAGAGTTCAAGGATGGACGAAAACGAGTGGAAATTCAGACCATGATCACTGTCCTCGGACCAGCATTATGGACGAAAACACTTGCGGGGCATTTGAAGAATTTTGCTGGTTGATTTTTTGCACAAGCAATACACAATCAATGCTGCTAACTACTGCAAACTGTTGAACAAATGAGGACTGCACATTGCAACAAAAGATGAGACCAACCCACTCGAGAGGCCATCTTCTTCTTCGACAACCCTGAAAATTAACACTCATTAAACTTAAAAATTTATCTACTTTTCTGCATACCTAATCACCATTTCACTTGATACTTTTTTATAAGCACTGTGGCCGTTTTTGTTTACCAATGTCATATCAGCTCCCTGTCAAATGTTCTTTTAACTGAGAAAACAGGCCATAACATTCCATTGATTGGTGATGAAATTTGATCAGTTTAACTGCTTTCATGATCAAAAACCGAATGCCAGCATGAACATCACACTGGGAGATAGTGTCAAGTGGAATATTCATTACAAACAGCTGCCAAAACAAAACTGACCATTATAGCAATGTGCACGCACGCTTGTTTGGAAGTAGAGAAAACAAACAAAAACTACAGTGTTACCAAAAGCTGTACGAACAGATTCTCTGCATTTCCAGCACTTACTAAGACTTATTTTTGGTATTATTCTCACATCCAGAAACATTCCATCTCATTATCATCCAAAGTATGAAGATCGTTTTTTAACCTCCAATAGGCCATAAATAAAAGACAAATGAATATAGAAAAAATGTTTTATTACTTAAAGTTACATATACTTATGGCTACTTTTTGATATAATCACCTTGACCATTGAACAATTTTTCGCACCTGTGGACAAGCTTTCCATACCCTCTTCATAAAATGTTCTTGCCAATGAATTTCAATGAGTCTTGATTTTGTCTTGCAGCTCCTCGTTGTGTTTCTGGTGGAGTTCATGGAGCTTGTGATCATGATTAACACAGTTGTTTATGGCAAAACTTTACCTACATTGCAGATAGCCATTCAAAACAAAAGAAGAGATGTGCTCATTTCTGGAATTGTTCTGATCCATGAAAACACCTATCCTCCAAGTACTGGTGCAACCCAACGATTCCTTGACCAATTTAATTGGGATATTTTCAATCAACTGCCAAACAGACCTGACCTAGCACTGACTGATATCCATCTTTTCCCTGAACTAAAAAGTGGCTAGGAGAATAGCTAGGCTCATGAAAAGCTCAAGACTCGTTTAAATTCATTGGTGGCAACATTTTATAAAGAGCATATTGAAAAGCTTGTCCTCAGGTACGACAAATGCTTCAATTGTCAAGGTGATTATGTCAATAAGCAGCCATAAGTACCCACATGTAACTAAATAATAAAACATTTCTTCAATATTCACTTGTCTTTTATTTATAACCTATTGGAGGTCGCGAAAAATGACCCTCATACAACAATACCAACTAACGTTGCAAATTTTAATGAAACTTTGTATCATTACAAATGTACAAGGTGATAATAACCCTAATACAGGTTAGCCAACCATGTGTTAATGATCTGACTGCTATTGATAATTATGTAAACATTTACAATTAAATTCTTACTTTTTGTAAATTATTAAACTGGCTAATTGCAATTAAAATCTTATTTCTAAATTATTAAATTAAATAACTTAATAATATTAGCTAATAATTAAAAATGAAGTTTTAATTTAGTGATGGAAGTTTTCACGTTAAATCAATCAAAAGAGTGTTGAAAAGTTACAAAAACATTGATTAAAATTTTAAAATAAAGAAATATAAGGAAATATCTTCGCAGATCATCAAATAAGTTCAAAAGACATATTTACAACCAAATTTATATTTTATTTGAAAGTTAAAAAAATTATCAAACAAAAAGTAATTAATATAAGTGAATGAATATTTGATTTGGTGTGCTGTTGACAGGGGCAGTTTAAAGAGAAAGGTTGTGTTTGTGTGCGGTTTGATTTATGAAAATGTGTTAAATAAATATAATAATCTTATCATTATTCATGGTATAAAGTCACAGATAGACCTATGAAATAAAATTGAGTGAAAAAACATTATGTAATTAAATTACGGTGAGAAATATATTAAAATACAAACGGACCATTGAACGATACTCTTAAGGCGAGTGATGGACTTCAGAAACGATAAGTATAGAACATTAACCAGTAAACTATTAAATATTAATTCAATAACAGGTGAGATAGACTTTATAAATATATTTTATTAATAATAATAACTAAATAATTTCTAAAATATTTTAAATTTCATTTTTAAAAGCCAGTCCGATTAAATTAAAATTTAATTTAAAAACAGATTTTCTTTTGTTTTATTTTGATTGTCATTTATTTTTATGTGTTTATAAGTAGAAGTAAATAAAAATATTACAACTTGGAGATATTACCCCATTTATCGACATAAGAACACACAACATGTTTCATCTCATTATATCACTGAGTTTCAGAACTACAGCAATAAAAAATTTTGGCAAAAATTATCAGAGCTATAATACAAGGGGGGCCCAAAAGTAACAAGATGGGCTGTGAAAGGGTTCTTGGTGGTGGGCTCTTGTAGGGAAACTCTACCTAGGTTAGTATGCAAAGCCTTGTCAATGTGAGTTCACCTTTTCGTCTGTTGTGAATTTTTAAGTGAAACAAGATTTCCACTTTCGGTGAAAATGTAAAATGATGTGAAAACGGTTCCAGAAACTCTTGCAATGCTCCAAATAGCTTACAAGGAAGATGCATTGGGTAAAGCTCCAATCTACAACTGGTTGTCCTGTTTTAAACAGAGGGAAATGTTGGTTAAAGACGAATCAATTGTTCATCCGCCCTATTTACCTGGCCTAGCTCCCTGTGACTTCTTTCTGTTCCCTAGACAGTAAAGGGATATGAAAGGGAAACGTTTTGGGACTGTGGAAGAAATGAAACAAAAGTCGCTGGAGGGCTTAAAGTATACTCCAATCAGTGAGTGATTGAAGACCACTGTTTTGTTCTGAACAATGGGAAAAAGTGTGACAAGTGCATACTATCTAATGGTGAATACTTTGAAGGCTATCAAATTTTGGTGTAAAAATACTGATAAATAAAATAGCTATAAAGAAAGTACCGTTACTTTTGGGTCCTCCTCTTAGCTATAATAGAGTTCATTTTTCTCTAGTTTGTTCTGTTTAAAGTAATTGTATGGCAAGATTTATGTTTAAAAATCACTAATTTAGCAATTAAATTTAAATTTAATAATATTATTAAATACTTGTTTTTTAATTACAATTACCAAAATTACATACCTTACAATCTAAAAAATAATGAAAGACAAAATCAAAAAAATTACCCAGCATCCTCTGTGAATTTAAGACTGACTCGTTCACACCCATCAGGCGGTTCCCTAGCCAAAAATCTATTGATTCGTGGAGATGTACCCAGCTGACCAGTATTCGATTCTTGATCCGGTGATGAATCACCACTACCACCTGCACCACCTAAAATTTACCAAATAAAAATTTTAAAATAATTTGTGAAACATTCACACGCCTTTTTTTATCTTGCCAAAGTAAACAATTAAAAACATAACCTAATTCTAATCATGAGTGAATGATACTAAATGAAAATCAACCTCTATAGTACTTGAAAAAACAGGAAATCACTAATTAGACTAAACTAAGCTCTGTAAAAAAAATGCTTGAAATTAAAGTTGTAGGTCTTTTATTTCCTATGACACTGATTATTAACATTTTTCTTGTAAAATGTATACCAAGGCCGCAATCTTAAACAATTCCTTTCTTTTTTTTACTGCTTTTCATATGCAAAATATAGAATACAGGTTTTCATTGTTCATGAACTGTCTATAAGTTGTATTATTATAAATGCGTTTCGTGAACTATTTATGCTTTTGAACTCGGTGCATACAGCTAATTTTACGACTACACTTTCAACGGTTTAACTGCTGCCAATGTGACTTCGATCTTTAATTTTTGCAGATTTAATTGCGAGTACATTATTCATTTGCATTTTGTATGTTAATTTCAGATGTGTTTCCAAATTTTCCCTACCATTTTCCATGTTAACAATCTGACCTGAACATTTCCTTCCGTTCTTTTGCAAAACCGTTTCAACTTACTTTGTGTTTTCCTTCTTCTTAACATGCTCTCTCCGACTGGAGGATGGCAATCATGATGGCTGTTCGAACTTTTGGACACCGCAGCTCTGAACAGCTCCGCTGAGGTACAATGACACCAGTCGCCAAGATTCTTCAACCAAGAAATTCTTCTTCTTCCCACACCTCTCTTCCCCTGAATCTAGTCTTGTATTTTAAAACAAAGCATTTTAAATCTTGGTCCACGCATAATATGATCCAGATATTCCAATTTCCTTTATTGAATGGTGTAAACAAGCTCCTTTTCTACTCCCATTCTTCGCAAGACTGTATTGTTGGGTACTTTATCCATCCAGGATATTTTTATCATGCACCTGTACAACCAAAGCTCAAATGCATCTATTCTCCTGATATTCATCTTCTTTAACGTCCAAGCTTCTGTGCCATATAACACTTGAGAAGATGTAACATCGAACCATCCTCAATATCAGGTCAAGTCTCCAGAATTTATTAAAAGGTTTTTCATTTTAACAAATGCAGAATGAGCCATTTATATTGTTCTGTTTAATTCGGCTGTGTAACTGTTATCTTCTTTTACTGTTGTACCTAAATATTGATAATTGCTAACTCTCTCAATTGCCGTGTTGTTGAGCAGCAACTGCCTTTGTAAAAATTTTGGTCTTTCACAAACCACCATGTATTTGGCCTTTTTGATGTTTAATCTCACGCCGCTTCCCTCACTATACGTATTGAGTTGCTCCAGCAATATTTCCAAGCTTCATCATTTGGTGCTTTCCTACCAGCCCTAAATAGGTGATCTTCCGGTAAAACCTGTATTATTCCGTTAAAAGAAATTGTTGCTTAAATTCAGTAGGTTTTCATAACAGGTACTGAAGAATCTATTTTTTACCGTCGAATCTCGATACTGAAAATTTTTTCAAGAATCGGTAATATCAAGAATCAATATTTGGAATCAACACATCCCTAAACAAAACCAATAAAAATCAAAATAGCTTACCACTTAATTGTACATCACTAGAAGGCCTAGAATTGTCCATACTACCAACAACCAATGGTGAACCAGAATCTCTTGATGATGCTCCTGTAAAAAAAATTACATTTGTGTTTTCATTCAAATAGACAATGTTACTGATAAATCTGGATTTAATGTTTCAATCAGCAACCATCAATAAACTAAACAACATATAAGGGGTGACCCAAAAGTAACAAGACTCGAGCTGTGGAGGGGAAACAAGTTCTCAGTGGTGGCGAGTAATCAGTGAGTTTAAAAATTGTTTTGAACAGTGGGAAAAGGATGGATAAGTGCATTATCTAATGGTAAATACATTGAAGGCGATCAAATTTTGGTATAAAAAAATATTGATAGATACAATAGCTATAAGGAAAGTCTCTTTACTTTTGGGTCTGCCCTTGTATAAAGAGTAATAAATAACAGGCCTACAAATTTCCCAATAAAAAAATTATTATGAAACACTCACACAACTTTCCTTTACCACATACTGAACAATATAATCTATGTATAAAATCATTAGTAAACTATATAAAATGAAAAACATGACCTAGTTTCAATCATGAGTGAACGACATAAAATGAAAATCAATCTCTGTTTGACTAAAAAATAGGGCAAATCACTGACATTAAACTAGGCTCTGTAGAGAAAAATGCTCAAAATAAAAGTTGTAGGATTTTTAACTTTCTATAACTTTGATTATATACACTTATATGTAAAATGCATATTAAGGCCATAATCTTAAAAAATCCCATTTGTTGCTGATTTTGATGGAAAAAACCAGAAAATTGGTAATTACTGCTGAACTAAGCATTGTACAAACAAATTTCATGAATAAAATTTGTAGATTTTTTAAATTTTCTATAACTTTGATTATAATATAAACTTTTGTTGTAACTAAGGTCGCAATCTACTAAGCAATATACTAAGGTCGCAATCTTAAAAATCCCATTTTTTACCACATCTGATAAAAAAAAACAGAAAATCACTAATCACCACTTAACTAAGCATTCCACAAAAAGATGTTTAAGATAAAAGTTGTAGGTTTTTAAATGTTCTATAACTTTAACTATTTACACATTAGCTTTAAAATACACATTAACGCTGCAATCTTAAAAAAGCATTTTTTTATACGAGAACAGCCTCTCCAAGAATTTCAGCAGGCATAGCGTTTACCTTATCTTGCAGAGCATATAAAAATCTAGTAAATGAGGTGATTTTAAAAAGAAGTCGTAGGAGCTGTTTTTGAGAAAATTGCAAAAAAGTGAAACATCACAAAAATAAACTACTACTTCCGATTGATCAATATTGATGAAAATGTTCATGCTAGGTCCTCTAGTAGTACCTAATTTAAGTTTCAAGTTTCAACTTTGTACACTATTTCGTTCTTGAGATATTTTGTTCACACACAACACACACACACACCAATCGCTAAGCACGAGTTGAAAACGTGTATATCCAGTTAAAACTCGATTTGGAAAAACAAAAAAACCAATACTACATTATTGCATTATATTAATGTAATATAAGGTAATAAAAATAAATAAAAGACTTAAGGTAAAACCTTACCAGACGATTGCGAACTACTATATGCTGGTGTTTGAGTGTTAACAGATCTAGTTGAACGTAGAAGATCTGCTAAAGGAGCTCTATGACCTTCTGGAGTAACTTGAACTAACTGTTGAACAATAAGAAAGATGTAAATATAAGTTATTAAAAGTAAAATTAAGTTACATTTAAATCACGTTTCATTGGTGAAGAGTGACAACCTACTAACTCCATTTATAGGCCAGGAACTAATTTGGTAAGTATAAAATTAACCAACTCAATGAGTTCAGACATTGGCATTATACAAACTTTAATAAATTAACTAGCACTAAGTTTGGGTTCCATACGTTTAATGTTAAAAATATTACATGGTTGTTTAAATTTTCATTCAAAAATAAATCCTTTTAATGCATCCTGCAGCTTGAAATTAGTTCTATTTTATATAATAAATTTCACTAACCTTTTTTAAGCAGATTTAACTTTTATTTTCACTTACACGTGTTTTGGTGGATCCACCACCATCAGAGTATATATCATTGAAACTAAAATTTTATTTTTTTTAAATCTGTAGATGTTACAATCTTCAGTCATTTGTATAAAACAGTTTTATACAAATGACTGAAGATATAACATCTTCTACAGATTTTAAAAAAATAAAATTTTAGTTTAAATATTATATACTCTGATGATGGTGGATCCACCAAAACATGTCTAAGTGAAAATAAAAGTTAAGGCAGCTTAAAAAAGGTTAGTGAAATTTATTATATAAAATAGAAGTTGTTTAAATCATCGTAGTTAAACAAATTTTATATAAGTATGGCAACAGAAGGGCTAATCCATTTAAATATAATCAGCACTATTAAGGCCAGGCACACATAAGAACACTTAATGACGCCACTAGTGGTTGTATGTCGCCAAAAGTGGTGTCCACAAGAAGTAGCCACTGGTTGCTAACAGGCAGCCACTCTGACCTGACACTATCCTTGTAAGAATTAGAAGTAATGTTAACATGGACTGTGATAATGAAGTATTGTGTCTTCTACTATAAGTACAAAGAAATCACTGCCGCTGGAGAAACCACGACGATATTGGTATCACGTTCAAGTCATGGGCAATTTAATTTACTTTTCCAAGAGCTCAAAAAAATGAAGAGAAACTTTGGGTACATGAAGTACTTTGGGATGAGAATCACATTTTTCAGACTACTTAATTTGATAAAGATCAGAAACAAAACAGATTAGATCAAAACACAAAGATACCAGAATAAGGAAAAGCATATTTCCTGTTAAAAGACTTTTTAAGCACAACTCCTCCCAAACAGTTGTTTTTAAAGTGTGGTCACTATAGACATCCCAAATTACTGGGTGGGGTTCTTTTTTTAGAGATAAACAAATCAACATTTAAGAAGTCCAACTCAAGTGCTACAGATTGAACGAGTGAGTCCAACTGGTTGTGGCTTACCATGCACTAGAAACCTGACCACTAGCAGCGAGACACAACCACTTTGGCAGCTTATGGCTCCTGCATACAGAAGTGAGCAACATGTGGACTTGCATGTGTACAAGTCCACCAATTACATAGGAAAAGCAATCTCTAGCATGTGACAACCACCAGTGGCAGCCACAAGTATTTATGTTTACACCCCCCTAATAATAATCAAAACTGCACAAGTCATTAACCTAATGGCGGGTAGGAAATTATTAGAAAATGTATATACATAATATAGAAAATTAAATGCTGTAAACAATGGACCTAAAGGAAACCCTAAATAGACCTAAATGAAACCTAAAGGAATGAATGGACCTAAAGGAAACAAAAATTAAATATTAATTAAGTTTCTGAACACAACTTAGAAAAATCTGTTGTGAAATACTCATGTGACTTTCTCTTGCCATGAAAATAATGAACAATATAACCTATGTCTAATCATGATTATACAATTTATTATAATATGAAATATAACCTATTTTAATCATGAGAGAATGATGCTAAAACAAAAAACAACCACTGTTCGACTTAAAAATAGGGAAAATCACTAATTGACTCGAACTAAGCTCTATAGAAAAAATATTTAAAAGTTGTACATTATTTTTTATTTCCTATAACTTTGATTACATACACTTTTGTCGTAAAATGCATACTAATGTCACAATTTTAAAACAACCAATTATTTTACTGCTTTTTATTATTTTGAAGCGCAAAATACAGAAAATGTAGGAATAAAAAAATTTACAACTTTTATTTCAAGCATTTCTATCTACAGAGTCTAGTTTAGTGTCAATTAGTGATTTTCCATATCGTTAAGTTCTACAGAGGTTGATATTCACTTCGCGTTATTCACTCATGATTAAACATAGGTAATATTTTTCAGTATTTATAATAACAAGAGAAAATCATGTGAATGTTTCATACCAAATTTTTTTTCATAAAGATACTTACTTTTTCTTCTTCAGTTTCCATACTTAACGAAGACATTGCTTTCAAAACTAACCGTTCAATTTCTTGATTCAAACCTTCGATAGAACTCCTCATCGGCTGCTTTTGTTTGGAAGGTATCGGTAGTGGATTCGTTTGCGACCCGTGTTCTACTTGCGTCACTTGAATACTAGTTCTACCACTCGAAGGTAACACATTTGATCTTTGTAATAACCTGTTGACAAACCGAGTGAATTTGTTTAAAAGCAAACCCACCGTTTAATTTACTTGGGGAGCAGAGTATTTTCATTATCCCTATACCTGCAATACTAACTTAGGTATATTTTTTGTAGGAACCATTAAAGACACAAAGCTGAGCTTTGGCATGACTGGAAACCTTTTTACACATTTGTATCAGAGCTTTTTCATTTATCTTTATCCAATCTAAAAAAAACTTTTCTTAAAAAATGTTAAAATTTATTTGGCTTTTATGAAAAAAGCATCAAAACAATAAAAACTATACAAAATTTTTGAAACACCTCTGGAGTCAATACACATCTTAGTACTTAAAAGATGGAGATGGTTCCTGAGAAAGTTGTACCTAAAGTCAAAAAGTATAATATGTAGAAAACACACATATAATAATATGCATAACACACATTTAATAATATAGCATAATTCTGCAACAGAAACATCAATTGCCACTAGGAATTAACTTCCAAACAAAAACACTAATATTTAACTTGTATTACAGCTGATTTCAGTGGCTACTAGAAATTATTGTACTTTTACGTGAACCTAATATTAAACTCCACAATAATAATAATTTTTTTTTTGTAATCCCTAATGTGTGTACGTTGCAATCTGTTCAATTCAGAACAATAAGCAACCCCATGACCCAATGAGATGAGGATGATGTGTATGACATGTAAATGAGGTGTAGTCTTGTACTGACTCAGGTCGACCATTCCTGAGAGAGTATGGTTAATTGAACCCCAACCATCAAAGTACACCGGTAGCCACTGTCTAGCATTCAAATCCGTATAAAAGTAACTACCTTTACTAGGATTTGAACCAGGAACCTTCGTCTCCGAAAATCAGCTGTTAAACAGCTGATTTTGGCGACGACTTTACCTCTAGACCAACCCGGTGGGTAATAATAATATTTTTTTAATATTTTTTACAATAGTAACCCACACACACACATTCCTTCCTAAAGCTATAATACATTTATAACTCACAGTGTATGAGGTGGAGGAAATTGAGCTACCCAACTATGGCTAAAAATCCATGTCATAGGGTAGGCGTTCTTTTCTTTTATTACGTAGACTGTACAACTGATAAACAAGATTAGTTTTCGGCTTAAAACCGAGACAATTAAAAAAAATTATACTATTTCTAAAAAATACAATCTAAAATTTAAAAAACAAATTAACTAAACATATATAGGGATTTAAGGACATCCAAACAAAAAACAATATATAAAAATAAATCGAAATCTCATTTTAATACAATAAATCTAAAAAAAAGAAACAAAAAACCTAATGAACTAACATACATTTATATTACACTACAAAATATTAGAGCAGTAATGTGATGATATTAATCCAAATATAGAAGAATGAAAAACTTGAAAAAATATTGAAATCAACACAATGTACAACCAACGCAAAAAAAAATTTTTTTTCTTCACAGAAAAAATAACTAACATTATGTTATAAATCAATTTAAACAGGGAAAACGATCTATCAATATATTTTCATTAACGTCGGTCTGCTCCCCATAAGATATTTGAGGGTAGTTTGGAAAGTAACCTCCATTTGGCTATAAATCAAAAAAAAACTTGCACAGAAAAAATATTTTATTATATACATCTTAAAACTACAGTTTTTTACTATTTTTCAACATAGTCACAATTAAAATTTAAGCATTTTTCATAGTTTTACTAATTTACAAATTCCTTCAGAAAATTCATTCACCTGGGAATGTAGCCAATCTTCCACATTTTGAAGTTCGTCACTGTCATTGAAGTGCAGCAACGCAAGTTACTTCTTCATGTAATTGAAGAGATGAAAATCACTTGACACCAAGTCAGGGCTGTAAGGGGATGATCAAAACAATCCCATTTGAATCACTTCAAATGCTCTTGAATTTTTCGAGCACTGAAAGGAAAAGCTTTGTCATACAAAAACACAACACCAGATGTAAGCATACCCCAACGTTTCTTTTGAATGGCTCGCTTAGAATATAATGTCTTCAACGTTTCACAGTAAACTGAAGTGATTGTCATACCACATTCCATAAATTCCGCCAGCAAAACTCCCATGATATCCCAAAAAAATCGTTGCCATAAACTTCCTTGAAGACAAAGTTTAGCAAGCTTTCGTTGGCTTGTATGGAGAATTTGAATGGTCCATGGCCATCCACTGTTTTTTTTTGTTTCAGCATTTAGGTATGCCACCCAAGTTTCGTAAATGCAAGAAGTGGCTTGCGTAGATCCACTTCGATGATGACAATAACAAACTTCAAAATGTTATAAACGATTGGCTTCGTGCCCAGGTGGCTGAATTTTATGAAGAAAGAATCAGCAACTTAAAAAAACGCTATGACAAATGCTTAAATTTTAATGAACACATAGGAAAATAGTAAAAAGCTGTAGTTTTAAAATGTATATTATAAATTTCTTTTCCGTGCAAGTTTTTTATTAACAGAAATGTAAATATTTATTTACTAGAAATGCATATTAAAGTCGCAATCTTAAAAAACAATTTTGTTACGAGAAAACACCCTTCTCAAGAATTTCAGCAGACATGGCATCTATGCTATCTTATAGAGCATAAAAAAATGTAGTAAATGAGGCGATTAAAAAAATCATAGCAGTTGTTTTTGTAGAAAATTGCAAAGAAGTGAAAAATGACACGAATAAACTACTTCTTCCGGTTGACCAACTTTGATGATGATGTTCATGTCAGGTCCTCTAGTAGAACCTAACTTAAATTTCAAGTTTCAAGTTTGTACGATGTTCCATTCTTGAGATATTCTGTCCACACATACACATTAATCGCTAAAAACATGTTTTTGGGGTACAGGGGGTCTGAAAACGTGTAGAAAACTCTATTACAAAAAATCGACATGAAAATAATACTTTCCTTCCTATATATTCATACAGGCAAGAGAAAACTAACTTAAAATATTCAAAATAAACCACAATGCCGGCCGCATTGGCGCAGTTGGTAACGTGCTCGCCTCTCATCATGCGGTCCTGGGTTCGAATCCCACTCAGGCACGGCATATTTTCATACGTTACAAATAATCATTTCATCCTCATTACACACAGTTACACCCCAACGTCGTCGCTAATGACCTTTGATGTTGATGCGACGTTAAATAAATTAAAAAAAAAAAAAAAACCACAAAACAAAATACCAACAAACCACACACCAAAGGTTACGAACAACAAACTAACCTATAGCATTGCAAAACAAGGTTACATATTTTACTTAATAATTCCAAAAAAAAAATCCAACAGATTTCAATAAAAATCATATTGAATCGTTCTAAATGAACTAATGAATTAGTATAGATTACCTATGAATGTATAATACTCATTTAGAGAATATAACATAATTAAATAGCAGAGTCTGAGTAAAACTCAGGCTTCGGCTCTGTGACAAAGTACTAGCTCAACCCGCACTCAGACATAAGATTGTGAGTGTTAATCACACCTCATACTTTTTTTTTAGTAATAATTTTATTCCTTAAAATTTCTTGTATTTTTTTTAAACCAGTGCATAACTTACCGATGCCTAATCATTTTTTCCAATTTATCTTCACTCAAACAGGAATCCGAATGTTTGTGTGATTTTTTACTATCTACGTCATCAGTCTGAAAACATAACAAAAAGAGATTGTAAATAAAATTAATAATAGCAATGCATCAATTCTTGATACCACCGATATTTGAAAAAAATAATTGGTATCGAGAATCAACAGTAAAGTGTCGATTCTTCGATACAGATTCTCTAGTTTTCAAATATTAACAAAAATACCGTGATTCTCTAAGATAAATGATTTAAATAATACAGTTGGGTAATTTTGACTTGGGAAAGTAACAAAAAATTGTCATATTAAATAGCTAATTCTACAAATCTTAATCATATACTGGAGTCCGACGGCTCATATTTTTACAAACACAGCTATCCAAAAACGGAACGAGTACAAATGAACCACTTATCAAACTGTGGAAGCAGTTGATTATGATTCGATACAACTAGTTCATGAGATTGGGCTTTCAGAGTAAATAAATTGTAGTACATTATACAGAGTGTTTAAAAATGAAGAGGGTTCTAACGCTCTATAATATTTAATACATTATACTTACAGTTAAAAATGATACATCAAACAAAAGTGCAACTCAAGCAGTTTTGTTTGTTGGCAACAGTGCGCAATGTTTCCACCACCAGCCGTTAGAAAGCGCTAGTAGCAAAGATGGCGACTAAAGAACAGAAAGCGTTTTGTGTTTTACAGTACGCAAAGACGGAATCGGTAGCTACTGTGCAAAGTGCATTCCGTACTAAGTTCAGTTGTAAACCTCCAGGTGATAATAACATCTACAGATGGTATCATCAGTTTGAAGATACCAGCTGCCTATGCAAAGGGAAGAGTACGGGACGACCAAGTGTTAGTGCGGAGAGCATTGAGCGAATGCGAGAGTCGTTCACGCATAGCCCACAGAAATCTTTTCGGAAAGGCTAATCGTGAATTAGCAATTCCTGTAACGACTGTTTGGAAAGTTTTACGGACACGCTTACAACTACATCCTTATCGTTTGCAGTTGGTACAGGCTCTAAATCCTGCAGACTATGGTTTACGTGCCAACTTCGCTAACGAAATGTTGTTGCATGAAGATTTTCTACATCATGTTGTCTTCAGTGATGAGTCGACCTTTCACCTTAGTGGACAAGTGAACACTCATAATGTGCTAATCTGGGGCACAGAAAATCCTCACGCGATGGTACAAGTGCAATGAGACTCCCCTAAATTGAATGTTTTTTGTGCCATGTCCCAAGAGAAAGTTTATGGGTTTTTATTTTTTGTTGAAGCAACTGTAACTGATGCTTCTTACCTTGATACTCTACAGCTATGGCTCTTCCCTCAGTTGGAAGATAAAGAGCCATTCATTTTCTAGCAAGATGGTGCACCGCCGCCTCACTGGCATAACGAAGTACGCGATTGGCTGAACGTCACTTTACCCTACCATTGGATTGGCTGCAAGGGGTGCAATGACAGGGCTCGTTTTCCATAGCCTCCACAGTCACCCGATCTGACGCCGTGTGATTTCTATCTTTGGGGGTTCATAAAGGATTGTGTGTATGTGCCTCCACTACCAGCTGACCTTCCCGAATTAAGAATCAGGATTGAAGCAGCTGCTGCAACAATTACTCGAGAGACACTGGGAAGAACTCGCATATCGTCTTGACATGTGTCATGTGACGAATGGTGCGCACATTGAACACTTGTAGGCATTTATGTAAAACTGTTTGAGTTGGCTCTTTTGTTTGATGTATCATTTTATAACTTTAAGTATAATGTATTAAATATTATAGAGCGTTAAAACCCTGCTATTCACTTATAAACACCCGGTACATTTATATTGCTTGCATGGGTTTTCTTCATTTTTCAATTTTTTTTATAATGTAAAACTATGAACAAAGCGTTGAATGAGTCGAAGTGCTCTCAATTATTTAAAGTGGTTTTAGACTGATTGATTAGCGTTGTTAAGGCAAAATACAAAATGCCTTGAAATTAATCCAGACGCTCTGGATAAAACGAAATTGTTGGTAAGCAGGAATGTAACAGTAGGACATTAACAAGCTATCCACGACAAATAGCCGATTAATGTAAAACGAAGCACAAACGAACGTTCGGAGAACCAAGCTAACTTTATAGGGGCCTTTAGCTAGGGCCAATTCGACTTTTAAGAAATGCACGAAAATAATGAAATGCACAAACAGCAACGAGGTAAGGATGGAAACTGATGGTTTAAGGAACATGAATACAGAATATGGAATACATTTCTGATATAAAACACACAATATATAAATAATTACGCTTACCTGATGAACATAACTTGACTGAAGCAGCGAAGACCACGTGAAACGTACTGGGTTCGAATACCGCTGTAACTGATTAATAATTGTAACGGAACACATAAAAGCAATTGCATATTAGTTAATAACAACCAAAACATGAGCAACGAACATAAGACACTGAGTCAATACACGCACAAGTATTGAACGAAAGATTGCAACATTGCAACAAGCGACGCCACGCTAGGCCGTAGAGACGAGGCAAAACGCATCTTCACATATTGCAGTTCTATATCAGAGTGGGAGTGGGAAGAAGGAAGTGAACTGGAGCGGGACTCAGGGAAGAGGGGGAAGAAACGTCACGAGATGAGGTCACTGAAGGAAACAACAGAGATTAAGCGGGATACAATTAGCGGGGAAATATGAATTACTTAACGGGGGTGCGAATGGCCTTAACATACCGCCCGCCTAAATCGATGAAGGCGATTTACAGAGATACTTGCAGCGAAGAACATAGCCGCCCGCCCTGAAACAATCAGGGAGCGGAAACGCAGGAAGAAGACGAAGAATGAAGCCGCCCGCCCTGAATAGCAGGGAGCGGAAAACGTAGCAAACGAAGAGCGAAGCATCGACGACGGTAGTAAACGTAGAAACGAACGAGGAGAAGAACGGACACATCTTGATGTGGCGTGACAAACGCACGGGTTTGCCCGGCCAACGACGTACGGAACATCTTCCACGGCTCGCGCGGAAGCCAACGAGAAAGCGGAGTATCTTGATGTGATTGTCAACGAGGGTTGACAACCAGAAGCGACGCAGAAGAAGAAACGAAGAAAGAAGACGGCGAACGAAGAAAACAAGCGAAGAACAAAAAAATGAACGAAGAACAAAACGAATGGAGATGAGTTGAGCGTGGGACGAAGTGAAAACGGCGGAGAAGTTAGTTGCCCAAAGGCAGAGCTAACTGAAAAGCGGGTTGCGAAACGAATTGACGAGCAGGCGAACAATGTTGGCGAGAATCGAGAATTGCGGTACGGCGAACTTCACTAACCAGTTGTGAGTGAATCCGTGATTGAGGTTGAGACGACGAACGAGAGTTGCGAAGATCACACCAAGCATTGAACGAGCGAAGAGAGTTGAAATTACAATTATTCACCGGTTGTGAATATTGTATACGATGTTTGGGGCCCCGCCCGCCAAGAGGGGCTAAAGGCGTGCGAAGAGAGTTAGCAGAACATGAAACGACTGAGGAGGGCCGGTTGCCCTTTAGCGAAGCGACTTGCAGCGGTTGATCGAGAGTGTTTGCGAGAGACGACGAGAAGCGATGATTTGAGATGAGTTGGTTAGCCGTAGAATCGACTGAGGCGAACGTAGTAGGTTTTATTGGCGAATTAGCGATGATGCAGCGAGATGCGAAGCGGTTTGGCGAAGAATTGACTGAAGACGACTCGGTGGAGGCCTTCAGTACAGACTTGAATCGAGGCGTTGACTTGAAGCGAGGCGCAGAGTTGAAGCGACGAATTGGCGTAGTACCAGCAGCAAGATCGGTCGAGATACTGGCGGAGTCAGTAGACGAAGCGAGACGAGGATCAACAGCGATGATCTCGGACGAAGCGGTGAAACGATTTGAAGGCGAAGAGACAGAAGTATGGTGAAGACGATTAGTTGAAGCAGAAGGGCGATTAGTTGAAACAGCGGCGTGATTCGAATTATTGTTGAATACAGGCGAAGCGAGTAGGCAGCTAGGCGGCTGGACGATAGAAGCGATAGATTCACTGATTACAGGGTTTGAGGTGACATCGAGGTTGATTGATGACTTAGCAGGAACGATAGTTTGTTGGTCAGCGACGATAATTTGAAGCGAAGATGAATTTTTATTTGACGAGTGATTTTGAACAGCAGGCGATGTGAGATTAACATCAGTGGCAGGCGACGAGACTTGAGCGTTGTTAGCGAAAACAGATGTTAAGAGCGAATCGTTACTTGAAGCAGAACTAAGTGGTTGTAGTTCGGGCAATTTTCCGAATACTACATAACCAAATACGGTTGATAAAGCGGATGGAGTACCTTTAATTAAAGGCGTTTTACTAAAATCGAGAATTTCTGAAAAACAATCAGCGCCAAGCAGTAAATCTACTGGATTGGGGCTGCGGAAGCGAAAATCAGCTAACAGATGTTGTGAAAACTGTTCACCGACTGACTTATGAATTCGAGAAGCAGGTAGGCGGTCTGATATTTTGTTAATAACAGTAGCCTGAAGCGGAAGGCGAAAGTTAGAATTTTGCGGCGACAGAATTGTAAAATTTGTAATACCTTTAACTGAGGTGACTTCGGCTGAAATGCCTTGCAGGCGTTTAGAAGTAGGAACGATGTCGAGTTGCAGTGAACGAGCGGCGTTGTATGTTAAGATGCTGGACTGAGATCCATTGTCGATCACAGCGCGAAGCGGAACGATTTTGCCGGATGAATCGATAGCATGAACGATAGCAGTACCTAGCAGCGCAGTTTGGCCGTTAAGTCGACATGAAAGTGAATAATCGGCAGGTTGGTTAACAATAATGGACGAGGACGACGAATTTGAAGTAACTACCGGCTTATCAGCACAGCAGGTAGTACAAGAATTAAGTGGCGGAGTTGCGATAGTATTAGCTTGAATCGGCGGCGAAGAATTTACAAGTAGGCATCCAGTAGCCGGTGAATCGGTGTCCGGATGTACGGCAGGATGATACGGACTAGCAGTTGGCGAATTATGCGAATTAACAACAGAAGCGGTGGACGAATTAGATTTTTGAGGGCTGCGATCAATATGCAGCAACGTATTGTGCGATTTTGACTGGCAGATACGACAATGTTTATTTGAGCTACAATTGCGGCGATCGTGTCGCCCGAAGCAGGCAAAACAAAGTTTAAGACGAGAAATAATTTTGTAGCGATTATCTACATTTTGTGCAAGAAATTCACTACAGTTGTGAATTGAATGAAAGTGAGATTCGCACGACAGACATTTGAGTGAATTTGATTTGACGAAAAACGAAGGTATATTGTGAGAAACAGAAGACGGTGAAACAGAATTACGATTAATTTGTACAGAATTGGAATCAGCTGTGACCGGATGATAAGAGTCCGGTTGTTCGAGATTTGAATCGCCGGAGTGCGAAGAACTGACATTATCGGTTGACGGTGAAGAATTTAATAATTCGAAAGAGTGCATCTTAGCAGTAACGAATGATATTAAAGCCTCGTATGTAGGTACGGCTGAATTAGGATTTGAGTCCTCGAACGCTTGCTTTGTTACAGGATCCAAATTAGAATAAGCTATCTCAAAAAGCAAATATTCAAGTAAATTTATATTTAGCAGACGTAAGGCTCCGATTGATGATTCGTGGATATTAAGAAAACCTTTTAACGATTGATAAGACGGAGTGTCAGATTTAACGAAATTGAATATCTGATTTAAGTGAACATTTGCTATGCGCCTTGCGTTGGAGTAGCGCTCAACAATTAAATTGTACGCTAACGTATAATTTTCAAGCGAGAGAGGCAGGTGTTCTATTAGACGCAGTGGTTCACCGACTAATGAGCACCTCAAATAATGGAGTTTTTGAACAAATGATAACTCAGAATTATTGTGAATTAAATCATTGAATAAGCTAATGAAGTTTTGGAACTTAGTTATGTCTCCGTCAAAGGAAGGCAAGCGAATTCTAGGAAGTTGAACCAGTTGAGAATTATTGGTTTTGACTTGATTCGGTATAATTACCGTAGTGTCAAGAGATTGAATTAATTTTTGTGCACGCTCGATTAATTGAAAATATTTATTTTCGAATGAAATGCGTTCTGATTCGAAATCGGTTTCAGGTTGTATTAATTCAATGTTGGTTTGGACTTGTTCGAAGTCGCACCACAGGTCGAGAAATTTTTCTAAACGTAACTTGACTTGATTAATTTCAACATCAGATTGAAGAAATTTATCAAAGCGAAATAAGTGATTATTGACGACGTCGCGTTTTTTAATCAAAGACTGAAAATTATCCATATTGAATGAAATGGATAAGTAAATTAATCAACAAAGCAGAATCAAAACAAAAACGTAAACAAACAAACAGCTGTAAGAACTAGGTTAGTGACGTTACGATGAATAGCAGACGACAGACTGAAGTAATCCAGTTGGACTGGCGGTCAACCGGACAACGAAGCGAAGATAGAGCAGTTGAGGGTGGGGCGCACATGCGCACCGAAACGCAGGATCAGTTGAGCAAGAAGGCAGAAAAAAATGGCTGCGGAAACCGAACTTTGGTTAAGTCACAGCGTACAAAAGCAAACAGGTTTGTGAATGATGTCACGATGACGTCAGTTGAACAATCACAAGAAAATACGTTGCAGACAATGAACTTGTAATGTATTGCATACGTTACGTAATCACACAATTGAATTTTAATAGATGTATAAATGTTTATTATATTATTTTTATTAATGTTTTTTATTGTTATTATTTGAATATTTAATGTATAAATTTGCATTAAATATACTAAATTGTATATATACAAGACACAATGAGAAAATTTGTAAACAACGAAAAATGAATAAATAATTAACTGTAATGATTGAAAACGACTGACTGTATTTCCAATGGGTGCTGAATAAATCCGAAGCACGGACGGACCAATTTTGTTAATTTTGGTATTAACGAAATTGTGAGATCGGCGTAAGGCACAAAACAGTAATACAATAGCAACAACGACTGAATAAAACACTGAAACGATTGACTGATTAAAACGATTAAGATAACTGACTGTATTTCCAATAGCACTGATAGTATACGGCCCGGAGATAGACCAATTTTGTTAAGGCAAAATACAAAATGCCTTGAAATTAATCCAGACGCTCTGGATAAAACGAAATTGTTGGTAAGCAGGAATGTAACAGTAGGACATTAACAAGCTATCCACGACAAATAGCCGATTAATGTAAAACGAAGCACAAACGAACGTTCGGAGAACCAAGCTAACTTTATAGGGGCCTTTAGCTAGGGCCAATTCGACTTTTAAGAAATGCACGAAAATAATGAAATGCACAAACAGCAACGAGGTAAGGATGGAAACTGATGGTTTAAGGAACATGAATACAGAATATGGAATACATTTCTGATATAAAACACACAATATATAAATAATTACGCTTACCTGATGAACATAACTTGACTGAAGCAGCGAAGACCACGTGAAACGTACTGGGTTCGAATACCGCTGTAACTGATTAATAATTGTAACGGAACACATAAAAGCAATTGCATATTAGTTAATAACAACCAAAACATGAGCAACGAACATAAGACACTGAGTCAATACACGCACAAGTATTGAACGAAAGATTGCAACATTGCAACAAGCGACGCCACGCTAGGCCGTAGAGACGAGGCAAAACGCATCTTCACATATTGCAGTTCTATATCAGAGTGGGAGTGGGAAGAAGGAAGTGAACTGGAGCGGGACTCAGGGAAGAGGGGGAAGAAACGTCACGAGATGAGGTCACTGAAGGAAACAACAGAGATTAAGCGGGATACAATTAGCGGGGAAATATGAATTACTTAACGGGGGTGCGAATGGCCTTAACAAGCGTTGTTGTACAGTAGTAAGAGTAGAACATTAGGATACAGTTAAAGGACAAGGTAATTAGAAAAGGGTTACTTGTGTTTCACTGTGTTTATCATGAAAGTTAAATTACAAAAAGTCATTTTTTAGTTTTAATTTGATTATATTTTGTGATTTCAAATTTAATTATACAGTTTTATTTTATTAGTGACACTAAAAAGATGGATTCTGAAGCGTGAAAGCATTTTTAATTTCTGTTGCTAAATTTAATTTTTTTTGTTTTTATTTTTACACTTCTTTGATTTTGTTATCAGAATCAAGAATCGACATCAGTATCAAGAATCTAAAGACACTGGTATCAACACATCACTAAAAATTTAATAACTGAATTCAAATAAAAACAGTTCTGTGTTTGATAGATGAAGAAATCTGCTTAGAGACAACTCAGAACTCTGCACTATCTAGATATCTCATGGCAGCATTTTGAGCACATTCTTATACATGCTTCATACAGCGGACCTTCCAGAACATGAGTATGTAATTATGGCAACGTTCGCACATGACACACGTAACTAATTTTTACACGAAAAATGAAGTAAACATAATTTAAAGTAAAACAAAAGAAAATCAGTTATTAAAACAAAACAAAATTTTGATAAATACAATAAGAAAATACGATAAATTAACAAAAATTAAATTTTACATAAACAAATTAACTAATAATTTAATACATTTAATAAGTTTATTGATGACACAATTTATAAAAATCTGATGTGAAACACTCACACGACTCTCTCTCTCTCTCTCTCTCTTGCCAATGCAAAAAATTAAAAATATAACCTAACATTAGAAATAAACAAAAAAACTAACCTCAAAAAACATAACCTCATTACTCATGAGTAAATGATGCAAAATTAAAATCAACCTCAATTTGGCTTAATAATACGGAAAATCACTCTTCGCTAAACTAGGCTCTGCAGAGAAAAATACTTAAAATAAAAGCTGTAAATCTTTTAATTTTCTATAAATTTAATTACATACAAAGGCTGAATCTAAGGCTGAGTCTAAGGCTGAAATCTTAAAAAAAACATTTTTTACGTTCTCTTGCCTATAAGAATACATAGGAAGGAAAGTATTGTTTTCACGTCGATTTTTCAAACTTGAGTTTTCACCGGATATACACATTTTCAGAACCCCTGAACCCAAAAATTATGTTTTTAGTGATTGGTCTGTGTGTGTGTGAACAAAATATCTCAAGAACAGAACATTGTATGAAGTTGAAACTTGAAACTCAAGTTAGGTACCACTAGAGGACCTGAACAAACATTTTCATCAAAATTGGTCAACCGGAAGTAGTAGTTTATTCCTTTCATTTTTCACATTTTTGAGATTTTCTCACAAACGGCTCCTACAATTTTTTTAAAAATCGCCTTAATTACTACACTTTTTAAACTTTACAAGATAGAGTAGGCGCCATGTCTGCTGAAATTCTTGGGGAGGCTGTTCTCTCACAAGAAAAATCTTTTTCATAAGATTGCGACTTTAATGTGCATTTTAAGGCAAAAGTGTATATAATAAAAGCTGTAAACAATTTAAAAATCCACAACTTTTATTTCAAACATTTCTTTGTATAACGTTTAGTTTAGCGATAATTAGTGATTTTCCGTTTTTTTATTCTGAAAACCTGTAAAAAACTGAATTTTTAAAGATTTCGACCGCAGTATGCATTTTACAACAAAAGTGCATATAATCAAATTTATAGGAAATTAAAAGATCTACAACTTTTATTTTAAGCATTTTTCTCTACAGAGCCTAGTTTAGCGTGAATGTGATTTTCTGTATTATAAAGGTTTATTATCATTGTGCATCATTCACTTATGATTAAAATACGTTAATTTTTTTGAGGTTATTTTTTTGTTTATTTCTAATGTACTATTATTACCAATGTACAATGTAAAGCCAAACTAAGGTTTACTTTTATTGTGTATCATTCACTTATGATTAAAGTAAGGTAATTTTTTTGAGGTTATTTTTTTTGTTTATTTCTAATGTACTATTATTACCAATGTTAGGTTATATTGTTCATTATTTGCATTAGCAAGAGAAAGTCATGTGAGTGTTCAAACCAGATTGTTTTACAGATTTTCATGAAAATACAGAAAATTACTAATTACCGCTAAACTAAGCGTTATACAAAAAAATGTTTGAAATAAAAGTTGTAGGTTAATAAATTTTCTACAACTTTAATTACACACATTTTTGCGCTAAAATGCATATTAAAGGCGCAATTTTAAAACAAAAAACATTTTTTTCTATGAAAGCACAACCTCCCCAAGAATTTCAGCAAACAAGGCACCTATCCTATCTTGTAAGTATAAAAAAACATAGTAAATTATTTATTTATTTATTTTTTATATCCCTAATTTGTGTACGTTGCAATCTGTTCAATTCAGAACAATAAGCAACCCCATGACCCAATGAGATGAGGATGATGTGTAAATGAGGTGTAGTCTTGTACAGACCCTGGCCGACCATTCCTGAGAGAGTATGGTTAATTGAAACCCAACCACCAAAGTACACCGGTAACCACTGTCTAGTATTCAAATCCGTATAAAAGTAACTACCTTTACTAGGATTCGAACCAGGAACCTTCGTCTCCGAAAATCAGCTGTTAAACAACTGATTTTGGCGACGACTTTACCTCTAGACCAACCCGGTGGGTTTAACATAGTAAATGAGGCAATTTTTTTTAAAAAATTGTAGAAGCCGCTTTTGAGAATTTAATCACAAAAAAGTAAAAAACAGCATGAATAAACTACTACTTCTGATTGATCGATTTTGATGGAAATGTTCGTGTTGGGTCCTCTAGTAGTACCTAACTCGAGTTTCAACTTTGTACGATGTTCAATTCTTAGATATTTTGTTTACACACACACCCACAGCCGCACGCGAGCATACACACAGACCAATCACTAAAAACATGTTTTTTGAGTACAGGGTGTCTGAAAACGTGTAGATCCGGTGAAAACTAGATTTCAAAAAATCGACATGAAAACAATACCTTCTTTCCTTTATATTCATACAGGCAACAGAAAGTAAAAATGGTTAAACTACATAAATTGAATTTTAGATAAATTTTGAATACTTAGTATTAACTTGCATTTAACTTTATGAAATGATTTTTTTAAACTAATCTGAGCTCAGTAAAACAATAAATTGTTTATAAGAAATTTAATTTAAATTCCTGAAAAATTAATTAAATAAAAATCTCAGGATGTAATTAATATCTAATCTTATCTGTGTGTGTTTTTATTTAATGTCGAAATTGTACTATCGGATTCTCGCGTTGTTGAAGTTCGCAATTAGGTTCTTCTTAAATAAATCAATATATATATTAATTAAAAAATAAATGTTCCTGGTTAAACAGGATGCTCTACATCTCCAACCAAGATTGACCAACTATATCCACGAGAGAAAGAAGGAAGATGCTTTGGGACTTGCAGCAGCCGTCGCCGCAGCAGCAACTTGCGCTGCCTTCATCGGTCCTTCTCAGGATCAATTCATTAAGGTTTTAACCTGCCCTTTTCAGGGCCATCAACCTCAGCCACGGCTCTCGCTACAGCCATGCACTGCCTACACCAGTCTCCTTCGAGACCAACACAGTGGTCCTTCTTAGTACAAACTTGTAAAGATTTTCACCGGCCCTTTTCAGGGCCATCAACAAACTCTGTCCATCCCAGCAGAAACAGACATAAATGGCCCTTTACAGGGCCATCAAAAAGTAAAGGTTTTATCTCGCCACTTAATATCGCCATCTGGTGACAGTAGGTTTTTTTAATTTCCTATAACTTTGATAATATATACACTTTTGTTGTAAAATGCTGCTATCTTAAAAAATCTGGTGTGAAACACTCACACAACTTTCTCTTGCCAGTGCAAATAATTAACAATAAACCTAACATTAGTAATAAAACATTAGAAATAAACACACAAACTAACCTCAAAAAACATTAGTGAAATACACAAAATTAAAATCGACCTCAGTTTGGCTTAAAAGTACGGAAAATCGCTCATTCACACTAAACTAGGCACTGTAGAAAAAAATGCTTTAAATAAAAGTTGTAGATCTCTTAATTTCCTATAATTTTTATTATATACACTTTTGTCGTAAAATGCATTCTAAGGCCGAAATCTTAAAAAAATAGATTTTTCACATGTTTTCGTGAGAAAAAAACAGAAAATTGCTAATTACCGCTAAACTAAGCGTTATACAAAAAAATGTTTGAAATAAAAGTTGTAGAATTTTACATTCTCTACAACTTTTATTATATAACGTTTTGCGCTAAAATGCATATTAAAGCCGCAATCTTAAAAAGAAAATGTTTTTACGTAAAAACAGCCTCACGCAGAATTTCAGCAAAAATGGCGCCTACCCTATCTTGTAGAGCATAAAAAATGTAGTAAACCAGGCGATTTTAAAAAAAATCGTAGGACCAGTTTTTGAGAAAATCGTAAAAAAGTGAAAAATTATACGAATAATCCGGTCGACCGATTTTGATGAAAATGTTTGTGTCGGGTTCGGTAGTGGTATGTAACTTAAGTTTCAAGTTTCAAGTTCGTACGATGTTCCATTCTTGAAATATTCTGTTCACACACACGCACACACGCGCGCGCGCGCACACACACACACACACACACACACACACAGATCGCAAAAAACATGTTTTTGGGTTCAGGGGGTCTGAAAACGAATAGATCCGGTGAAAACTCGATTTCGAAAAATCGACATGAAAACAATACTTTCCTTCCTATATATTCATATAGGCAAGAGAAAGTAAAAAAACACTTTTTTTGGAGATTTTGATGAAAAGAAAACAGAAAATCACCAATTGCTGCTAAACTAAGCGCGTTGTACAAAAAACATGTTTGAAATAAAAGTTACTGGTTTTTATATATTAAGTTGTGGGTTTTATGTGTTCTACAACTTTGATTATGTACACTTTTCCCCTAAAAGGCATATTAAGGCTGCACTCTTAATGTAACCATTATTTTTCTACAAGAGCACAGCCTCCCCAAGAGTTTCAGTACTCATAATGCTTATCCTATCTTGTAAAGCAAAAAAATGTAGTAAATGAGGTGGTGATTTAAACAAAAATTGTAAGAGCCATATTTGAGAAAATCTCAAAAAAGTGAAAAATCACACAAATAAAACTACCACTTCCGGTTGATAAATTTTGATGAAATTGTTTTTGTCGGGTCCTCTTCTGGTACCTAATTTAAGTTCCAAGTTTAAACATCGTACAATATTACATTCCTGATATATTGTTGACACACAGATCAATCGCCAAAAACATTTTATTTTGGGTTCGGTGGGGGTGGAAACGTACATATCCGGAACAAACTCGATTTTGAAAAATCAACATGAAAACAATACTTTCCTTCCCTAAATATTCATATCGGGCAAGAGACAGTAATAATAAAAATACATACCTGTGTTGATTTATCAAGTTGTAATAATGAGATGTGATGTATATCTGTTGGCCACTGGCCAGTTAAATAAATTGTGTCTAACGAGGCAGTCCGACGGATACATGAATTACTATTAAGGTAATGTTGTTGACAATCTATATTTCTTGAATATAGCGTCCGACATTTACCTGGAAACAAAACAAATTAAAATTTATCCAATCACGTCCCAATAATCCAAACATTTATAGTAAAACCCATTTAACTATAGAATTGACATAAACAAAAACGACAGACTGACAGTACCATGAGTCAGACCAGCTTATGTGATAATCTAGGCAACATAATTTTACTCCATAAATACTATTAGGCCTACACACTCAGTATGCACATAACACACTGGCTTTACAATTAAGTTTGATTTCCGAATTTGTTCGACATACTTACAAACTCATTCTCTACAACATACGTGATACAGGTCTAGTTTAAAAACTATACCAAGAATTTTCTGCTTCACTCTGGACTAAATTTATTTCTGTTTTATTGTGAATTAAGCTTAAAATTAACTAAATTGTAACATGGATTTAGTGGCCTGAAGTGTTCTTTTTTTCCTGTCAAAAGTTAAATTTAGGGAATCTGTAGTATCTTCGGTATTGACTATTCTTACATGACATGGCTCATATGTAGTGAAACACATAAAAGGAAAACCTTTGAAAAACGGCAACAAACAGGTTATGAGAAATACTTTTGTATTGTTAAGGAATGAAAATCCAGATGATGTGACGACAGACAACATAGCTAATGAAACTGCCATGAACAGTGGTGTTTGTAAGGCGAGTATATGATAATGACATAATTAATGAATTTAGGAGAGAGGGGAAGACGTATCTCCAAAGAAAATAAAAATACTGCTATACTTTTTCAAACATCAGTTAAATTTAAAGACATCTTAAAAATTCATATTATTATATTATGATGATATTTCATATTATGTAATTTATAATTAAAATATAATGTATAATAAACATTATTGAAAATTAAATTAAAAATTGATATGTAGCCCTAGCGAGTTGTTGTCTTTTCAGAAAAAAATTTCAAAAAATAGTGCTAGGTACTATTAATATGGGTCGCGCTAAGCAATCTCAGTTGAGTTCTAGCCAAAGAGGGAGATCTGTATTCTTGATGTTTACTCTATACTTCAATGGCTTTTACTAAAACAAATTTTCAAAACACAGGCGTCACTATTCCATTACGTGGACACCACTCCAATATCCGAGATATTTTCTTCCACTTTATTATTTTTACATCTTAGTATAGTTTCAGTTAAATAGCCTAAGTAATATAACCTAAGTTGAATTGAACAGCAAGTTTAAGGAAGATCTTAGAGCTAATGCCTAACCCTGACCATCAGGTAAAATGTCATTTCATGAGCTTTCTCACAGGCCCTAAATTGTGAAAGTTCCCAGAAAAATTTCAGCAAGTTGATGGTAGACAATACTACTATCGTGCGTAAAGTAATCAATTGGTTACATTAATACAGTTTTCTATTTTATTTATCAAACTAATTAATGCACTTAGATAACAATAAAATACACACCAGGAGAGATAAACGATATGTAAGTTGCGTTGTGATAAGGTGGCACCCAGATAATGAAGAAATAGCTAGGGTCAATTGACAATTTTTTGGACGCATGGTTTTACCATAATAAATCAAAAATATTGAAAATTTATAAATGTATAAATGTTGTTTTCTTTTTATAAATAACAGGTATTCATATTCCATTCACTTCCACATTAATAACCCGGCAATTAAACGGAACAAATCTGAACTAAAGTAACTATTAATACAAATAAATCAACTCGGACCTAAAATGGGACTTCTAAAACATTAACTACAGACAAATTTTCAGTTGTATTTTGAACTCTCAAAAAAATATTAAGAAGATATTATTAGGCCAATCACATACAAAAATGTTTAATTATATAAGAAAAAAAAATCTGTTTTAATTTGATATCACAATGTAGGGGTATTTAAATCTTATTAGGTAATTAATAAATTTACAAAAAACTATCAATAACTTTTTAATATTTTGGGTAATCATAAACTATGAATAAATTTAAAAAAGATCAAAAATTAGGATTTTTAAAAACATCACAGAATTTATACTTCAATGGTATGATAAATTTCCATTAGTATGTATCCATATGGTTAAGTGTTTTAATTAACAACACATTAGATTGTTTTTTAAATAAATTTAAAAAGTAATGTAGGCCTGACTTTTGAAGATAATATGTAAAGTTACAAATAGAGTAAAAAGATATTTTTACAGAATATTTACTCAGAATATAATTCGTATGCATCTTGAATATTTAACTATACAGGCTAATTTTATAAATTAGTAAAATAGACGACCAGATATTAAAATAAGGAAGCGTTTTTAATATTTTAAAATGTTATTTAAACACAAACGATTCAATAGATTTCAATAAAATTATTTCCTTGAGCAATGTCAAATCAATTAACAATTTAAAAATAATAAAAGTAAAAAGTATTTTAGTACAAAATTAACACCGGCTTTTCTTTTTTTGTACACTGACGTATTGAGATATTACGAGTTACTGATGAAGTTAAGATCACGTTATAAATATACTTTAACACAATTGATTTAAGTAAAATTAATTACCGATTGTAATAATAAATAATTATA
Source organism: Catonia carolina (assembly GCA_035578175.1). NCBI lineage: Eukaryota > Metazoa > Arthropoda > Insecta > Hemiptera > Achilidae > Catonia > Catonia carolina. The sequence continues at coordinate 7,204,323 of JAQMRL010000012.1, forward strand.
TTCAATAGTTTGTTTTAATAAGTTTAAAATTACTGACAAATGATTTAACTAATGTAGACTTTTACCTTTACAATTAAAAGCACCAGGGCTTCGTACTCGAGTTGGAGTAGTATCCGGAGAAGTTCTAGTTTTCCATAAAGAATTCGGTGATAAAATCGGACTATTGCTTTTACTCTTCTTTAGATCTTTACTATTTTGTCTAGTTAATGAAGACATAGGTAGGGTCGCCTTCATTGGACCCTGTTTTGATGAAGGAGATGATTTTCGAACCCATCCTTGGCTGTTAGAACTACCGGACATTTTGACAACACAACTAAACTCTAACCAATTTTCGTCTTCAACTATATTAATTAAATAATTAATTTAAAAATGAATGATAACGCTACATAATACATATCATAAACTATCAAATAAACATTAAATGATTCGATTATATTATTGATTTATAACTGAAAATAAATAATACTCTAAAACCACCATTTCTTGTTGACAGTACGTCTCTTGACATAACGTAACAGGCATAAATCTGTTGACATATGTAGAATGCGCTAGTTGTTCCTACATGTGTCGTGTATTGCCGGTAATTTTAAATATGTACAACGTTAGTAAAAACTGTACTAACTGTTTTAAAATACAATTTTATACTCAAAGTTCTGTAATTCTTGGTTTTTTAAAATATCTAGATATTTTCTGTATTTTAAATAATTATTTAAGTATTCTTTTGTTTTTTATACGTTTACTTCCATTACCGTTATGCATTATAATTTTTTTTTTCAAATGCATTTTTTATTTCTCTGTGAACAAGACAAATATATATTTTAAATTCTTAGGATTAAAATCTAAACTATATTTTATTAACACTTGTCTATATGAATTTTAAACTTTTTCTTACAAGTTTTTTTCAGGCATTAACCTAACAAGTTACTACTTTAGTCAAAATATGAAATTTATTCGGAAATGTTTTAATAATTCTGATAATTTTTTCTCAATAAATTTTCTATGGACAATAAATAGTGTTATAGCTGTGGTTATAGTATTTCTGTGAAAACTCGTGGAGGCAGCAAGTCTTGCTCTAGCAATAATTTTTTATCAAAATTACAGATTAGGATGCAATTTAGGGGCAAAATGTAAAAGTTATCTAATTAAGAAATGTAATGAAAGTAAAATCTGCAGTTAATAATTTTTTTACTGGCTACCCCAAATCACTTTACTTTAAATTCATATTTTATTTTATTTATACATCTTATGGCAGGTGTATAGCCAGGATTTTGGTTCGAAAGGGCTGAGTATGGAGATAATATATAATACAACATATACCTATACATACTGAAGTCAGAAGATTGCCTTTTGCATATGGATGGGCTGTGAGGAAAGGAAAAGAAAATTTGACAGTGCTGCCAACCTCAACAGTCGGACACTACTCGTTAATTTCACTACTGTGGAGTTTCTACATACATTTTGTAAGCTGTGGTTTATTTCGAGAAAATGTTTTCTTCATAAACCTATTAAGAAATAAATGTAACCTGTAATATTGCCTACAGTTTAATTACATGACTAGAAAATGTTTGCTTTACTGTAAATACCAGCTACCTTATTCCATTGGAACTAAATTTTCTATGAATGAATCACCTTATTTACTATCACTGTCACCGACGTCTTCACTATCAGTCTCACTAGTATCTAACTAACCGGTTCCTTTTTTTACCAGATATCAACAAAGCTGTTGAAGAATAGCTTCTTCATGTCTTTAATTTCCTTTTTTATTTTTATAATTGTGGAAAGAGAAACATTACAGCAGTTAGCTACTTGCTAATGGCTTTTGTTAAGAGGCAGGGAAAGACATTTTTATTTAGCTTCAACTTCACAGCATTATTACCCTGCATATTAGATTTATTTCAGCACTGTGAATAGTCTGCCTATGTTTTCAAGAAACTAACATTTCTGCTTACGGTAACAAACAGTTATATTCATATAGTTAACCTACAAAAGGCTCTGTGATATACTGTATATGCTCTAGTTCAGTATAAGTGTTGTGTTTGTTGCACTGAAATTAAAGCAGTTGCACATGCGCACTGATGCTTTTCCCCCTTTACCTCTTGTTACAAACAAAGGCAAACTCGTGACTCAAGTAACTATACTATCAGTCTGGTTTTATTAACCTTTAAATACTGTCCTCCAACCTTTGTCACACAACTACTATTCTCATGTCTGTTAGGCATGGGAGCTTAAAAAAAGCTATGATTGAGAAGAAAAATAACTAAAATTTCTTTTCCTTCATAGTTTTGTTCTTTAGAGATACTATTTTATGAATGCGTCCAATAAAAGACTAGAAAAGTAGATAGATTTTAATTTTATATGATATTGAAAACTTGTCTTTTCTGGGGCATTAAAAAAGAAATTAGTAGGCTTCAAAATCTTGTAACTTCAAAATACTAAATAAGTAACTTAAAATTAATTAACTATTTGTGATATTTAATTATATTATTTAATAATATATTAAAAATTTATGCCCAAAAAATCCCTTATGCGAAAACTGCATGACCAAAACTTTTGATTTATTTTCACAATAATATTTACTAAAAGGCAGAACACTGAAGACATATTGCTCGGGGGAAATTACTGCTATTATAATACAATAACAACTCTGATATTCCATTTTTTGATACACGGTGTATCATGATGAGTTATCATTTTTTGATACACAGTGTATCATGATGGTGAAGACACCAAAAGAAAGGTTTTTATTTTTTATTTTTTGGAACCGGTGATAATAATGATACCTTTCTGTAAATCTTTAGAGCAGTATCTTCAGTTTTGCTCTTTCTAACTTACTTCAGATGAAAGTATGTATGAGAGCTGTTTTTTTTTCAACCTTCGATCTCACACCATAACGTCCAGACAAGTGGCAGGTTAGCGGTGTGTGCAGTAGTCGATCTTGCATCTTCCCCTCTACAACATTTGTCACTGCCGAGTTCAAGTAGCCAGTTTGTGCTGAACTGCAGTCGCATAAATATGGCCGCCTGTATTGATTCTCCCGCCATATGTGAATTGAGGAGTGTTATTCGTTTCCTGCAAAAAGAAGGGAATGGCGCAGCAGAAATCCATCGGAGGATGTCCTGTGTTTATGGAAAAAACATTACGAGTGATGGTGTTGTGCGTGAATGGTGTCGAAAGTTTAAAGACGGTCGAACAGATGAAGGAGGTCAAGTGCGCAAGTCTGTCACTACAGACGGCCTTGTTGAACGAGTTCACAAAGTGGTTAGAGAAAACCATAGATTCACAATAAGTGATTTATCTTTGAAATTTCCAAACGTGTCAAGATCTTCTCTTTACTCTATTGTTGCAGAACATTTAGACTACAAAAAGATATGTGCTTGCAGGGCCAAAGATGTTGACTGACACCCACAAAACTCGCCGAATGGCTTCAGCTTTGACATTCCTTGAACGTTATTACGCTGAAGGAGAAGGTTTTTTTAACATCAATTGTAACCGGAGATGAGGCATGAATTCTTCATGACACACCCGAAACAAAACAACAATCTCAACAGTGGATACACACAAATTTGCCGAACAAACCCAAAAAATTCAAGCAAACTTTCAACAACCGAAAGGTTATGGCTACTGTCTTTTGGGAACAAAAAGGTTTGTTGGTTGTGGGGTTCATGCAGTCTAGGACCACGATTAATGCATCTGTTTATTGCCAAACCTTACATTTGCGGCGATCCATGCAGAACAAAAGAAGAGGTATGCTGACTTCTGGAATTGTTCTGCTGCATGACATGCTCACCCTCACAGAGCTGGTGTAACCCAACAACTTCTTCAACAATTTCAGTGGGAAATTTTTGACCACCCACCATACAGTCCCTACCTAGCACCGAGCGACTTCCATCTTTTTCCTGAACTAAAGAAAGGCTCGGAGGTCAGCACTTTCCAACTACTGAGGAACTTCAAGACAAGGTTAAGATTCATTTAAATTCACTGGCAACAACATTTTATGAAGAGGCTATTGGAAAGCTTGTCCACAGGTATGACAAATACCTCAATTTAAATGGTGATTATGTTGAGAAGTAAACATAAGTGCACTAACATTTTGGTAATAAAATAATTTTTTCCTATTTATGTGTTTTTTTATGGCCCAATGGAGGTTGAAAAAGAAGGTCCTCGTACATATATAAAGTCTAGGTATATCTATTTCAAACAAATATCGATAAAACCTGAACTTCAATGCTCAAAAAAACGGAAAACTATAAATGAATACCACAATAAATGTGAAAATTTAGAAAATATTACACAAATACCGTTGTCGTGCCTGTCAGGCAAAAACAATTTTTTTATTACCTATAAATACAATTCTTATAATGCACTAAATAATGTAACCTTCTTTGTCAATGCCCTTCTTGTAACTAAATTTGAAGCTACAGAAAGGGTTAACCCTGTAAAAGAAGTGGAAGGCGAAGAAACCAAAGCTCAGGGCTACCTGCCGTGCCTGTGAGGCACAATGGTAGTTAAAAGTTAAACAGACATTATCACTTCAAAAATTTATAATGAAGGAACTGTAAGTAATTGAAGTTCCTTAAATAGTGGTCTCTGCATGAGGTGGTTTGCTCCCAACATACACCAAATGTTTTTTTATTTAAAATATTCTTTCTATTTTATCTTGTAAAGAATCACCCAACTCTAATATAGTGTATTGGATAGAGTCAGAATTAGACCATGATAATGACACTAGTAATTTATTTCTTGCAATTTGTTTTATTACTAATACCTAAGATGATACTCACTACAAATTTGATTGGTATAAAAGTACCATGACAAATAACAATTTAGTGAAAATCCTAAAAACTTCACTGTTAGTACATATTCTAGGATATTATTAACTTCTCTTGCCATATAAGATATGTAGGAAAAAAAGTATTGTTTTCGTGTTGATTTTTCAATATCTTGTCTACACCCGAAATACACATTTTCAGGCCCTCTGAACCAAAAAAAAACATGTTTTCAGCTATTGCTCTGGGTGTGTGTGTGAACAAAATATCTCAAGAATGAAATATCGTACACGGTTGAAACTTTGAAATTAAGTTTGGTACCACTAGGGGACCCAAGACAAACATTTTCATAAAAATCGGTCAACTGGAAGCAGTAGTTTATTTATGTGATTTTTACTTTTTTGGAATTTTAACAAAAACAGCTCCAACAATTTTTTTTAAAATTTCCTCATTTACTGCATTTTTTATTCTCTACAAGATAGAATAAGCACCATATCTGCTGAAATTCTTTGGGAGGCCTATGCTCTTGTGGTAAATTTTCTTTTTAAATTCAGCCTTAATATGCACTTTAGGGCAAAAATGAATACAATTAAAGTTGTAAAAAAATAAATTTTCTCTAACTTTCATTTCAAACATTTTTTCTACAACAGTTATTTTAGCATAAATTAATAATTTTCAATATTTTTCTCATCAAAATTGATAAAAAATGGGATTATTTAAAACTGCAGCCTTAGTAGGCATTTTATGACAAAAAATAATATAATTAAAGTTAAAGTAAATAAAAAAATTACAGCTTTCATTTCAAGCATTTTTCTACAGAGTGTCTAGCGTGAATTAGTGATTTTACATATTGTTTTAAGTTCTACAAAGGTTGATTTTCATTTTGTTATTCACTCGTGATTAAATATAGGTTATATTTTTATTATTTACATTGGCAAGAAAAAGTTGCATGAGTGTTTCACACCAGATTTTTTCACATGGTCAAAAATTTTCAGGACGTAAGATATAATAAAACAAACACTATGCAGAAATAAATAAGTTTATTTTATATCTATTAAAAAATATTCATAAAAATACAAAATTTCATTGGTAAATTTCAGAAAAATTGATCTACAACTAATGAAACTTTTTTATAATTTTAAAATAAAACATCATAAAAGTTTACTTATAAAGTAGTTGATTAAATTTTGACGGTTGAAGATCAACAACTTTCGACTCAACACATATGAGAACCATTACTCACGTAAATTTTTAATCACATTGACTCAGAAATATATAAAAAAACAAATTAAATTCATATTTGACAAATTCAAAGTCAATTATAAATATAATCTCAATCACTGTTACCAAAACGAACATTTATATTCCGGATTCATTGGTGAACCAATCGGACAATTAAATGCTTTCGAGAAATCAGGTGAGTTGGCAACACTGCCTAACACTCGATATTTGCTAGGACTATGAGCATTACCAAGTACTTCATGTAATAAAGTTTCTTTTGTTAAAGATTCACACCAATTCTGCAAACAGAATAAAAAATGAAATAATTGTAAACTGATCTTTGAATATACTAGGTACTTCCAGAAAGTAAGTTCCGATTTACTTGTGAAAGAAAACAAATACGTATTGAGAAAAACAATTCACTTCCAAAGAATCTCTATTCTTTAAACTATTTATCTACACAAGTACCACCAGTTTGTAAGCAATTGTCAAAGCGTGATACAAGATTTTGTATTCCTTCATCATAAAAAGTTGCCACCTGTGATTTCAACCAAGTGGTAACATGGTTTTTGATCTTGTCATCATTTTTGAACCTCTTGCCAGCAAGAATAATTTTCAGGTGCAAAAAAAAGAAAGTAATCACTAGGAGCAAGGTACGGAGTGTATGGAAGGTGGTCAAATTGTTCCCAGCCAAAATTCTCTAAAAGTTGTTGAATCACATTGCAGTGTGAGGGCATGAATTGTCATGGATCAAAACAATGCTGCTGGTGAGCATTCCACAGCACTTGTTCTGTATTGCACAATGCAGTTTTCTAAGCGTCTCACAGTCCGCATTTGCGTTAACAATTTTGCAATGCGATGAAAAACCTACTAAAAGAGCACTATGTCTGTCCTAAAACACTGTGCAAATGATTTTGCGATTTGTCAAGATTTGCCTGCCTTTTTTCTTTGCTGGTGGCAATGTGCGTCTCCATTCTACATACTGACGTTTTGATTCAGGGGTGTCATAAGCTTCCCAAGTCTTGTCCCCAATCACTAAACTGCTAAGGAAGTTGTCACTGTCATTATCATAAAGTATCAAAAAGTCAAAAGTACCCAGGTGCTTCGTATTGTGTTCCTCGGAAAGAATTTTTGGTACCCAGCACGCACAAAGTTTACAAAATCCCAATTTCTCATGATAGATTAATCTTGAAATTTCTGGAAATTTTTTAGAGAGGCACAAATTAAAAATCTCCTGAATTTTTTCATCGACTTCATTCATCACCATGCATATTTTCATGTACATCATTGAACTGCCTCACCCATCTTCTGACAATTGAATCACTTATCACATTTTGTCCATACGCCTTACAGAGCTGTTGATGAATTTCTACTCGTTGTTTAACATTTTTCACACAAAGAAATTGAATTAAAGATCTAATCTCACATGCGGTGGGATTTTAAATTAACTTAGCTATTACAAACAAGCACCACAAAGTGTAAACATCAAGAATGCACTCAAGATGGTATCAAGTCCTTTGTAATAAGTCAGCGTTAGTGCCACACATGTGCGGAACTAGGATCGCAACACTGCAATGGCAAGAAACACAAATGGAACTTACTTTCTGGACATACCTCATATTTCAGTTTTACTATTTTGATTCTTCAGTCAGCATGCTTCCTAAGTATACACATACATTGTCTATTGTCTAACACATTAAATGTTCCTTTCTTTCATCTAGATACACACACACACACACACACACACTAGAGAAGAGACAAAAGAACTGTCACTGTGAACGAGTCACGGTTACTTATAAGTCACGGTGACCACAGTTATTCAGATAGGCGAGTAACCGTTCCCCAGTCACTGTTACATAGATCGCTTACTCTTCTGTCACTGGAAGACAGGACGACACGGCGAATGTTCACCTCACCGTACTATTCTACAATATAGCACAGCTTCTCGTTCCCCAGTCACTGTTACAAAGATCGCTTACTCATCTTACTCTGTTCACTGTTTAAGGCAGGACGACACGGCGACCGTAATTCTACAGTTCCTTCAATCACTTTTACACAAATCAGTTACTCAGTCGCTGTTCACTGTCACTTTTAAGAGAGAACGAATTCTTTACCTTAGGAACTAGTGAACAAATTCACTCGCTCATTCACTGTTCACAGTTAATAGACAAAACGACAGAATATGTTACTCTTCTTCAAGGCCCCAATGATAGCTACGTAAGATATGTTGGTCTGTTCACTGGGCTTAGTGCTCTCCTTGTCGCCTCTCCTTTGATAACCGGCACGTCCATTCCTTTTTTACTTCAATTTTTACGCATGCTTCTCTCTCTCCTTCTCTCTCCCTCTCTGTCTCTTCCCCCTGTTATGTTTGTCATCTACTAGACTAAACAAAACGAGGGTAGTTCCTTTACATCTCTAATCGCGGTAACACAATTACATTACAGTATTATTTTTATTGCACGCCGCGTTCTACCTAGCTATTTTATTTATAATGTGCGTTGTTATTTTTCAGTTGTAAATATTGTTTCTTGTACTTTCTCTTTTTTATACAAAATGTTATTTTTATTACTAATTTAGGATACCTTGTGTTAATCAGTTTTAGGCTAATTTTTTTAATTTTAGTTATATGTAGCCCTCTGCCCGTAACAGACAGGTGGAGTGTCAAATTATTTACACTCAATTTGTTCGTTGCAGGGCTAAAATAAATAGTTCTGTTTCTTATCACATGGTCAGCCAATTAAATGACTGAATCATTTAAGAACAGAAGAGGTAGAAGTGTAAAAGACACTAATCAGAGTTATCTCCTCTGAAAGTAATGAATTTCATTGTACAGCTAGACCCTGCGGTGAATTAAGTGAAGATGTCATTTACAGAGTGGAAAATATATGCTTTTCAGAGGGCCCGGCATGCTGATAAGCGTACTCTTCCACTCAGTGAGGAAGGCAATGGTAAACCACCTCACTCCTCGTTTTACTTAGTAAAACCTCTAGAGGTTCAAACCAGCTTTTCGGCTGATGACCTAAACAACAACAACATGTAGCCCATTTTTTTAATTTATCAAAACTTCATTTATCATGAAATAACAACTGAAAACATTATTATTGTTTCATGATAACAATGAAAAATGTACTGAGAAAATGCAAAGTTATTGCTAAATCACAAGTAACTATTAAAAGTAACGGTGAATGCAAAATCACTGTCACCGTGATCACGGTGACTGGTTGAAACAGTGAACGCTCTTCACTAACACACACACACACACACACAGAGTCTTAAATATAAATTAAATAAGCAATTTAATTGATAAAATAATTACCGAAGCAAACCCAAGGAAAAACAGTTGTTCATTATCAAACATTTCTAAACCAGGCAGTCGTATATCTTTATCCGCAATCAAATTTAAATTTGAATTATAACCATACAATTTTTTCTCCAAATCTGTCAAAAATTTATCATTCTTATTCACCATAAATTCATCGTAAGTTTCTACAAACTCTGGATCCGTTTTATCATCTGTCGAACGACTACGTTTATACGCAGAGTACGCTTGATGTAGTCCTCCATTATCAGCCATATTTTCACCGAGAGTTAGGAGACCATTTAACTAAAACAAAAACCAAAAATAATTTATAAATTTCATAATACAGTAAAATCAACAGTTACTTTCTGTTTTAGTTACTTGAGTCATGAAAATGCCTTTGGTTTTAACATAACGCAACTATGCAACCGCGTACACTATACCCAGAGCCCATACATTATATCATGGAGACTTTTTCAACTGTACGAATATAACTGTTACTGTAAACAGAAATGTTAGTTTCTCGAAAACGTGGTCAGACTATTCACAGGGCCGAATGAAATCTAAAATGCAATGTAATAAAATGTTGTGAAGTAGAAGCTAAACAAAAATGCCTTTCAAAGATGGGAAATTCACAAGAAGGCAATAAAAACACACAGGAAGTTGGGAAATTCTGTTATCTAGGGAGTAAAATAACTAAGGATGATAGAAAAACAAATATGAAATGATGGCACAAATGATCCGAAAATCAGGATTGCTCAAGCTAGAAAGGCCTTTGAAATGAAAAACAGCTTACTGACTACAAACATTAATTTACAGCTTAGGAAAAATTTCTAAGAACATTTTGTTTGGAGTGTAGCATTATATGGGAGCACAACGAGGGTGATAGAAGCTAGTGATAGAGAAAGGAAGAGAGTAGACGTTTTAGAAATATGGTGTCATAGGAAAATGTTAAAGATTACATGGGTGAACAAAATCAGTAATTTAGAGGTTCTTAGACAAGTGGATGAAAGAAGATGTATATGGAAACATCTTACCAGATGTGATAGAAGTGATGTGGGGAATATCTTAAGACATCCAGGTATTGCTCTATCAATAATGGAGGATAATACGGAGGGAGTGAATTGTTGGGGGAAGCACAGGTTAGAATATTTA